>CM035160.1:114034268-114634268 GCA_020205615.1 Panax quinquefolius | reverse complement strand
ACCAACTGTGGCGCCCCCAAAATAGGTATACATCACCTATTACGAGTTGTCAATACATGGTACGAAACAACTACAACTTTATTATTACAACAAGAAAGCTGTGAGTTTGAATACAAATATTATCTTCTGACAATATCTATACTCAAATAAATCCTCATCACATTTATTGATACATTATTTTACAAAATGGTGAGGACTACTAAACAATCCTTTCTAAAACCTTCATTCCATACCCAGACTAAATACTCGCTATATTCTCGCCTCCCGAGAAAAATGGAACAAAAAGGAAAAGGGTGAGCTCAACTAGCTCGATAAAAGAATATTATGACTAAGATAATATACAACAAATTATCGTTAGTCTTCACGAGGAAAAATATAATAGAATATAATAGACAACAAATTTTAAATCAATATTCGCAATGAAATAATAATTCATTAGAAGAGTTAAGTAGAGAATGCAAACTACTATCTTCATGTATGAATTTAAAAGTTCATCGCCTATCTTTTATCCTGTAACATCAATCAATATACATCCGGAATCAAATATTCATCTTTGCACTATGTGCCGAAGATATTCATCGATTAGTCATGTTCATTTAAACACTGCTCATCTTTGCACTACGGCCAAAGATATTAATCGATCACCATGTTCATCTCAACACTGCTCATCTTTGCACTACGGGCCAAAGATATTCTTCAAAATCATTCATCTTTACACTTTCTGGGCCAAAGATATTCAATAATATCATCATTTAAGACGAGGATGATGAAAAATATTTTAAAAGAAACGAATCCAAAGGAAACAAAATGACAAGGATTAAGGATTAAGGATTCGTACTTTGTTTTTATCCATGTTCAAAAAAATACCTCAAAGATAATCATAGTGGTGTAAAATTCAAGAATGATCAAAATATGGATACAATCGAGTTAGTATCCGAATAGATGTTTTGGACGAAAAGAAGAAATTTTATTTTTCGATTGAATAGTACAGATATCGTGAATAGTCTTGGTATCGTGAATAAGAACTCAGACACCAAAAGATAGAAATTCCACAAAAACATCTTCACGCTTACATGAATAGTACTCGTGAATAGTAACTCGTGAATAGTAACTCATGAATAGTAACTTCGTGAATAGTAACTCATGAATAGTAACCCCGTATGAAAAAGTTCCAAATTTGATAAAAACTTCGGATCAACATTTCAAAGATAATGATATTGAAGAAATAATATCATTTGAGAAGAAAATAACATCCCTTACCTCGAAAGATCGAGTACTTACTAGCTAGAATAAGGGTATAGTCTTTGAAGGAACTTGCACCGCCTAGCAATACTCAAAGTATACTCAAAATACTCACAAGAATACGCTTCGATAATATAGAGAGAAAACTTCATTTAAGGTGTGATTTTCAATTCTAACCTAAGCACCTATTTATAGAAATTGCTTAGAACACCAAAGCGTAAAATTTAATATATTAATAATATTATTTTCCACATCTTCCTACGCACACCATCAAATGAAATCAACCACTAACACATGTCCCATAAGTGACAAAAAACGTTTTTCATGCAAAAGTTACTTAAAATCAAAAAAATGATAATCAATTAATCCTAACTTCAATAATTCATAATAAATAGCCCTTTCATCGAAAAATTCAATCTCTCGAGTTTTTATAGGAAATTCAATTCTCTACAACTTTACGAAGAAAGTTTTTCCAAATTCCAAATAAAATTGGCCAAAAATCCACAAACGAAGCGATTTTACATGCTATAATCAAATTTCAAATCAATAAATGGGGTCCAATTGACATGTTTAACATGTTTTAAACATTTATTGCAACAAAAATACTACTCTTCCTCCTCAGTATACTCATATATCCCACATTCGTTGTAAAAATATCACCGTTAATATATTATTAAAATAATATATTTAAATGAATTATTTTATCGAGAAAAGATAAAATATTAATTTTCAACAATTGTCATTTTAAAATTTTCTCCATCTATATCCACATAAAATTAATATTTTCCTCATCATATAAATCAATAATTAATTATTCACAAATAATATTACGAAATCACAATATTGACAACCAGGGGTTCGAGAAAGAGGGGCTTTCAATAAGAATTTCTTCTTCTTGGCGGCATTGATTAGGTGACCAAACCTCTCCTTAGATGTAACTTTCTAGAAATTGCCAATAATGTTATCTAATAATATTATTCGGATAATATGAATTATTGCTTCGATAATGAAAAATACCGTGTAATGACAATTATTGAAACAATGACAATATAAAATATCAACGCAAAGAATTATTAACTCGATAAAATCTTTGAGCGATAATTACTGTAACCATTATTGAGTAGTGCCTTCTTCGTAAGAATCAATAATTGGTCCAATACTGGTGTCTTCTTGTTGACAACGCGTATTAGTGTGTTTTAACCAATTTATTCCAACAATGATACTTGGTAACAACTTCTGTAGTTATTTAAAAACAACTTATATTTGTCATTTTCTTCATCCAATCGCTTTCACATGGGGCCCACATGGTCACTGTCAGTAAATATTCCCCTACGATCATGAATATTCCACGACCAAACGAATATTCCCCGACGATAATGAATATTTTATAACCACTTGCTTATTTTAAAATATTTGCGTATTTAACCCTTAACTATCCACATTAATCAAATCAACCCTTACTATTTCAAAATAATAAATAAAGGAAATTCCTTTTTATTTAAAAATTTTGGGGTCTTACACCAGTCCTACATCGAAAGATATAAGGAAAATAAGTTACTACCAATAGTATCTTAAAGTCATGACCTTTTGGGAGCCTGTGGTGGGCTAAGATGACCCAAGAAGATACTATTGGGCCAGTAGTTTGAGGCCTTATTTTGATGGATTTGATTCGATTCGGACTTGGAATTTGACCCAAGATTTGTTCCGAACTCGGGATTTGACCCAGGTTGTTTAATTCGTAGTCTCACTGTCACTGAGACTTGCTCTATGAAGCTCAGGTGGAACTCATAGAGTCAATGTTAGCATTCTACCAACTCAACGATTCTGTAACATAGCAATCATCAACAACTCTTGATCTTTGAAGCTCTGTTGATTTATACTCCTTCCCAATCTTTCCGTTGGAAAGTAGCCGTTGAAAGCTTTTTGATTTGCTTCGCAGATCTCAAGTTATTTGGTGTAGACTGCAGATGTGACATGACACTGCAGTCTACTGTTTCACCTACCTCGTCAGAGATGTCACTCTTATGTCTTGGGCAGGTCTACGACTTTATTTCCTCCTTCTAATTTCTTGATTAGAGGTTGTCCTTTTGCATCGATGCTCTCAATAAGCTCTTGTCCGAATACCAACCTTCAGATTGAACCGTTGTTAATGCTTCAATCTTCGGATGACTGAACTCTACGATTCTGATACATGCTTCCTTGGACCTGATCGTAGTATCTTGTTGAATGTTGCTCATTGACATATAGAGACAAAACTACGATCTTTGAAGAGTGTTCATTTGATCTTCAGTGTAGAACACCTCTTCTTTCTATTGTGCAGTGCTTCAACACTTCTGTTTTCTTCTACTGCTCTCAGATACTGATGGCTAGACTCCTTGCTCTGGCCCCTTCTGAATAGCAAGACACTTCAGATTTGTGGCGTGTCCAGCTCGCTTTCTCCTTGTGATCTCCCGTTCACTTATCATCAATGGACTGACCCAATGCTTAATCACTTTAGCCTTGTTCTTCAGATGTTGAGCAGTATCTCTATGTACACTTCATCAGTTTTTTCTTTGTTTGGCAAACACTACGATCCTGGTTGCTTCTAAGATTGTTATCTTCTGTTTACTTGACAGCTACTGCACTTGCTGACTTTTCCTTAGTCAGTTACTAAAGTCTTCTTCTGATCAACTTGTGGAAGACTTCATCTCGAATGGCTTCCCAACTTAATCTGGATGTTGATTGGATTGGTGCTTGGATCTTCTGTTAGCTTGCATGTCATTCGTTGAGTGCTCTCTGGTTTCCTTTAGGTGGGATGTATCTTTGCAGTACCAACCAGAGGCTTCGTTCTTCTGGATATTCTGGGAGTGCTCATTTGTTGAGAATCGTATTTGCTCTACGATTCTGCCTTGGTATTGTGAGCACATTTGTTGAAGTCTTAGTTCTACACTGTACGATTCAGCTTTGGCTGTGTAGACACTACGACTCCGAGATCAGATCTTGACATTCTACGATTTCTGACTTTGTGTTCGTTGTCTTCATCTGATCCTGCTCGACTATGATATTTACCTCTAATATGATCAGTAGACTCTACGACTCTGAGTGTAGTCTACGATTCTTGACTTGGCTTTGACATCAGTAGACTCTACGACTCCGAGTGTAGTCTACGATTCTTGACTTGGATTTGGTAGATGCTTGGTGCCTTTCAGTAGGTAGGTTGTCTCTCTGATTACGAACATGACTTCCTCAACAGACTACTACGGCTCAGGAAGTTCTACTCGACACCTTCGATCCTTCCTCGTCTCTCCTAGCAGTCTACGAACTCCGAGGTCTACTATCTTGCAGACTACGATTCTGCATCGATAGCTCTCGAGTTTTCCTTGACTCTCCTGGCAGACTACGATTTTTGGTGCAGTGCTCGATGATTAGATAAGCCTAACTATTACATCATTAGATCAACCTAACATACTTGATCTTTCTATATTTATAGTACTTGTACATCATTTCTTTTTAAGGACTTTACAAAACTGTTTTGCTTATGTAGGATCAACCTAACATATTTGATCAATTCATTCTAAGTCCTTGTACATATGTTTCTATTATCTATCAAAGGACTTTACAGATTTTCTTAATGCAAGCATACTTGCATATTCATTAATATATATCATAATCAAATCATATATAAATAAAAATATCATTCACATATTTATTCATGACAAATAGATTAATTGTAGGTTTGGGGGGGGGGGGGGGTGTTATGAGGTATGGAAGATTGGGATGGACATGAAAGATAGTTGTGATAGAGTGGTTATTGAGAAAATGGTTAGAGATATGATATTGGAGGTGAGGAATGACGAGTTTGTGGGAAGAGCGAGTGAGATGGCGAATTTGGCTAGAGATTCTTTGAGGGGAGGTGGGACATCATATCGTAATTTGGACAGGCTGGTAAAAGACATTAAGTTAATGGTTGTCCCTCCACCATCAATGAATAAATAAATGTACTTCTATGTCGTATGACATCTTTGTCTTGAGAAAATGATTCATGACTATGTTTATTTGTAAAAATTATAAAGTATTTAAATTATTTGGGATTATTTTATTTATGATGGGAGATTAATAGTCTTTTAAATAATACTCCATTCGTCCCAAGATAAAAGTTCTGATAAATTTTTCACGCATAATAAGAAGATGAATGAAATGACAAAATTACCCATAATAATGTCATTAAATATGGAGAGAGAATTAGAATAAGAAAAGTATGAGATATTTAATGCTACGGGTATAATAGAAAAATATGTGTAAAAGTTTGGTTATTAAAAGAAAATTGACATTTAACGTGGCACTACCCAAAATAGTAATAAGGACTTTTTTCATGGGACGGAGGGGGTAATAATTTGCATTAAAAGGTACATGATGGCACATGTTAATTGGTACAAGTATAGAATAATTCTAAAGTGGTTATGATGCGGGTGACGGAGGTCCTCAGATGCTGATATTTATACCGTGGTAAGCTTGCTTGAGTTGACATCGCAGCCTAGGAGCCACCTGTCGAGAGTCTGAGTATCCCAAGGCGGTTTGTAGCTATACACGACGAGATCATACGAATAGTGGTTACCCTATTCTTGGAGGCTTTTGGCCCGCTGCTGCATCAGCTCGAGCCTACTAAAGTATCTTATTTATTTTAAGTTGTATATTCTGCTTGTTCATTATAATTTATCTGTTTTCTTTAATTATTATTTATGTTTACTAATATTATTTGTAATTGTATCAACATGGTGACGATACCGAGCGCGGTGGCGATGACGGTGAGAATCGGGTGCTGCCAATGATTTTTATACACCGGAGCAGCAATATCGACCCAACCTCTCCGATTACTCCCTACATACCAGCGATAGTACATTGTAGTTAGTTTTATTTTACGTTGTAAAACATTTGTTTGATATTTAAATTTATTTTGGTTAGATTGTTGTTGGTTGATTGTGTTGTTGGGATATAAATGTTATATTGTTGGAAAAATTGGTTGAAAATAGATTCAGGTACAAAATTGTCGATTAAAATTCTGAATTTTTTAAATAAAAAAATATTTTAATCTCAACGAAATATTAATATTTCATCAAAAATATAACCCCCACAAAGTTAATATTATATTGGCACGTGGAATTTTAATCCCGATAGAATTTAGATATTTTTGACGAAAATTTGGTCGGAAATAATATTTTTAGGCTTTGTTAATTTGAAGGTTAATGATGGTGAATTAACTTTAAAATTTATCTATCAACTTTTCTGGAGGTTTTTTTTATTAGTAAAAATATAATAGTGTTTGTGGGTTTGTGTGTACTTCATATTAAGTTTGTTTTTTATGAGACATTTATTAAATATTAAGAAATATTAAACGGTCTAGAAATCAAATTTTAAAATATAATTTTTTAAAATATTTCAAACACTTACACTCTGTTTTTTGAGTTTTTGACGGAAAAGAAAAGAATAGAAAATTTAAATTAGAGCAGAAAAGAAAAGAATCGAAAACTTAAAGTTTTTCTTTGTATTGTTTTTGAGTTTTTAATTGAAAAGAGTAGAAAATTTAAAAGTTATCTTTTCTTACGTTTTTGAGTTTAATTCCAATGAAAAGAAAAGAAAATATCACTTTTACAAATTTACCATTCTATTAATTATAATCATTGAACCATGAATAAAAATATGTAAGATAAATTTAATCAAAGAAAAAAATTCTTAATCAAATACAAATAATTGTTAGGTGTGAACCAAAGTTTATAAGTGGCAAAGTTTATAAGTGGCAAGAAAAACGGAAAACAATTCTCAATTATTTGAATACCATTATCCGCAAACAAAAGTTTGCTAAAAACAAGATAATATGTATATCTGATACTAGTAACAAATAAACTTGTAAATTCAAGTTCAAACAACAAACAAATAATACACACACATATATATAAATAAATATATATGTACGTATACATAGTGAGAGATTCAAAAGAGAGATAATACCAAACCTTGGTGTTGGGACGAGAATCAGAAAAGAGTTTTGCAGGGGGAGCGTTCAACAAGAGGAATTGTGAAAGAATTCGAAGAAAGGAAAATTCATATAATTGCTGGTGGTGGCAGATGAAGAAGTCGTTTGTGCAAAAAAGTTTGTTTCTCTTTACCAACTTAGGTTTATTAGATACAAATAAATTGGGGACATGGATTGTAATTTAAAATTTATTATATTGAAACTTGAAGATAATATGAGAATTATAAAAATATTACCTTTTCCAATTTCTTTCTATCCAAATTAGGCCAATTTAGGACGGAAAACTTTGGCAGAAAAAATGACCAAGTTTTCTATCCATTTTTTTCTTTTCCGTTTATTAAAAAACTCAGAAACATATGAATTGAAAAAAAAAAACTTAAATTTTTCGTCCATTTTTTTTCTTTTCTGTCCATTTTAAAACTCAGTAACAGAGTGTTAGGCTTGGCTATTTCTCCCACTCCCATAATGAAACCAACCGAGTTAACTTGTCGAGTTTTTAAATTTGTGAGTAAATAAATACATATACTAACCGAGTTAACTCACAGAATTTTCAAATTAAATTTAATTACATGACTGCACATATAGAGGTATTGATTAACAAGTTGTACAATACAATTAACTAATCATGTTCTGTCTAGATAAACTAGACAACTGATTGATTAAGATCAATTGAACCATATAGCTATCTAGCTAGGATTATAATGACATAATATAACTAAACCAAGTTTTGTAATGATTGGCTCGAGGAGCCACCTTGTTTTAGACAAAGATTCACCTTTTCTTTCAAAGATACCATTCTTCTTTTCATCTCTTTCCCTTCTTCATCAACCATTAATCTTCTAATACCAATTTCTATCTCCCTTCTCTCAAGCCCATTCTCCAATACCACTCCCACTTTCCAAACACCCTCTACATATCTTGCATTCACTTGCTGATCACCAAAACAAGGGGAACAAATCATTGGAACTCCTTCACAAATACTCTCTGTGACAGCTCCAAAATAAGTTCATTCCATTCAACTCATTCTGAGTCACCAAATACATAGTACAGAAAACAACTACAACTTTATTACAACAATTGTCGTGCAAAATACAACAACACATATGTTGTGAGTTTGAATACAAATATATACCAACTGTGACACTCATCCTAACCTTGGATAGCACGTTACAATGACGCCTTACATAAAGGCATAGTCAAAAACTGTTTTAGAAATTAGAATCTTTGGGAAGTGCTCAAGGAAACCTTCGTACAGGGGAGGCCATGCGTCTAGGTTATAATAGATATCATATGGCCACAAAATTATCTTTGGTTGACCCAATAGACCCCAAAGAAAAATGAGAAGATTACTATCATATTCTTTCAAATGGTGAGTCTTCTCTTGACATATCATTATCTCCACTATCTCTAATTGAGAATTATACTTCAAACAAACACCAAGATTATATAGGTAGTGCTCATAGATATACTCAGCAAGTGGATGTGCACAACCCTGTCTTATAATAACACGAGGTTGTATGACATTAGACATCTTGTATGATAGTGGCAAAACACCCTTCCAACATTGGGTTCGCCTCACTCTATTTGATTCACCAAATATAACTACTAAATGATAACCACCGTTCTATTCCCTTATTACCCCCGCTCGACCCAGCTACACTCGTATTACTTGAAAGGAATTTTGAAACAGAAGGGTGAGCACAACTAGCTCAGTAAAGAATATCATGACTAAAGACAAATAAATTATCAATATCCTTCAACAGTAATAAATCAGAGATTTAGAACATATGGTAGATGATAAAAATTTTCAACCATAGTAGTTAGCAGTGAGCGAAGCGATCCATTAGAAGAGTCAAATAGACCATAAAGTTTATTATCTTCTCCATGTTAAAAGTCCACCAACAATGTTTTATCCCTGTAACATCAATCAACAATTCATGTCCACAATCACGTGTATAACTCATAATCGTAATTGTAGTTCTAAATTTCTTTTCTCATCCAGAACAAAGATAATTTTTATCACCTGAAATATCAAAGATCATGGTTATACCAAATCACAGTTCATGTTCATAATCATACTAATAAATTCATCTTTGCACTACGGGCCAAAGATATTCATCAACAAGTCATCTTTGCACTACAGGCCAAAGATATTCAACAACAGATCATCTTTGCACTACGGGCTAAAGATATTCAACAGGTCATCTTTGCACTACGGGCCAAAGATATTTAACAATAATTTATCTTTGCACTACGGGCCAAAGATATTCACATCTCAAAGAAATATATAATCATTTCAAAATCTATATAAACCATAATTATAACCATGTTGATCAATTCACCTTTGCACTTAAGCTAAAAATATTCAATTGTAAATTCAATGGTCATGATCATACTAGTCACAATTCATCTTTACACTACTGGCCAAAGAGAACCCATAGTCATGATCATACCAATAATCTACCCATCTTAACACTCAAGTGAAAGAGAAATTCAACATCAGGGTTATAAAAATATTATATATGATAATAAAAACAATATGATCAACAACCTATTAATTTCAAGAGTAAGATTCAAAAATCAACGATAATTTGGTCAGAAAAAGAAACCAATTTTGTCATGAATAGTAACTCATGAATAGTAACTCGTGAATAGTAATTCATGAATAGTACTCCGTATTCGTACATAGTACTGTATACGTAAATAATGTCATATACGTAAATAGTGCCATATACATGAATAATGCCGTATACGTGAATAGTGCAGTATACGTGAATAGTAACCTCGACTCAAAAAGGTAAAAATTCCACGATAAGATCCATACCAATATGTCAGTATAATGATATTAAAAGAATAACATCATTATGAAGAATATAACATCCCTTAATATCCCTTACTATCCTTTACCTCAAAAGAGCATCACTTCTGACTGGATATCGGATATGACGCTGAAAGAATCTTACACTGATGAATAGCAACTCACCAAGTATCTAAATACTCACAAAATACACTCGATAATTTAGAGAGAGAAAGAGAGAAAACTTGTTTCTGGTATGATTTTCAATTCTAACTTAGCCCACTATTTATAGGAAAATGTTAGCACACCGAAGCAGACTTAACCTGTAACCTGATGGCTTTACCTGCTACTATTCCCACCCACCACATTTGAAAATTCAATTGAGCACATTTTTCACCAACCAAAAGTGGGGCCCACCAATTCTAGAATTTTCCACCAAAATCATTTATAACCTAATTTCCGAATCAGTCACCTCTTAAAATTCATAACAAATCATACGCTTATTTTTATCGCTTCAAAATTTGTGGACATATACTCAACTTATATATGTATAACATATCCAAAAATTAAAACGATCCAACGGTCGGATAAAATATTATAACTCACACAATAAAGTTGTAATAACACCGATTTGATCTTTTAATACCTCCAATTCGACAAAATACTGATAAAAGACCTCAACATTAACTCCTTCATTTATAACCACATAAATAAACCCATCATTTATATCCACATCAAATAAATATTTCCTTATCATATAAATCAATAATTAATTATTCACAAATAATATTACGAATCACAATTATGACAACCAAAGTTCCGAGAAGAGGGGCTTTCCGATAAGGATTTCTCCTTCTTGGCGCCATGAATTAGGTGACCAAACTTCTCCTTGATGAACTTTCTAGACATTGCCAATAATTCTATCTAATAATATTATTCCAAATAATATGAATTATTGATCGATAATGGAAAATCTTGTGCGATGACAATTATTGAAACAACAATAATATAAAATATCAACGCAACAATTATTGAATCAATAAAATAAAATATTGAGCGATAATTACTATAACAATTATTGAGTAGTGCCTTCTTACGTAAGGATCAATAATTCAATAATCTTTGTGCAATCCGGTGTCTTCTTGTCTTAACCACGCGTATTCTCGTATTTTAACCACCGGGTATTCCAACGATTATTAACGATAACAACTCTGCCAAGTTATTCAATTTTGTCGTTTTTTCTTCCGCGGATTATCGGTTATGGGGCCCACAAAATAGCTACTGTTTGTCGTATGAATATTCCCTGACAGAAAGAATATTCCACGACCAAACGAATATTCCCCGACAATAATGAATACTTTATAACCACTTGCTTATTTTGAAAAAAATTTCATATATCACCCTTAACTTTAACTTTTATCAATTTAACCATTTACTGAATAGTAATTATAAGAAAAATTTGAATACTTTTATTTCATAAAATTCGGGGTCTTACAATCTCCACTCCTTATGAAATTTCGTCCCCAAAATTTACGTACCTGGTATTTCGAAGAGTTGAGAATACCTTACTTTTATTTCAGATTCTATCTCCCCGGTAATCATGATTTCTCCATTGCTCATCTCCTGTATTTCAGATATCATTCTAGAATACAGCTTCAAAATAAAGGTTAACTAACACATCATAATTTGTTAACTAATCAAGTAACAAAAATG
Source organism: Panax quinquefolius (assembly GCA_020205615.1). NCBI lineage: Eukaryota > Viridiplantae > Streptophyta > Magnoliopsida > Apiales > Araliaceae > Panax > Panax quinquefolius. The sequence continues at coordinate 114,622,506 of CM035160.1, read as the reverse complement.
AGCTTAGGTAGGACACACTAGCGAAGGATTTACTCATCTCTCCCCTCCTAATTCTATTCCCCGATCTCCGCCAGAGACCATATTCCTAAGCTCTGATACCAACTGTGACGACCCCAAAATAGGTCCATTCCATTCAACCCATTCTGAGTCGCCAAATACATAGTACAGAAAACAACTACAACTTTATTACAACAATTGTCGTGCAAAATACAACAACACATATCTTTGTGAGTTTGGATACAAATATATACCAATCGTGACACTCATCCCAACCTTGGATAAGCGTGTGGCGCCCCCAAAATTAGGTATACATCACCCATCTTGGGTAGTCGGATACATGGTGCGAAATTTAAATACAACTTACTAATATAAGCGTAGGTATACAATCTGACATAAATCGTGAGTTTGAATACAAATATTATCTACTAGATATTATACAAACTCAAAAGGAGTCCTCATTACAATTATTATCACACTATTTCACGAATAGTGAGGACTACTAATGCTATCCTCTGGACCATTACTCCGTTCCCAGACTCGTCCCAACTATATTCTCATTTCACGAAGAAAGCGGTGAAAAAAATGGTGAGCTCAACTAGCTCAATGAAAAATATTATGACTAAGATAATGCGAGAATAAATTATCATTAGCCTACTGACAAATGTTAAACCGATAAAATATAATGAACATCAAGTTTAACTACAATAGAACCAAAGAATCCATTAAAAGAGTCAGTAGAAAATAAAATCTACTATCTTTTATGATTTAAAAGGTTTTTCATCATCATTATAGCTAAGACTCAAATTTAATAAATTTTCCACATCATCGAATCACCCCGCACTTTTGGCGAGGATATTCTTTAGTATCACGACCACAATTATTCATGCACTACGGGCCGAGAATAGTTGTGTATTCATTAATGGTCATGATCATGCCAACAAGCGTCCATCAATGCACTATGGCCACGAGGATTTTTATCACATCATTTGTAACATTACGGTCCATGATTACACCGAATAGTCTCTGGTCATAATCATACCAAGTCCATCTATGCACTACACCAGTGCCACAGATGACTTTCAACATAATATAAACATGAGGATGATGACAATGATATAAGAATTCAATAAAACAAGTTCAAGAATTATTTTATCCGGGAATTATTAACGTCCAAATTGTCGACATGATCTTTGTTTTGTAGAGTAAAATTCAAGAATGATCGGAAGAATATTTCCATGAAAAGATCTTTGGATGAAACGCAAATATCAAGGATATTCTACTAATTTCATGGAGTATAGAAGTCAAAGTTTTAACTAATTTGGGTATAATAAAGAATGGAATAACAAAAGAAATCACCATGCATGCGATAGACCGCATGCATGAGTTATTCCAACGAATAATAAATAACGGAACCAGTCCCACGTAAAATGCACGCAGACGGATATTCCAACGAATAATAATAAAGAATGGAACCAGTCCGTGTAAAACACACACGACGATGTTCCAATGAATAATAGAAGAATGTCACCAAGTATAGGGTAAACCACGTTATCTGAGTTATTCCAATGTATAATAAGCGATGGAATAACAACAGATTCTCTTCATGAATAAGAAGAATAACACCCCTTACGAATTACAACAAATAATATTTCCTACCTTAGAAGAACCGAATATTGGAAAAATGTAGTAGCGAGAATACTTTTCTTCTTTCTCTCTATAGTTTCTCTCTCTAGAGAGTTTGAATGAATTAAGTGAAATAATGAAGGAATGAGCTTTCTATTTATAGAAAAAGCGAGGGTGGCTCTTGGTCTTAACGAAGGGTCAAAATGACTCTTGGTAATATTGAAGAGACAACTACTATTTCATGAAGGGTAATTAACCCTTGGAACAGAAAGAAGCGATTAACTCTTGGTAATATTGAAGAGACAACTACTATTTGCGAAGGGGTAATTACTATTGACGAAGGTAATTACTATTGACGAAGGTAAATACTATTGAAGAAGGTAATTACTATTGACGAAGGTAAATACTATTGACGAAGATAATTACTATTCACAAAGGTAACTACTATTCACAAAGGTAATTACTATTGACGAAGAGACTCTTAGATGATGATATATGGCCCCCCCATAAAATAATCAAACTTACCACAAACGCCTCATAATGCACTCTTTATATACATCAAGGATTGAATAAATATTACCACAAATCATTTTATTTTTAATCAACACATTTTTAATCTTTCAACAATTATTAATCATTTATAACTTGTCGTCTCATTTAATAATATAACATATTATACGATGATAATCTTGTGACAATAATTGAATGAATAATATAAGTGATATGATGCGACAATTCTTCGTGTTGATAATTGAGTATAGCTAAGTGACTTCTCACGTAAGCATCAATAATCAATCTGGTGTCTTCTTATCACAACCACAGCGTATTCTTGTACTTTTACCAATAGGGTAGTTCAACGCTTTAACGGTAACACCCGCCGTTATTTTTATAGAAAGATAATTTTGTCGCTTTTCTACTACGACAATACTTCCGTTAATGGGGTCCACTAATGATTGGTAGCCGTCGCACGAATATTCCCCGACAAAAAGAATATTCACCGACCAAACGAATATTTTATAACAACTTGCTTACTTTTCAAAATTTATAAATATTACCCACAACTATAACATTATATCAAATTTATTCCATAATATTCTAAAATAATATTTATAGAAAATTCATCTTTATTTATAAAAGTTTGGGTCTTACAACCTCCCTTCTTATGAAATTTTGCCCTCGAAATTAGGGTACGATTACGGTATGTCGAAGAGGTAAGGATACCTTGATTTCATTTCGATTCTAACTCCCAAGTCATTTCCTCAACATCGTGGTTCCTCCACAAAACTTTGACTTGAGGTATAACCTTGGGCGTAGAATATGTTCCTTCTTATCCAAAATTTGAATAGGAACCTCTTCATACGTCAAATCTTCCGCTATTTCGTCCTGTTCTAACTCAATAATATGGTTCGGTCTTTCACATATTTACGTAACATGGATATGTGAAAACGTTATGAACACGAGACATATTTAAGCGATAAAGCGAGTCTATAGGCCACGCTTCCTACTCGATCGAGGATTAAAATGGACGGATGAATCGAGGATTAAGTTTTCCTCTCTTTCCAAATCTTGTAACTCCTTTCCATGGAGCAACTCTTAACAACACATGATCTCCTATATCGAATTCCACGTCCTTTCGATGAAGATCAGCATAACTCTTTTGTCGATTTTGTGAGGTTTTTATACGTTGTCGGATCGTTTGAATCTTTTCAGTAGTCATACGTACCAACTCCGTCCCAACAACGTTGCTTCACCCACCTCATCCCAAAGATATCTTGTAGAAACGACACTTTCTTCCATACAACGCTTGAATGGAGCCATGCCAATACTTGCTTGATAAGCTGTTGTTGTGGGAAAACTCCACCAATGGTAAGAACTTGTCCCAACTCCCTTGAAATCAAGGACACAGAGTCTTAATAGATCTTCAAGAGTTTGAATAGTCCTCTCCAATCGTCCGTTTGTCTCGAGGATGATATGCCGAGCTAAATCGTAAAATCGTGCCCATACCTTTTTGCAAACTAACCCAAAATCGTGAAGTGAATCTTGGGTCTCGATCGAAACTATGGATACCGGCATACCATGCGATCTTACAATCTCGTTTATGTACATACTGAGCAAGGCGTTCAAGTGTATAAGTTTCTCGTGTCGGTAAGAAATGAGCGGACTTAGTCGATCTATCAACAATGACCCAAATCGCATCAATGCCTTGAGAAACCTTAGGAAGGCCGGTAGTAACAAAATCCATGGTAATGTGCTCCCACTTCCATTCTGGAATTTCAAGTGGTTGCAATGGACCTTTTGGTACTTGATGCTCCGCTTTAACTTCGTTGACAAGTTAGACACCTTGAGATAAACAAATACCTATCTCTCTCTTCATATTGCTCCTTCCACCAAATGTATGGCGAATATCATGATACATTTTGGTATTCCCAAGATGGATTGCAAATGGTGTGGTGTGCGCCTCCATCATGATATTATACTTTAAATCGTATCGTTAGGAACACAAAAGTCCGGAGTTGACTCAAGTATTCCTTCTTCATCGATTCTTGCTTCCAAAGATAGCACCTTCTTGCACTTTCTTCCTCATACGCATCGGCTCCAGTCCGTAGCTTGAAGCGCTTTTAACTTTATCGATTAAAGTTGGTTCTACTCATATACTCGCTATCATCACATGCGTCCCCGGAGTCTTTAACTCTATCTCCATCCTTTGCAAGTCACACAAAATGGGCCTTTCGTTGACAATAACGCACTCTCGTACTTGCATATGATCTTCTACTCAATGCGTCGGCTACCACGTTCGCTTTTCGGGATGGTATTGGATGGTATGATCATAATCTTTCAGCAGTTCAAGCCAACGTTGTTGTCGCGTGTTGAGTTCCTTTTGAGTGAAGAAATATATGAGGCTTTTATGATCCGTAAAGATCTCCACTTTCTCCCCATACAAGTAATGCCTCCAAATTTTAAGTGCAAAAGACAACATACCGCCAACTCTAGATCATGAGTAGGATAATTCCTCTCATATTCTTTGAGTTGTCGCGAGGCATAGGCTATAACTTTTCCATGTTGCATGAGAACACATCCCAACCTTTGCCCAAGCATCATTTGTAGATGACAAATCCTCCGAGCGGATGGTATTGTTAGAACAGTCTTTGAAATAAGTCTCCTCTTGAGTTCTTGAAAACTCTTCTCACATTCTTCGCTCCAATAGAACTTTGTTCTTTTCGAGTCACCGAGTCGATGGAGTAGCGATTCGAGAAAATCCTTCCATGAATCTCCGATAATAACCAAATTTAAACCGAGAAAGCTACGTGCTTGATCCTTTGATTTAGGTTGTTCCCGACTTTGAATAGCTTCAATCTTTCTTTGGGTCAACAGATATTCCATGACTTGATACCACGTGCCCAAGGAATGCTACTTCTTCAAGCCGAACTCGCATTTCTTCAACTTGGCATAAAGCTTATATTCACGAAGCTTTTGGAGTGTCAGCCTCAAGTGTTGCTCATGATCTTCACGACTTTTGGAATAAATAAGGATGTCATCAATAAAGACGACCACAAAGTGATCTAAATATTCCTTAAATACTCGATTCATCATATCCATGAAGGCGGCGGGGAGCATTAGTCAATCCAAAGGACATGACTAGGAATTCATAATGCCTGCATCGAGTTTTTTGAAAGCCGTCTTTGGAATGTCGTGATTCTAATCTTCAATTGGTGATATCCGAGCGAAGATCAATCTTTGAAAAGAATTTGGCTCCTTGCAATCGTCAAACAGTCATCAATACGTGGCAATGGATACCTATTTTTGATGGTGACATGATTCAACTCCGATAATCAATACAAAAGTCGCATACTCCCATCTTTCTTTTTCACGAATAGAACAGGAGCTCCCCAAGGAGAAGTACTAGGACGAATAAAGCCAATGTCTAACAATTCCTGCAGTTGGGTCTTTAACTCCTGAAGTTCAATAGGAGCCATTCGATATGGGGCTTTGGAAATAGGTTTTGTACTGGGTTCAAGGTCGATACAAAATTCAATTTCACGCTCAGGGGTAGGCGAAGTTCTTGAGGGAATACGTCGGAAATTTATTAACAATAGAAATATTTTTCAAAAGCGGCGTATTTTGTTTAAATTTGTGACATGAGCTAAGAAAGCTTGACATCCGTTTTTCAATAAACGAATAGCTTTATGGCTTGAGATGACCGTGATTGATTTTAATGGTTTGGTTGTTTGAATTCGCATAATAGGTTGATTAGGAATATGAAAGCTAACAACCTTACGAAAACAATCAATTTTTGCATGATAAGTAGTTAACCAATCAATCCCTAGAATCACGTCAAATGCAAGTATTTTTAATGAAATAAGATCGACAGGTAATATGAGGGTACCGATTTGAACTAAACAAGACTTATAAACAGTGGATGTAATGAAGGTTTCTCCCAACGGAGTTTCCACAGATAAGTCAAAGTCTATTTCTCCGGAGTCAAATTTAATCGATGAGCGCAAGTAGGAGAAATAAAAGAATGGGTAGAACCGGTATTAAATAAAGTATAGACTTCATTAGAGTTTATGATAAGCTTACCCGTGATGACCTCATTCGGGTTCCTTGCTCTCTGGGAGGTCACAACAAACGCTCTCCCTTGCACTACCGGTTTTGACTTTTCTGGGACGGCCTTTGGTGCCTCCATCCTAGTTGAATTTGTCTTGTAAACGACAAAATTGAGCTAAGTGACCTTCTCTTCCACAATTATAACATGCTTTGAATGACATAAGCATGATTCGGATGATGTGTCCCTCTCCTCCGCATTTGAAGCATATGATGAGGTGGTCTTTCTCCTTCCTTAACAACGGTCTTTGGTCTTGGCGACGCTTTCCATCATTGTTGAATCTCCTTTTCTTGAAATGTCCATTCTTATTGTTTTGGCCCTGATTACCACCGAAGTGGTTACCATATCTGGCCTGTTGATTCCCTCCACGCTTGTTGTCACCGCCCGATGACTACTCTACATTTGGTATTATAATTTTGCTTGCCGCTCTCTTTTTAGTTCGTTGACTCGTTATCGCGCTCCACTAATCGAGCCCTATTTACAACATCTGAATACAAACACGGTTTATGAGAAATAAGATGTTGACGTATCTCCCGACTTCAAACCTCTTAAAAACATTCGCGCCATTCTCTCTTCATTATCCACCAAGTGGGACGCAAACCGGGATAACTCAGCAAATTTTGCCTCGTATTGCGACACGGTCATATTGTTTTGTTCCAACTTGATAAACTCCACCTCCTTCATGTGGCAAATACTTTCAGGAAAGTATTTGTCGTTGAACAGCTCTGGAACTTCTCCCAAGATATCTTCAATACAACCAGGTTGAGTACGTTTTACCGATTCCCACCAAAACTTGCCTCTCCGCAAGACATAAAGGCGTGAAAAGGAACCTTTTGCTCCTCGAGACATCCCAAGAAATCAAATATCTTGTAATCTGCTTTATCCATGCTTCCGCCGAAGTGGTTTTGGCTCTCCTTAAACTCCGGTGGTCCCAGCTCCTTGAATTGTTTAGCGGTGGCCCGCCCGAGAGTTTTCCGTGTTTCCACCTACGTTTTGGGCCGCGATCGCTTTTTACTTTGATGTTGCATGAATTCTAAAACTTCTTAAACGTATCATTCGTTCAATCAATTGATCGGTGTTGTTGTTTACAAGAGGATTATCGCCATCCTGTTGCACATTGTCACGATTATTGATCGTGGAGAATCAACAGATCTCACATGCTCCATTCCTATTCTCAACATTCTCGGATGACATTTTCAAACACCGCCACAAAATAAGGGTTAATTGACATGCAACATATTATCACTATACTCGTGACCAATCAAATACCAAATAAACTTAGGTAGGTCATACTAGCGAAGGTATTCCCCGTCTCTCGCCTCCTAGTACTATTCTCACATCTTAGCCGGGATCATATCCTAAGCTCGATACCAACCGTGGCGCCCCAAAATTAGGTATACGTCACCCATCTTGGGTCGCCACTTACATGGTACTTAAATTCAAATACAACTTACTAATATAACTGTAGTATGCAATCTGACATAAAACCGTGAGTTTGAATACAAATATTGTCTACTAGATATTATACAAACTCAAAAGGAGTCCTCATTACAATTATTATCACACTATTTCACAGAATAGTGAGGACTACTAATGCTATCCTCTGAACCATTACTCCGTTCCCCGACTCGTCCCAGCTATATTCTCATTTCCTAAAGAGAACAGTGAAAGAAAGGGTGAGCTCAACTAGCTCAGTAAGAAATATTATGACTAAGATAATGCAGAATAAATTATCATTAGCCTACAATGATGTTAAACCGATAAAATATAATGAACATCAAGTTTAACTACAATGGAACCAACAATCCATTAAAAGAGTCAGTAGAAAATAAAATCTACTATCTTTTATGATTTAAAAGGTTTTTCATCAACATTATAAATGAGACTCAGAACTTTAATAAATATTCCATATCATCGAATCACCCCTCGCACTACTTCTGCCAAGGATATTCTTTAGTATCACGACCACAATTATTCATGCACTACGGGCGAGAATAGTTGTGTATTCATTAATGGTCATGATCATGCCAACAATCATCCATCAATGCACTACTACCAATTTGAGGATTTTTATCACATCATTTATAACATTACGGTCATGATTACACCGAATAGTCTCTGGTCATAATCATACCAAGTCCATCTATGCACTACTACCATGATACGAGATGACTTTCAACATAATATAAACATGAGGATGATGACAATGATATAAGAATTCAATAAAACAAGTTCAAGAATTATTTTATCCGAGAATTATTAACGTCCAAATTGTCAACATGATCTTTGTTTTATAGAGTAAAATTCAAGAATGATCGAAAGAATATTTCCATGAAAAGATCTTTGGATGAAACGCAAATATCAAGGATATTCTACTAATTTCATGGAGTATAGAAGTTAAAGTTTTAACCAATTTGGGTATAATAAATAATGGAATAACAAAAGAAATCACCATGCATGCGATAGGCGCATACATGCAGAGTTATTCCAATAGAATAATAAATAACGGAACCAGGTCCCATAAAATGCATGCACATGGATATTCCAACGTAATAATAAAGAATGGAACCGGTTCTACAGAAAACACATGTACGGGATGTTCCAATGAATAATAGAAGAATGTCACCAAGTATAGGGTAAACCACGTTATACAAAGTTATTCCAATGTAATAATAAGCAATGGAATAACAACAGTTCTCTTCATGAATAAGAAAGAATAACACCCCTTACGAGTACAACAAATAATATTCCCTACCTTAGAAGAACTGAATATTGGAAAAGTGAAGTAGCAAAATACTTTTCTTCTTTCTCTCTATAGTTTCTCTCTCTAGAGTTTCAATGAATTCGTAAGAAATAATGAAGGAATGAGCTTTCTATTTATAGAAAAACTGAGGGTGGCTCTTGGTCTTAACGAAGGGTCAAAATGACTCTTGGTAATATTGAAGAGACAACTACTATTTGCGAAGGGGTAATTAACCCTTGGAACACCGAAGAGGCAGTTAACTCTTGGTAATATTGAAGGGACAACTACTATTTGCGAAGGGGTAATTACTATTGATGAAGGTAATTACTATTGACGAAGGTAAATACTATTGAAGAAGGTAATTACTATTGACGAAGGTAAATACTATGGACGAAGGTAATTACTATTCACAAAGATAACTACTATTCACAAAGGTAATTACTATTGACGAAGAGACTCTTAGATGATGACATATGGGCCCCCCATAAAATAATCAAACTTACCACAAACGTCTCATAACAGACTCTTTATATACATCAAGGATTGAATAAATATTACCACAAATCATTTTATTTTTAATCAACACATTTTTAATCTTTCAACAATTATTAATCATTTATAACTTGTCGTCCCTCAATTAATAATATATCATATTATCTGGATGATCTTTGTGACAATAATTGAATCAATAATATAAGAGATATGATCGTGAATTCTTTGTAGTAATAATTGAGTATAGCTAAGTGACTTCTCACGTAAGCATCAATAATCAATACCGTAGTGTCTTACTATGCAACCACGCCAGATTCTTTGTACTTTTACCAAGGGTAGTTCAACAGTTTTAACGGTAACACCTCGCAAGTTATTTTTATAGAAAGTTAATTTTGTCGCTTTTCTAACTACGACAATACTTCCATTAATGGGGTCCACCAATGATTGAGTATCGTCTGAATATTCCCCGACAAAAAGAATATTCCCAGAATTAAACGAATATTTTATAACAACTTGCTTACTTTGCAAAATTTATAAATATTACCCACAACTATAACATTATATCAAATTTATTCCATAATATTCAAAAATAATATTTATAGAAAATTCATCTTTATTTATAAAAGTTGGGGTCTTACAGCACGTCACAATGACGCCTTACATAAAGGCATAGTTAAAGACTGTTTTAGAAATTAGAATCTTTGGGAAGTGCTTAAGGAAACCTTCGTACATGTGAGGCCATGCGTCTAGGTTATAATAGATATCATATGGCCACAGAATTATCCTTGGTTGACCCAATAGACCCCAAAGAAAAACAAAAAGATTACTATCATATTCTTTCCAATGGTGAGTCTTCTCTTGACATATCATTATCTCCACTGTCTCTAATTGAGAATTATACTTCAAACAAACACCAAGATTATATAGGTAGTGCTCGTAGATATACTCAGCAAGTGGATGTGCACAACCCTTTCTTATAATGACACGAGGTTGTATGACATTAAACATCTTGTATGATAGTAGCAAAACACCCTTCCAACATTAGGTTCGCCTCACTCTATTTGATTCACCAAATATAACTACTAAATGATAACCACCATTCTATTCCCTTGTTACTCCCGCTCGACCCAGCTACACTCGTATTACCTAAAAGGAATTTTGAAACAAAAGGGTGAACACAACTAGCTCAGTAAAGAATATCATGACTAAAGATAAATAAATTATCAATAGCCTTCAACAGTAATAAATCAGAGATTTAGAACATATGGTAGATGTTAAAAAATTTCAACCATAGTTGCAGCGGAACGAGCAATCCATTAGAAGAGTCAAATAGACCATAAAGTCTATTATCTTCTCAATGTTAAAAGTCCACCAACAATATTTTATCCCTGTAACATCAATCAACAATTCCTGTCCACAATCACGTGTATAACTCATAATCATAATTGTAGTTCTAAATTTCTTTTCTCATCCAGGACAAAGATAATTTTTATCACCTGAAACATCAAAGATCATGGTTATACCAAATCATAGTTCATGTTCATAATCATACTAATAAATTCATCTTTGCACTACGGGCCAAAGATATTCATCAACAAGGCATCTTTGCACTACAAGGCAAAGATATTCAACAACAGGTCATCTTTGCACTACGGGCCAAAGATATTCAACAGGTCATTTTTGCACTACGGGCCAAAGATATTCAACAATAATTCATCTTTGCACTACGGGCCAAAGATATTCACATCTCAAAGAAATATATAATCATTTCAAAATCTATATAAACCATAATTATAATCATGTTGATCAATTCACCTTTGCACTTAAGCTAAAAATATTTAATTGTAAATTCAATGGTCATGATCATACTAGTCACAATTCATCTTTGCACTACTGGCCAAAGAGAACCCATAGTCACGATCATACCAATAATCTACCCATCTTTACACTCAAGTGAAAGAGAAATTCAACATCAGGGTTATAAAAATATTATATATGATAATAAAAATAATATGATCAACAACCTATTAATTTCAAGAGTAAGATTCATAAATCAACGATAATTTGGTCAGAAAAAGAAACCAATTTTGTCATGAATAGTAACTCATGAATAGTAACTCGTGAATAGTAACTCATGAATAGTAACTTGTGAATAGTATATCATGAATAGTACTCCGTATTCGTACATAGTACTGTATACATAAATAATGTCATATACGTAAATAGTGCCATATACATGAATAGTGCCATATACGTGAATAGTGCAGTATACGTGAATAGTAACTCCGACTCAAAAAGGTAGAAATTCCACAATAAGATCCATACAAATATGTTAGTATAATGATATTGAAAGAATAACATCATTATGAAGAATATAACATCCCTTAATATCCCTTACTATCCGATTACCTCTCAAAAGCAGCAAAGACTTCCATTTGGATATCGGATATAATGACAAGGAATCTTGCAGCGATGAATAAAGAACTCACCAAGTATCTAAATACTCACAAAATACACTCGATAATCTAGAGAGAGAAAGAGAGAAAACTTGTTTCTGGTGTGATTTTCAATTCTAACTTAGCCCTCTATTTATAGGAAAATGTTAGCACGGCAAAAATGACTTAACTCGCAACTTTGATGGCTTTTACTCGCTACTATTCCCCACCCACCACATTTTAAAATTCAATTGAGCACATTTTTCACCAACCAAAAGTGGGGCCCTCCAATTCTAGAATTTTCCACCAAAATCATTTATAACCTAATTTCCGAATCAGTCACCTCTTAAAATTCATAACAAATCATACGCTTATTTTTAACGGTTGAAAATTTGTGGACATATACTCAACTTATATATGTATAACATATCCAAAAATTATAACTCACACAATAAAGTTGTAATAACACCGATTTGATCTTTTAATACCTCCAATTCGACAAAATACTGATAAAACACCTCAACATTAACTCCTTCATTTATAACCACATAAATAAACCCATCATTTATATCCACATCAAATAAATATTTTCTTATCAAATAAATCAATAATTAATTATTCACAAATAATATTACAGAATCACAATTATGATGACCAAAGCCATTCCTGGAAAGAGGAGGCTTTCCGATAAGGATTTCTCCTTCTTCGCCAAGAATTAGGTGACCAAACCTCTCCTTAACAGAACTTTCTAGACATTGTCAATAATGCTATCTAATAATATTATTCCAAATAATATGAATTATTGATCTGATAATGGAAAATACTGTGCAGTGACAATTATTGAAACAACAATTATATAAAATATCAACGTAGCAATTATTGAATCAATAAAATAAAATATTGAACAGTAATTACTGTGAATAATTATTGAGTAGTGCCTTCTTATGTAAGGATCAATAATTCAACAATCTCATGCAATACTGGTATTATTCTTGTGCAACCACGCATATTACTCGTATTTTAACCACCGGGTATTCCAACAATGTGTTAATTGTATAATAACTACTGTGTTATTCAATTTTGTCTTTTTCTTCTTCCGACAGTTATCCGTTACGGGGCCCACAAATAGCTGCGCCGTCATACGAATATTCCCCGACAGAAAGAATATTCCACGACCAAACGAATATTCCCCGACAATAATGAATACTTTATAACCACTTTTTTATTTTGAAATTTTTTTCATATATCACCCTTAACTTTAACTTTTATCAATTTAATCATTTACTGAATAGTAATTATAAGAAAATTGAATACTTTTATTTCATAAAATTCGGGGTCTTACTCTCTCCAATGTTGAATTCCATCCATTATGAGTCCAAAAACACGCCATTGTCGGATGGGCCAACACTTGTTGTTATGGAGCCCATTTAACAATATGGCCCCTTTCGCGCACTGCCTCCAGGAGCCCGTCTGGCAAGGGCTCGAGCCACTCTAAGCCTCGAATGTCCCCGAGCCGAACAACCCACAAGAAATTTTGCATACTATTGGCTAACCCCCAAGTCATTTCCAAGAACTCACCTTTATCAATAGTTAAAATGCTCCCAAAACTCACGTACAAAACGGACTCAGGCTTTTGCAAGTCTAGCCAAGAAATGGAGGTCCGATCTTGAGTAAAAAGGCTGCTTGAAGAGGCTAGAAAATATTTGTGGAATGGGCCTATTATGAAATTTGGGATGGGAAAGTCTTGCCTAATGTCTATAAGTGAAGATTGTTCAAGTTCTTCGAAGGAGTTCCAAATGAGCCCTGAAGCTGCCTTGTTTGCTTTCATCATTGCTTCAATTATCTCATGCAGAGACTCTTCCTCATGTGTGAACACCATTGGAATATCTTTTACTTTAAGGGGTGGAATCTCTGCTACTGGTGCTTCTGATTTGTAATCTGAAACAAAAAATAAATCCCCCAATAAGATTGCAACGAGTATCATTCATCATCTTCCGTTTAATGCACTCACATTCACATGAGGATGGTTACTAAAAATACTGATCAGACTAAGTATGCGAAACAAAATCAGATAAGAGGAATTACTTATTGTAGAATGTAGAAGGTACGTAATTATTTCTCGTACTAATAGTAGTATTCAAAATTACTTATTGTAGAATGCAGAAGGTAATTATTTCTCGTACTTTGATTCGAAACAATAATATCCTATACGTAAAATATGCATGGACAATAAGAGTTTCTTGATAACCCTAATTCAACTGAATTACCTTTCTTCTTCTTTTTCCTAACCTCTTCTTCTTAGTTGCATTGGGCATTTACGTATAATTTTTTTCAAAATTTTCTCCTAATACTAAATTTAATTCTTTAATTACGTTGAGTATTGAGATATAATCATACAAAATATTACCATGTCTAAGAGTCTTATTCAAACGAATAATGTTCGAAAAAAGAATCATTGAGATAATAACTCCATCTAAAAACTGTTGGAAATGAGATTTAAATTGAATGAGAAAATTGACTTCAAAATCGGGTCGGGTCGTGGTCGTGACGGGCGGGTTTGTGATATATATTTTTTAGAAAAAAAATTTGTTTAATAAATATCATCACAATATTACGTCGTTTTGACGACGGTTACACGTCAACGGATTCTATAAATAAACGGTGTGGGAAGCTTTTAAAAAGATAATTTTTTCCTTCCCTTCCCGTTTTGTTTCTGAAATTTCCGTTCTTGCTCCTTCCCGTTTCTGCAAGTCCCGTCCCGTTCTGCAGACAAAATTCCCGTTCTGGAGAGTATTTCCCGTCCCGTTTAGAATTTTCCCGTTCCTTCCCTTCTGCAAAATCCCGTTTGCAGATACCTTACCGTTTCCCGTTTCTGTCATCCGTTCTGCAGTAGTTCCGTTCTGTTCTGCACTATTTCCCGTTTCTGCAATTAATTGTGCAGTAAGTTTTTCCTGTTTTTCTTCATGCATGCATCATTAACATTCATATTAAGTTCAGAACAAAAATATTGAATTTGGTTCGATGAATTCTTAATTTTGTAATCCTACTAATTAAGAATTGAAATCCGTTTTTATCTTGGGAGGCAATTATTCAATTAACCTTAGCGTTTTCGGGGAATAAATTTACTTTAAGGAGGCTTTACTTTCATGAATTCAAAAATGACTTTGATTTATTTATTAATATTTTCTGTGTTATATTTATATAAAATCTTGTTCTATTTTTATCATAAATATATATATATATATATATATATATATATATATATATATATATTAAATAATACTATATATTACGATAACAATCTTAAAACAAATTTATATTTTCTGTAATTATAGTATTGTTTTATATAAACAGAAAATTGTTTTATGTGAATAGAAAATTATTTTATAAAACAAGTTTTTGTTTTGTAAAAACTGCATTTGTTCGTTGAAATTTTGCAAATTTTGATACACTGTTTTCTGTTATTATATATATTACGGATAACAGTACGTACATTCATATTATTTGCCAATACCATATCATATATATACCTGCATACTCATCTCAACTTGGGCACTGCTCAGTTCAAGCGCATCAAAAAAGGGTTAATCCTACAAGACTTGAATATATAATTTAACTTTTCTATTGACCAACTTAGTTTTATTTGTAATTCCGCAAAATGAGTTTACTTTTTAATGATATCTATCTGTTCATAATCATAATTTTGTTATCGTAACAAATTATTAAACTAGTTACTCATTATAACAGTTTATTTTATTGCACGTTAATATATTGATTGCATATTATTAATAATAATAATATATTGATTGCATGTTAATATTCTGTTTAAATATTTGTATGTTAATATTCTGTTGTTAACAAATTATTTATATTAATATACTGAACTAGAATATTAATATTCTGTTAATTTGTTTTATACAAATTAATGCTACTGACTTCGTTATAATATATGTTAATATATGCATCATTAAAATTAAAATTATATGCAGCATAATTTTAATGTTACTGACTCAGAGTGGCTTCGTGTATATGCAGCATAATTTTAATGTTACCAACTTTAAATATACACAAAAGTATATTAATTGTTTGCATGCTAATTCTGTTATTCTAAATGAGCAGAATATTATATATATATATATATATATATATATATATATATATATATATATATACATGTAAATTAAGTTTTATATTATGTTTCATGTTAGTTGATTATATGTTAATGTTCTGTTTTTTTGTATTGGTTCAGTTGGATAAGAGAGAAGTGTTGATATTAAGGACTTGAGTTCAAGTAATGCTAACAACATTTTTATATATATATTTTAATAAAATTTTATTTGAAAATCAACCGTAATATCAGTTATTGGAAGTTGGGAGCCAACGGTAATATTTGCTAGTTTCCAACGGTAATATTAACGGGTATTGAAATTTGGGAGCCAAAATTGAGTTGGGCCAAAAGTTTCCAAAAATTAGAATCGGTTGGAATTGGGATACGTTCCAAAAATTGGGATACGGCATATCCCATAATTGGGATACGACCAATTAATTAAGATATGTGCCTGCAATAATTGGGGTACGACCTAATCTATAAATAGATTAGAAATTAACCAAAACTCAATACAATAAATAAATAAAAAAATGGGTGATGCTGCTGCAGCAATATCACAGGTAATTTGTTTATGTTATTATATCTACATGTACTTACTAAAATTGATAAGTTTGTAGGAAAGGGCTACATGAATGGCTCTTTAAGATGAATGTTATGACTGTTGTACCGTAGTCTATTGATAATAATAAAATTAATTCTTCTGCTTGCTTGTTAGAATCTTCAAATATATGGCATGCTAGATTAGGACATGTTAATTATAATACTTTGCGTAGATTAATTAATTTAGAATTCTTGCCTAAATTTGATATTAATCAAAAACATAAATGTGAAATTTGTGTGGAATCAAAAATGATAAGATTACCCTTTCATTCTGTTGAAAGGAAAACTGAACCTCTAGATTTAATTCACACTGATATATGTGACTTAAAGTTTGTGCAAACAAGAGGTGGGAAAAAATATTTTATTACCTTTATTGATGATTGCACAAGATATTGTTATGTATATTTGCTAAGAAACAAAGATGAGACAATAGAAATGTTTCAACTTTATAAAAATGAAGTTGAAAATTAACTTAGCAAAAAGATTAAAGCAATAAGAAGCGATAGAGGTGGTGAATATGAATCACCATTTGAAGAGATATGCTCTACTCATGGTATTATTCACCAAACTACTGCTCCTTATTCATCTCAATCTAACAGTATTGTTGAACGCAAAAACCGAACATTGAAAGAAATATTGAATGCTATGTTAAACAGTTCTGGAGCACCGTAGAATTTGTGGGGGGAAGCTTTGCTTTCTGCCAATTATATTCTTAATAAAGTGCCTCATAAGAAAACTCATAAAACACCTTATGAATTATGGAAAGGTCATAGACCTTGTTATAAATACTTAAGAGTGTGGGGGTGTCTAGCAAAAGTGATGGTTCCAAAAACTAAAAAGATTAAGATAGGACCAAAAACAATTGACTGTGTATTCATTGGTTATGCAAATAACAGCAATGCTTATCGCTTTCTTGTTCATAAATCTGAAATTAATGATATTCATGTTAATACATTTATTGAATCAAGAGATGCATCATTCTTTCAGAATATTTTTCCATATAATGAAAATAAAGATTCAAATTTAAACAAAATACCTTTGGATGCTACTAGTAATAACCTTGAAAATATAGACAAAGAGTTTGTAGTGGATGAACCTAGACGTAGCAAAAGGGCAAGGACTTCAAAGTCTTTTGGTCCGGATTTTCTAACATTTTTGTTAGAAAACGATCCTCCAACGTACAAGAAAGCAGTATCCTCTCTAGATGCTTCTCATTGGAAAGAAGCAATAAATAGCGAAATTGAGTCCATTATGCAAAATCATATATGGGAATTGGCGGACCTTCCACCTGGTTCAAAACCCTTAGGGTATAAATGGATTTTCAAAAACAAGATGAAAGCTGATGGCTCAATTGATAAATATAAAGCAAGGCTTGTTGTTAAAGGCTATAGACAAAAGGAAGGATTGGATTATTTCGACACTTATTCACCTGTTACAAGAATTACATCTATTCAGATGCTAATCGAATTAGCATCTTTAAATAGACTTGAAATACATCAAATGGATGTAAAGACTGCATTCTTAAATGGTGAATTAGATGAAGAAATATATATGGAACAATCTGAAGGTTTCATAGCTCCTTGACAAGAGAGGAAAGTATGCAAACTTGTTAAATCCTTGTATGGATTAACACAAGCACAAAAAAAATGGCATGAGAAATTTGATAATGTTATGTTATCAAATGGATTTAAAATAAATGAGTGTGACAAATGTGTTTATGTCAAAAGTACTCAAAAAGAATATTTCATTGTTTGTCTTTATGTGGATGATATGCTAATCATGGGTAGTAACAATGAAGTTATCAACTCTACCAAACGTATGTTGTCAAATAGGTTTGACATGAAAGACTTGGGGGTTGCAGATATAATATTAGGAATCAAGATTTCTAGAACATCTGATGGAATTATATTATCTCAAACTCATTACATTGAAAAAATACTTGAAAAATTTAACAAGTATAATATAATTTTAAATAAGACCCCAGTTGATATAAATCTTCATCTAGCTAAAAAATGAAGGTGATAGCATATCTCAACTAGAATATTCTCGTATAATAGGCAGTTTAATGTATGTCATGAACTATACTAGACCAGATATAGCTTATTCGGTAAGTAAGCTAAGTAAGTATACAAGTAATCCAGGTAAAGATCACTGGAAAGCAATTTTGAGAGTTTTTAGGATATTTAAAACATACTCAAAAATATGGACTGCATTATACAAGATATCCAGCAGTATTGGAAGGATATAGTGATGCTAATTGGATATCTGATAATAAAGACTCGAAATCCATAAGTGGATATGTCTTTACCCTTGGAGGTGCAGCGGTATCTTGGAAATCCTCAAAACAAACATGTATTGCAAGGTCTACAATGGAATCAGAATTCATTGCTTTAGACAAAGATGGAGAAGAAGCTGAGTGGCTTCGTAATTTTTTAGAGGATATTCCAAATTGGTCAAGACCTGTGCCAGCTCTATGTATACACTGTGATAGCCAATCAGCGATTGGAAGAGCATAGAGTCATTTATATAACGGTAAGTCACGCCATATACGACGGAGACATAATACCGTTAGATAATTGCTCTCAAATGGAATTATCTCAATTGACTATGTAAAGTCAAAAGATAATATTGCGGATCCGCTTACGAAAGGTTTAACAAGAGAGCAAGTGAAAAAATCATCGAAGGAATGGGTTTAAAGCTCTCTCGTTTAAATAAGAGTCGCCATAGTGGCAACCCAACCTAGCTGACTGGAGATCACAAGATCTAGGTTCAATGGGCAAACCGAACTATGTAGTACTCAGTAAAGCACTGAGGAGAGATTTACTCCTAACCATTCCTATTATGAGACAAAGGCACATCTCTAGCCATGAGAATCGTGGATAAGATACGCTTTTAATGATTTTTATATCTTGAAATATGTTTAAGTGGGGTATTGCAGGATACTCTTGATAGAAGTCACCTACGTGAGTAAGAAGGGGGCCACTTATGTGAGAATTTTGAAGGCTGAATTCTCTAATATACTCACGGAACTAAGAGGTGTTTCAAGGCCAAAATGAACACAAACGTGAGAACCAATTATGTCTGAAGAGATATTTTGTGAATTCTATTGTCTTGGTTTACACGAAAAGTCGATTCTCAAAGACATCAAGTCTACTGATTAGCCAAGTAAATCCGATAGATTTTACTAGGGCAAGTTCAAAGCCACTAGGCTACTTAACCTGATGAAATATCTTTTCTCATGTACTCGAACTAGTGTTTGCATATTCATAACATATTTTACATATTGTAAAGCCAATTTTACATTCATGTGGGGGATTGTTGGAAATGAGATTTGAATTGAATGAGAAAATTGACTTCAAAGTCGGGTCGGGTCGTGGTCGTGATGGGCGGGTTTGTGATATATATTTTTTAGAAAAAAAATTTGTTTAATAAATATCATCACTATACTATGTCGTTTTGACGATGGTTACACACCAACGGATTCTATAAATAAACGGTGAGGGAAGCTTTTAAAAAGATAATTTTTTCCTTCCCTTCCCGTTTTGTTTATGAAATTTCCGTTCTTGCTCCTTCCCGTTTCTGCAAGTCCCGTCCCATTTTGTAGACAAAATTCCCGTTCTGGAGAGTATTTCCCGTTCCGTTTAGAATTTTCCTGTTCCTTCCCTTCTCAAAAATCCCATTTGCAAATACCTTACCGCTTCCGTTTTTGTCATCCGCTTCTGCAGTAGTTCCGCTTCTGTTCTACACTATTTCCGCTTCGCAATTAATTGTGCAGTAAGTTTTTCCTGTTTTTCTTCATGCATGCATCATTAACATTCATATTAAGTTCAGTACAAAAACATTGAATTTGGTTCGATGAATTCTTAATTTTGTAATGCTACTAATTAAGAATTGAAATCCGTTTTATCCTAGGAGGCAATTATTAAATTAACCCTTAGTATCTGTGGGGGAATAAATTTGTTTTAAGGAGACTTTGTAAATTCAAAGGACTCGGATTTATTTATTAATATTTTTTATGTTATATTTATATAAAATCTTATTACATTTTTTTGTCATAAATATATATATATATATATATATATATATATATATATATATTAAATAATACTATATATTACAGATAACATATTCATCACCTTAAAAAAAAATTAGTTTGCAAATTATGGGAGATTCAAGCCGTACTGCAAAAGGAAAATCATTCACCATAGAGCAGGATGAAATAATTTGTAATGCGTATTTGTGCATTACTCAAGACCCGATTATATCAGAACTTTCATGACCCGTAATCAATTATGGATCCCAGAAGGCTTTAAGAGTTTTGCAAAAAAATAAATGACGATCAACGATCTGAAGCAAGTATCAAATCTCGTTGGCAAACAATCCAGAAGAATTGCAATAAATTCCGTGGGTTTTTAAGAAGTGTTCAAGCTCTAAATCAAAGTGGCATGACCCATCAAAATGAGGTAATAGATTTTTTTAATAAACTTGTTCAAATAATTTTTTTACTTAATAATAATATTTTCTTATCCAATATACAGTATGATATGGAAAAGCAAGCGTACTTTGAAGACACTGGAAAATATTTCAGTGGTATGGATGGTTGTTGGGCCATTTTAGAACATGCTATTAAGTGGCAGGATGTGAATCCTGGTGGGAAGAAAGCAAATACTCCTGCCATGGCCGCAAGCTCGTTCCCTTATTCCCCTGATGCATCTCAAATTCCAAGCACATATGAGTCTTTAGATGCGGAAACCACCCTTTCAAATGCCACCCCTTCAAATGCCACTCCTTCAAGTGGAGGTAGTGACAGTGTGTCCTCGCCAAGGAAGAGGCCTGGTGGAAGAAAGCTAGCTAAGGAGAAGAGAGTAAAGTATAAGGAACTGGAAGTTGAGCATCAGAAACAGACTAACTTGTTGGAGAAACTCAACAAAACTGTACTTGATATCCAATCTAAAAGGATTGAACTGGAAGAAAGGAAAGTTGTATCTCTAGAAAGACAGACAGTATGTGAGGAGAGGGAGATGGCGAGGAAGGAGAAAGAGATGGCGAGGAAGGACAGAGAACAGGAGGAAAGGATAATGCAGATGGACTTGTCTCAGATGCAAGACCCGCAAGTGAGGGCTTATTACGAGCATCACAAAGCAGAAATCATGGCAAAATTATCCAATTCAAGTTCCGCAACTTATTATACTGATCTACCTGAATATTGATCATTGTATTTTTCTTAAAATGTACTAGAGATGTTTGAATCGAATGTTGAAATACAATGTACTAAATCTTATCTTCAGAAAATTGATTAGTCACAATTCATTACTTTAATAGATTCAAGAGTCTACATGCATTGGAACTAAAATTGCTTAACTAATTTCCACAACACGGGAAACATACTACTATATTAAAAGTTCAACTGAAATGCTCATGCTTCCTCTCCTCTACGGGCCCAGAGGTGTTCAATAAGATCATTGCGAAGTGCGTAATATGTCTCAGTAGATCGCAGCTTCCTGTTACGAGCGAGGAATTCGTTGAATGTGGGTGTTCGCTCTCGTGAAACTTGAAGTGGCTTCTCATGAAGTAGTTTAACAGCTTCAACATCATCTTCACCACGTTGGTACTCAATTATCATGTTATGCAAGATAACACAAATTTTCATGATGTAGTATAGATCTACCTGGTCCCAAAAATGGGCCGGACCTTTCACAATTGCAAAGCGTGCTTGTTGCATGCCAAATGCCCTTTTAACATCTTTACGATATCGCTCCTGCATCCTCGCAAAGTGAGCCTTCTTTCTGTCACTGGGCTCTCTAATGGTTTGGACAATAGTCGCCCATTTTGGGTAGATACCATCAGTAAGGTAGTACCCCATGTCGTATTGTCGTCCATTGATGACAAATTGGGTAGGCGGGGCACGACCAAATCGAAGTTGATCAAAGAGAGGAGACTGATCAAGCACGTTAATATCGTTAAATGAACCAGGCATCCCAAAGAAAGCATGCCAAATCCATAAATCATATGAGGCAAAAGCTTCAAGTATGATGGTGGGCTTTTCAACGTGTCCGGTGTACATACCGTGGTAAGCAGTTGGACATTTATCCCATTGCCAGTGCATATAGTCCAAACTGCTTAGCATCCCAGGGAATCCACGATCCTCGGCCACATGTAGAAGCCTAGCAAGATCGGCTTCATTAGGAGTCCTCAGGTACTCTGGTGCAAAGATCTCCACAACTCCTCTACAGAATCTCATGAGTGATTCTATAGCAGTACTTTTTTCGATCTTGACATACTCATCGACGCTATCAGCTGGCATCCCGTATGCAAGCATTCTCAATGCTGCGGTCATCTTTTGGATACCAGATAGACCAACAACACCAACAACATTAGACTTTTGGACGAAATAATCGTCGTGTTGCTGGAGTTGAGTCAAGATCCTCTCAAACAAGGGTTTAGCCATCCGAAAACGTTGGCGAAAAATTCTTTCACCAAACAGAGGATCTTCACAAAAGTAATCCAAATGGATTCTTTCGTTGGCAGCAGTCCTATCACGGTGGATGACAGCTCGACCACTGACAGAACTAACATAACCCCCTTGTTGGTTATTATGGCTTTGCGTTTGTTCGTAGTGCTTCATCAGTAGCGTCTGCACCATTGTAACTTCATCTTCATCGGAGGAATCTCCGTCGAAATCTCCCCGCAATACCCTCTTGGTTAACTTGTTCATGATTTTAGTTTGGAAAAAAAGTATATCAGGCAGATGAGAATGGGTGTGGTGGCTTATTGAGGTTGAATGTGTATTTATAGAAAAGTTGGATAGAATGGTGGTTGAAGAAATTTAGATGAGAAAGTTGGGTAGAATGGTGGTTGAGGAAAGTTAGATAATAAAAATATTTGGGTTGAATGGTGGTTGAAAACGGTGGAATGGGGGTGCTATAATTGTGGATTGAAAAATAACGCAGATAGTTGAATTGGAGTTGAAAAAGTAATTAACAATGAGATGGAGGGAAAGTTAGTTAAATTTGAAACAATTTGGTGCTAAAATAGAACCAACCACTGGAGACTGGGTTCTATTTTAACACCAAAAATCACTTTTTGGTGCCAAAATATAGCAATGGCTATAGCCATTTTGACATTACCATTGGATTTGCTCTCATAATGTATAAAACAGATCCGCTTAGGTCAATTGACCAATACAATATTAATAATGCAGCAGAGAGAAGATCCTATTTCTATTCATGCAAATCATCAGATTGGTCAATTAATCAAAATTAACTTTATACCCACAACTCCCGTATAAAACAAACTATATTTGTCTCATTTGTATTTTTAAGAAAATTATTTTATATTTCAAATATATAAAATGAGTATTTTAATTAATCCTTCTCTATTTTCAATTGCACAAAATCCACAACTCAATAATGTATGTATTAGAGTATATATGTTTGTAGTTATTTTAGGTCAAATACTTCCTATCCATATCTATAAACAGGTAAAACAGGTTGTTTTGAAAACTATTTTCCTTTTATCAAAAGTCAAAGAAAATCTTGTTGCTACAAACAAGAAAATCCAAAGGACTTGGATTAAGGTTCAGTAAATTTTGTCCAAATAAAATAGAAAACATACAAAAACATTTTGAGTTTTAATTTGCGAGTATGAAATCAGAAAATGGAAGTCTAGTTATAAATTTGTATATCTACTATCTCACTCTTTTGTGTTGTTATCACTTAATTCAAGTTTATTTATTTATAATCAGGTACTTTCAAGATTAAATAAATTGTCCAATAATAAGATGGGATAGCACATGAACTAGGGGATGGAACAGCTAGCGTATTTCAATTTAGAAAATGGAGTTTGAAAATGTTATCAAAGGACCTCAAAAAGCTTACCTTCCATGGAGAAGTAACCCTTTTCACGCAGAAGCAGTGGCGAAGTCACATAGACCTTTATGAGATCAATCGACCCCACTGAAAAAAAATTACTTTATAATATAAGATAGATTTTAAAAATGTTAAGTATTATATATAAATTGACCCCACTAACATTTTATAAATTTTCTATTATACGGGTTCAAATTGAAAATTTACAACTTTGTCAATCAAATTTTAACCACATATGATTCATATCTTCTCAATATATGTATCTCTCTATAATATTTTAAACTAAATAATAATCTAATTTATATTATTTTTAAAAATAAATAATGAATTACTTACTTATGAACATTTGTGATTAAAAAAGTCTATTATAAGTCAATATAGTGTATATATATATACCGTATATTATTACTCATCGAAAGTATAAAGTATTAAAAAAATGGTCGGGGGCACTGCCCCCGAACCCCCGCCAAATTATTTGTAACTCAATAATAATTTTAACCCCACTTACGAAAGTTTCTGGCTTCGCCATTGCGCAGAAAAGGATGGGCATGAAAAACGTGAAAAGAAGAGAGACTACCAGTCCTTAACACAATCCTTGGGACCTTAAGTTTGTCATGACGACTTGAGTGAATTCCAAAAGGGCATCCGTAATTAAGCAAAGAATAGGCTCCTCTGACAACAACCGAACCATGCAATCGCAAAACGGATCAACGCATGTGTTGTTGAGCAACTTGATGAGGATTAAGACGTTACCGATATCTGCTGGCACCGACGAGCCTTCAATTCGCTTTTCCACTAGGCTTTGAGATGGGTTAAAAGGTGAAGTGAGGGTAGTTGGATTTGTTATGAGAGTTGAAGTTTGTGTGGATTATTGTAATTTTGAAGCCTTTTGAGTGAAGGATGTTTGCAAGTCAAGCATGGGGTTTATGTGGCCTTGGAGGGCAAAGTGGGAAGAGTAACACCGCCTTGCTTTGTGCTTTGTTCTCGATGCTTTCTTTTCTCTTTGCTTCTCCATGGAACTTCTAGTTAATTTTTTGCAATTGGGAGGATATATTTGTTTGGTAGATTGTATGGTTTTAGGTCATAAAAGAATATATATATATATATATATATATATATATATATATATATCGTCAGTGAGGGCTCTTACTTTGTTAAAATGTCAACCTTTTTTTTGTTTTTGTTTTTAAAAACAACTAAAAAATATTTAATATTTTATGGAATCGATATTTTTCCATAATATAATGTTTTTAGGCGTGATTTGAATACCTATACCAAAAATGGTGGTACGATGCGCATGCATCGCATGCACTGCTTTTGTTATAATGATCCAAATCACATCCAAAACAATCGTATTATGAAAAATTTCAGTTCCATAAAATATTAAACTTTTTTTTAGTTATTTTGAAAAAAAATCAAAAAACAAAAAAAAAAGTTCGCATTTTAACAAAGTAAGGAGTCCTTACCCGATCCTCGACCTATATATATATATATATATATATATATATATATATATATAAGACCCCAACTTTTAATGAATAAAATCAAATTTCCTTTATTTATTATTGTGAATAATAAAGTATTAATTTGATATAATAACTTTGGTTATGGGTGAAATGTGAAAATTTTGCAAAATAAGCAAGTGGTTATAAAATATTCATTTTGGTTTGCGGTGGAATATTCTTTACGTAGGGAATATTCGTATGCGATGGCTTAGCCAATTGTGGGTCCCATAATGAGATAACTACGAATGAAGAAAATGACAAAATTGAATAACTACGTAGTTATTCTGACTTAATAACACCGTTGGAATACCCGGTGGTTAAAGTAAAGTAATGCGCGTTGTTGCATTAATAGCATACGGTATTACCATGATTGTTGAATTATTGATCCTTACGTGAAAACACTACTACAATAATTGTCACAATGAGTTATTTATCAATATTTTATTTTATTGATTCAATAATTGTTGCATTGATATTTTATATTATTGTTGTTTCAATTATTGTCATTATGATATCTCCTTTATCGGATCGAGAATTGATTATTTGGAATAATATTATTAGATAACATTATTGGCAATGTCTAGAAAGTTCTCATCGAGGAGAGGTTTGGTCACCTAATTGCAGGCAGAAGAAGAGAAATCCTTATTGAAAGCCCCTCTTTCTTGAAAAAATTTTGTTGTCATAAATAAATGATTCTCAGTAGTATTATTTGTGAATAATTAATCATTAATTTATATGATAAGAAAATATTTATTTTATGTGGATATAAATGATGGATTTATTTATGTGGTTATAAATGAAAGAATTAATGTTGAGGTGTTTTATTAGTATTTTGTCGATTGAGGTATTAAAATCAAACCAACCGTTTTTTTTCGAGATATATTGCATGGAGTTATATTTTTTAATCCGAATAGTTGGATCGTTGTAATTTTTGGATATGTTATACATATATAAGTTGAGTATATGTCCACAAAATTTGAACTGTTAAAATTGAGCGTATGATTTGTTATGAATTTTAAGAGGTGGCTGATTCGAAAATCAGGTTATAAATCATTTTGGTGGAAAATTTTAGAATTGGTGGGCCCCACTCTTGGTTGGTGAAGAAATGTGCTGAGATTTTTATTCAAATGTGGTGGGTGGGAATAGTAGCAGGTAAAGCCACCAGTTCAGCGGTTAAAAGTCCGCTTGATTGTGCTAACATTTTCCTATAAATAGAAGGCTAAGTTAGAATTGAAAATCACACCAGAAACAAGTTTTCTCTCTTTCTCTCTCTAGATTATTGAGTGTATTTTGTGAGTATTTAGATACTTTGTGAGTTTCATTAATCGATGCAAGTTTCCTTCACTTTTTATAACTGATATTCCGATCGGAAGTTCTGATATTTTGAGGTAAGGATATTATCTTCTTCTTAAATGATATTTTCTTCAATATCATTATGCCAAAAATATTGGTATGAACTTTTTATCAAATTTGGAACTTTTTGTGTCTGGGTTACTATTCACGATACTCTGACTATTCAATCAAAATAAAATTTTCTTCTTTTTGTACAAGTTGTCTATTATGGTTACTATCTTTGATCAGTATCCATGTTTTGATCATTATTTTTGAATTACGCTTCAAAATTGGTTATTTCGAATATTATTGAACTTGGATAAACCGTAATACCGAATCCTTAATATTTGATCTGTTATCTCACTGGATTCGTTTTCTTTAAAATATTTTTCATCATCCTCACCCCTAAATGATGATACAAATGAATATCTTTGGCTCAGAAGGTCAAAGATGAATGATTACCTAATGAATATCTTTGGCCCGTAGTGTGCAGATGAACAGTGTTGAGATGAACATGACCAAACTCGGTGATACAAATGAATATCTTTGGCACAGTAGTGCAAAGATGAATATTTGATTCAAGATGTATATTGATTGATGTTACAGGGATAAAATATTGATGATGGACTTTTAAATCTTAGAAGATAGTAGAATTCTTTCTCTACTTGTCTCTTCTAATGGATTGCTGTTTTCCGCTGCAATTGTTGATCTAAAACTTGTTGTCTATTATATTTTATCAGATTATTCCCTGTTGAAGACTAATGATAATTTGTTGTATATTATCTTAGTCATAATATTCTTTACTGGGCTAGTTGAGCTCACCCTTTTGTTCAATTTTTCTTTTCAGGAGGTGAGAACATTGCAGGAACTGGTCGGGGTACGGAGTGATGGTTCTAGAAAGTTGTTTTAGCAATCCTCACTATTTTTAAAATAGTGTATCAGTAATTGTAATGAGGACTCCTTTTGAGTTTTTATACTCTCTTTTATATTTAAACTCACAGCTTTAATGAAGTTGTATTTGTTTCGCATACTATGTATTTGGCGACTTTTAATAGGTGATGTATAACTATTTTGGGGGCGTCATATATATATATATATATATATATATATATATATATATATATATATATATATATATAGTATAGTGGTGAAGCTAAAAATCCTTTTTATTGGGGTTAAAATTATTTCTAAACTACAAATAATTTGGCAGGAATTCAGGGCAGTGCCTCCGAGCAATTTTTTTTTAATACTTTTGTACTTTCGGGTCACACACACATACACACACACAGATACATACACACACACACACACACACACACACACATATATATATATATATATATATATATATATTACAATGACAATATAATAAATAATAACATAAGGTATATGTACACTATATGGACTCATAATAGATTTTTTTAATCACAAATGTTCATAAGTAATTAATTTATTAATTATTTTTAAAAATAATATAAATTAGATTATTATTTAATTTAAAATATTATAGGGAGATATACATATATTGAGAGGATATGAGTCATATGTGGTTAAAATTTGATTGACAAAGTTATAAATTTTCAATTTGACCTCGTATAGTAAAAAATTTACAAAATTTTTGTAGAGTCAATTTATGTATAATACTTAAAAATTTTAAAATTTATATTACATCATAAAGTAATTTTTTTAGTGGGGTCAATTGACCCCACAATCTCATATGTAGTTTTGCCAATAATATATATATATATATATATATATACACACACACAACCATTTTTCAACGGACTGGTTCGTTAACGGACAAGACCAGTCTTTAGCGACGGACTGTCTATCGCTAAAGCCCATAACATTGTCTGTTATGGGATTTAGTGACTGACAGTCCGTCGCTAAATACATATATGTATATATGTATATACACAGTTGTGTAGTACACAGTCTTTGACGCCCCCAAACTAGGTCCATACAACCCATTCTGATCGAGTCGCCAAATACATGGTACAGAATTTAAATACAAACTTTATTTATACAATTATTAGCTATCGTGTAAAATACGACAAAACGTAAGCTGTGAGTTTTAATATGAATATTGTCTCGTAGACAATATCCAAACTCAAATGAAGTCCTCATTACAATT
Source organism: Panax quinquefolius (assembly GCA_020205615.1). Taxonomy (NCBI): domain Eukaryota; kingdom Viridiplantae; phylum Streptophyta; class Magnoliopsida; order Apiales; family Araliaceae; genus Panax; species Panax quinquefolius. The sequence goes on along the minus strand of CM035160.1, from coordinate 114,593,063 downwards.
ATTATCACACTATTTTACAGAATAGTGAGGACTACTATAGCAACCATTTTGGACCATCACTCCATTCCCTGACTAGTCCCAGCTATATTCTCATTTCCTGAAAAGAACAATGAAAGAAAATGGTGAGCTCAACTAGCCCAATAAAAAAATATTATGATTAAGATAATGCAGAATAAATTATCATTAGTCCTCAACAGAGAAAAATCTGATAGAATACAATAGACAACAAGTTTTAGATCAACAACTGCAGCGAAATAAGCAATCAATTAGAAGAGTCAAGTAGAGCATGATGTCTACTATCTTCTATGATTTAAAAGTCCATCACCAATATTTTATCCTTGTAACAACAATCCATAAATATTTCACATCAACGAATTATCCATGTACTACGGACCAAAGATATTCGTTAGTATCACCAGTGGTCATGATCATGCTAAACAACTATTCATCAATCCACTACGGGCCAAAGAGGACTTTCACCACATCATTTGTCTGTAACATTAAAGGTCATGATTATACCAATACACAATTCCTGATCATAATCATACCAATCAACAGTCCATCTATGCACTACGGACCAAAGATGACTTTCACCACAATATAAGTATGAGGATAATGACAATGATATAAGAAATCAATCAAGTGAGATCAATGATAAATATTAGAGATTTATAATTCAATTTATCTAGTGTTCAAAAATGTCCAAATTATCAACATGATAACTAATTGTGAAGTAAAATTCAAGAATGATCATATTCATTTATCAAAAATAATTTGGACAGAAAAAAAAAACTAATTTTGTCGTGAATAGTACTCTGTGAATAGTACTGTATGAATAGTACCGTAAAAATAGTACCCATGAATAGTAACCCGACATGAAAATATTGAAATTTAACAAGAAAATTTAGACCAATATTCAAGTGAAACGATACTAGATAAAGCACAAAACTCAAGGATATTCTACTAATTTCAGGGATTATAGAAGCAATACTTATCAAAATAAGTGTAGATTTAAAAATATGAAACGAAATAATATTACTTACATACTATAGAGTATGAAAGATAATAATATTTCTTACAAATATTGAACGAAAATAATATTCTTTACTTAATATTGAACAAAAATAATATTCCTTACAAATATTGAACTAAGATAATATCCCTTACGAATATCGAATCTAAAATAATATTCCTTACGAATATTGAAAGAAAATAATATTCCTTACGAATATGAAAAATAATATCTCTTACGAATATGAAGTAAATAATACTCCTTACCTTAGTAGGAGACTAAATTTGACTGGTATAGCGGAGATATTCTTGACGAAATCTTTCACTATTAGCAACACTCAAAGTATTCTTATACTAGAAAGAAATACACATAATATTATAGAAGAAGAATTCTCTGATTCTGGTGTAATTTTTATTTCTTAACTAAGCATCCTATTTATAATAGAATGGCAGGGCACTATTTAAGAAAAATCACGTATGCATAGGAAAAAAATTCACGAGCGAAGTCATGGAGAATTCGTGCAAAAATCTAATTTTTACTATTCATCACTATGAAATAAAATATTCTAATAAAACAAAAACTTTATATAAAATATAATATATTTTATTTATAATCTAATAAAATAAATAACTTTATATATAATATAAAAATTATTCTGTTTTATATAAAAAGTTTTCTATTTTATTACTATTATAATAATAATAAAACAAAACAGAGACAACTTTCTACAGGCGATTTTGAAAAATGAGTAAGTGGAGATCCATGTAATAAGCCAAACTTACAACAAATACTACATGACAAACCCATCTATTTATATCAAAAATTTAATAAATATTTACCACAAATCACTTATCTTCAATAAACACATTTTAATTTAATCTTTCAACAATTATTCATCATTAATATTATAACTCACAATATTGGCAACCAGATCATTCTCAGGAAAGAGGGGGCTTTCCGATAAGGACTTCTTCTTATTAGCGTGCAATTAAATAACCTAACATCTTTCCTCGACAGAATTTTCTAGACATTGTCAATAATGCAAATAATATTATGAATAACTGTGTCGTCTCAATTATTGATTTAATAATATAAAATATTGTGCATATGATATTGTGAAAATAATTGAATCAATAATATGAGATACTATGCAACAACTACTATGGCAATTATTAAATGAACTGAGTGACTTCTTACGTAAGCATCAATAATTAGAGATAATGTACAATACCGTGTGCTACTGTGCAACCACACGTATTATTGTACTTTTATCATCGGGTACTTCAACAGTTAACGGTACAAGTTTTGCCGTTATTTTTATAAAAAGGTTATTTCTGTCACTTTCTATATCTAACAGTCATTCCGTTGTGGGGTCCACCAATGATTGTGTCGTCTTACGAATATTCCCTGACAAAAAGAATATTTTATGACAACTTGCATACTTGCAAAATTTGCGCATGTCACTCATAAGTATAACATTATATCAAATCATACCTTATTATTCTAAATAATATTTAGAAAAAATTAAATCTTTATTCATAAAAAGTTGGGGTCTTACAACCTCCCCTTCTTATGAAATTTCGTCCTCGAAATTGATTTACGTACCTGGTATGTTGAAGAGGTGAAGATACATTGTTTTCATTTCAGATTCTAAATCCCAGGTCATTTCCTCAATATCGTGGTTTCTCCATAAAACTTTGACTCGAGGTATAACCTTTAAGCGTAGAATATATTCCTTTTTATCCAAGATTTTAACAAGTACATCTTCATACGTTAAATCTTCTGTTATCTCGTCTGGGTCTAATTCAATAATGTGGTTCAGGTCTTCCACATATTTACTTAACATAGATATGTGATAAACGTTATGAACATGGGACATACTTGGCGGTAAGGCGAGTCTATAGAACACAACTTTAACTTCATCGATTACAGTTGGTTCTACTCATCGTATATTTGACATCATCACATGGGTCCCTAGAGTCTTTAACTCTATCTCCATCATTTGTAAGTCATACGAAATGGGTCTTTGTGTTTGACAATATCGCACTCGTACCCGCATATGATCTTTTACTCAATGCGTCATCTTCTACGTTCGATTTTCCAGGATGGTATTATCAGAATAGGTGCTGAAATGAGTTTCCTCTTGAGTTCTTGGAAGCTCTTCTCACATTCCTCACTCCATTCAAATTTTGTATCTGTACGAGTCAACTGAGTTAATGGAGTGGCGATTCGAGAAAATCCTGCCATGAATCTCCGATAATAACCAACTAAGTCTAGAAAACTACATATTTCGATTACTGACTTAGGTTGCTCTCAACTGTGACTCATATCCCAACCTTGGATAACACCTCACAATGGAACCTATATATCAGTTTACCACCGCACAAATGTGGCGTCCCCTACAGAGAGTCTAGCTTCAGTGCATTCCACAAAGGAAGTCACCAGATAGAGGCTCGGGTACCAACTCCTGTAGTTGGGTTTTTAACTCCTGAAGTTCAATAGGAGCCATTCGATATGGAGTTTTGGAAATGAGTTTTGTACCGGGTTCAAGGTCAATACAAAATTTGATTTCATGATCTGGAGGTAGTCCAGGAAGTTCTTCGGGAAATACGTCTGAAAATTTATTAACAATAGAAATATCATTCAAATCTGACGTATTTTTGTTTAAATCTGTGACATGGGCTAAGAAAGATTGACATCCGTTTTTTAATAAACGAATGGCTTTATGGATTGATATGACAATGATTGACTTTAGTGGTTTTGTTACTTGAATTCGCATAATAGGTTGGTTAGGAATATGAAAAATAACAACCCTATAAAAATAATCAATTTTAGCATGATGGGTTAACCAATCAATCCCTAAAATCACATCAAATGCAAGTATTTTCAAAGAGATGAGATCAACAGGTAATGTGAAAGTGTCGATTTGATTCAAACAAGATTTATAAATGGTGGATGTAATGAAGGTTTCTTTTAACGGAGTTTCAACAAGTAAGTCAAAGTCTAATTTTTTAGGGGTCAAGTTCAAACGTTGTGCACAAGCAGGTGAAATAAAAGAGTGGTTAGAACCGGTATCGAATAAGGTATAGACTTCACAAGAGTTTATGATTTGCTTACCCGTGATAACTTCGTTCGGGTTCCTCGCTTTTTGAGAAGTCACGACAAATGCTCTTCTTTGAACCATCGACTTTGACTTATCCGGGATAGCCTTTGGTGCCACCGTCCCAGCTGAACTTAACTTCGCTGCATGACAAAATCGAGCTAAATGACCTTCCATTCCACAATTGAAACATACTTTGGGCTGCTGCGTACAGTTTGGACTGATGTGTCCCTCCTGTCCGCATTTGTAGCATACGACCGGTGGTCATTCTCCTTCCTTAGAAATGGGTGATGGTGCTGCTGTCGATGTCTTTCCGTCATTGTTGAATCTTCCCTTCTTAAAGTTGTTCCCACTTAGTTCACCTCTCCAATTATCATGGCTATGATTACCACCGAAGTGGTTACTATTTCTGGCATAATAATTTTCTCCACTATGGTTATCATTATTCTGATGGTCGTTGTCACCGGTACGAGTACGATTATTATCGTGTTGCTGGTCGTTGTCTTTTGGTTAAACTGACTCATTATCTCGCTCCAATAATTGAGCCATATTCAGAACATCTGAATACAAACAAAGTTTATAGGAAATGAAGTATTAACGAATTTTGGGTTTCAAACCTCTCAGAAACATTCGTGTCATTCGCTCCTCATTATCAACCAAATGGGATGCAAACCGGGATAACTCCGTAAACTTAGCCTCGTATTGTGATACGGTCATATTATTCTGCTCTAGCTTGATGAATTCCACCTCCTTCATGTGACGAATACTTTTTGGAAAATACTTGTCATTGAAAAATTCCTGGAACGTCTCCCAAGACATCTTCAGTGCGGAAAGATGAGTACGTTTTATAGATTTCCACTAGTAATCTGCCTCTTCACGCAACATAAAGGTGGCGAAGAGAACCTCTTCTGAGCATCCCAAGACATCAAATATCTTGGTGATCTTCTTAATCCATGCCTCTGCCTTAAGTGGCTCTGGCTTTCCCAAAAACTCTGGCGGTCCCAACTCCTTGAATTCCTTAGTAATGACTAGCCGTGAGTTGCCATTATTTCCACCTGCATTTTGAATAGGAGTCTCTCTCGTTTAGTGTTGCATGAATTCTAGAAAGCTCCTTAACATTCCATTGTTCATCATTTGGTCGGTGTTGTTGTTTACATGAGGATTATTGCCTTCTTGATGCATATTATCCTGGTTGTTGATTGACGGTGACTCAATGGTCGCATGTGCTCCATTGCTTATCTCAAAATTTTCAGATGCCATTCTGAAACACTGCCACAAAACAAGGGTTAATTGACATATCACATATTATCCCTATATTCTGACTGACTAATTAAATAACAAATAAGCTTAGGTAGGACACAAGATTTGGCGAAGGATTTACTCGCCTCTCTCCCTAGTTCTAAATTTCTCGGATCTCCGATGTAGATTATATCCCTAAGCTCTAATACCAACTATGACTCCCCCCAAAATAGGTCCATACAACTCATTCTGAGTCGCCAAATACATGGTACAGAATTCAAATACAAACTTCATTTATATAATTATTAACTATCGTGTAAAATACGACAAAACATAAGCTGTGAGTTTTAATACGAATATTGTCTCGTAGACAATATCCAAACTCAAATGAAGTCCTCATTACAATTATTATCATAATATTTTATGGAATAGTGAGGACTACTATAACAACCATCTTGGACCATCACTTCATTCCCTGCCTAGTCTCAACTATATTCTCATTTCCTAAATAGAACAATGAAAGAAAAGGGTGAGCTCAACTAGCCCAGTAAAGAATCTTATGACTAAGATACTGCAAAATAAATTATCCTTAGTCCTCAACAGAGAAAAATATGATAGAATACAATAGACAACAAGTTTTAGATCAACAACTGCATCGGAATAAGCAATCCATTAGAAAAGTCAAGTAGAGCATGATGTCTACTATCTTCTATGATTTAAAAGTCAATCACCAATATTTTATCCTTGTAACAACAATCAATAAATATTTCACATCAACGAATTATCCATGCACCGCGGGCCAAAGATATTCGTTAGTATCATCAGTGGTCATGATCATGCCAAACAACTGTTCATCTATACACTACGGGCCAAAGAGGACTTTCACCACATCATTTGTCTCTAACATTAAAGGTCATGATTATATATACCAATACACAATACCTGGTCATAATCATACTAATCAACAGTCCATCTATGCACTACGGGCCAAAGATGACTTTCACCACAATATAAGCATGAGGATGATGACAATGATATACGAAATCAATCAAGTGAGATCAAGGATAAATATTAGAAAGTTATAATTCAATTTATCTAGAGTTCAAAAATGTTCAAAATGTCAACATGATAACTAATTGTGGAGTAAAATTCAAGAATGATCATATTCATGTATCAAAAATAATTTGGACAGAAAAGAAACCAATTTTGTCGTGAATAGTACCGTATGAATAGTCACGGAGAATTCGCGCAAAAATCTAATTTTTACTATTCATCACTATGCAATAAAATATTCTAATAAAACAAAAACTTTATATAAAATATAATATATTATATTTATAAGCTAATAAAACAAATAACATTATATATAATATAAAAAGTATTCTGTTTATATAAAAAAGTTCTGTTTTATTACTATTATAATAATAATAAAACAAAACTGAGACAACTTTCTACCGGCGATTTTGAAAAATGAGTAAGTGGATGTCCATGTAATAAGCCAAACTTACAACAAATACTTCATGACAAACCCCTCTATTTATATCAAAAATTGAATAAATATTACCACAAATCATTTATCTTCAATAAACACATTTTAATTTAATCTTTCAACAATTATTCATCATTAATATTATAACTCACAATATTGACAACTAGATCATTCACAGGAAAGATGGGGCTTTCCAATAAGGACTTCTCCTTATTAGCGCACAATTAAATAAATAACCCCTTTTCTCGACAAAACTTTCTAGACATTGTAAATAATACAAATAATATTATGAATAACTGTGTCGTCTCAATTATTAATTTAATATTACAAAATATTATGCAGATGATACAGTGACAATAATTGAATCAATAATATGAGATACTATGCAACAACTAATGTGACAATTATTAAATGAACTGAGTGACTTCTTAAGTAAGCATCAATATTCAGAGATATTGTACAATATCGTGTGCTATCTTTGTCTTGACCACGCCATTCATCAGTACTTTTATAACTGTGTACTTCAATGTTAACGGTAAAAGTTTTGCCGTTATTTTTATAAAAATGTTATTTCTGTCGCTTTCTATATCCGACAGTCATTTCTTTATGGGGTCCACCAATTATTGTGTTGTAAGACCCCAACTTTTTATAAATAAAATCGAATTTTCTCTAATTATTATTTTGAATAATAAGGTGTTAATTTGATATAATGGTTTGGTTATAGATGAAATGTGCAAATTTTGCAAAATAAGCAAGTGGTTATAAAATATTCATTGTTGTCGGGGAATATTCGTTTGTTCGTGGAATATTCTTCTTTGTTTAGAATATTCGATGCGGCCAGTATGAACCATTTAATGGGCCCTATAACGGAAAACGGTCGGATGAAGAAAATGACAAGTTTGAGTTTTTACAAATAACGGTGTTGTAGTTGTTACCGTTAACACTGTAGGAATACCCGGTGGTTAAAATATAGTAATACGCGTGGTTGCATTAGAAGATTACCAGTATTGCATAAAGATTTTTGAATTATTGATTCTTACGTAAGAAGACACTACTCAATAATTGTTACAATAATTACTGTTCAATATTTTATTTTATTGATTTAATAGTTGCTACGTTAATATTTTATATTATTGTTGTTTCAATAATAATCACTGCACAGTATTTCCCATTATCAGATCAATAATTAATGTTATTTGAATAATATTATTAGATATCATTATTGACAATGTCTAAGGAAGTTTTGTCTAGGAAAGGGGTTTGGTAACCTAATTGCGCGTCAGTAAGAAGAAATCCTTATCAAAAAGCCCCCTCTTTTTTGGGAACGACCTGGTTATCATTATTGTGATTCTGTAATATTATTTATGAATAATTAATTATTGATTTATATTATAAGAAAATATTTATTTTATGTGGATATAAATGATGGATATATTTATTGTGGTTATAAATGAAGGAATTAAGGTTGAAGTGTTTTATCAGTATTTTGTTGGAATGGAGGTATTAACAATCACCCGTATGTGGATTTCAGACATTTTCTATTTGGAATTTGGAAAAAATTTCTTCTATAAATTTGTAAAGAATTAAATTTCCTATGGAAAAAAACATGAGATTCTAATTTTTCTGATAAAAGAGCTATTTATTATGAATTATTGAAGTTTCGAAAATAAATGTTTTTATTAAAAATATGGTGGGCCCCACTTTTGGTTGGTGAGAAATGTGCTAAAATTTTAATTCAAAAGTGGTGGGCGTGAATAGTAGCAGGTAAAGCCATCAGGTAGCAGGTTAGTCTGCTATGGCGTTCTAAGCATTTTCCTATAAATAGGGTGCTTAGTTAGAATTGAAAATCACACCACGATCATAAGCTTTCTCCCTCTATATTATCGAGCATATTTTGTGAGTATTTAGATACTTTGTGAGTTTCTATTTAGTGCAAGTTTCCTTCAAATTTTATACACGATATTTCAAATAAGAAGTCTTTTTTCTTTTGAGGTAAGGGATGTTATTTTCTTCGTAAATGATATTATTTCCTTTAATATCATTATGCCGAAATATTGATATAAATTTTATTGTGTAATTTCTACATTTTTCATGTCGGGGTTACTGTTCGCGTATACGGCACTATTCAGGAATACAACACTATTCACAAAAAAATATAATTTTCTCTTCTTTGTTCAAGATGTCTATTATGGTTACTATCTTTGATTGTATCCATGTTTTGATCTTCATTCTTAAATTTTACTCTACTATGATTTATTATGGAGCGTTTTTGAACTTGGATTATCTAAAGTACGAATCCCTAATTTTTGTCCTTTTATCTCACTGGATTCGTTCCTTTAAAATATTTTTCATCATCCTCAGTCCTAAATGATGATATAATTGTATATCTTTGGCCTGTAGTGCAAAGATGAATGATTACCTAATGAATATCTTTGGCCCGTAGTGCAAAGATAAACAGGTGTTGAGATGAACATGACCAACTGGTGATACATAAGAATATCTTTGGCCCGTAGTGCAAAGATGAATATTTGATTCAAGATGTATATTGATTGATGTTATAGGGATAAAATATTGATGATGAACTTTTAAATTCATAGATAATAGTAGATTTCATTATCTACTTAACTCTTCTAATGAAATTATTATTTTCGCTGCGAATATTGATCTAAAACTGGTTGTCCATTATATTTTATCTGATTTGTTAAAGGCTAATGATAATTTGTTGTTCATTATCTTAGTCATAATATTCTTTACTGGGCTAGTTGAGCTCACCATTTTCCTTTTTGTTCCATTTTTTTCTCAGGAGGTGAGAATATAGCAGGAACTAGCCGGGGTATAAAGTGATGGTTCTAGAAAGTTATTTTAGCAGTCATAACTATTTTTATAAAATAGTGTTCAATAATTGTAATGAGGACTTATTTGAGTTTAAATACTGTCTAGTAGACAATATTTGTATTTAAACTCACAGTATATGTGTTGTCGTAGTTTGCACGATAATTGTAATAATGAAGTTGTAGTTGTTTCTGTACTATGTATTTGACAACTCAGAATGGGTGATGCATGCCTATTTTGGGGGCGTCACAGTAATCGTGGCCATGATAGTAGAAGAAGCGAGTCGGGGGGAGATTTTAAAAAGAGAAGGTACGACAATGATAACGTGAAGACGTCAGCACCAACTGTTTCTAGGGGAGGAGAATGATCATCGGTCGTTTGTTATAAATGCGGAAAAGAGGGACACATCAGCCCAAACTGCCCACAACAATCCAAGGTGTGGTATAACTGTGGAAAGGAATGTCATATAGCTAGAGATTGTCTTGTAGCGAAAACAAGTCGAACAGGGATGGTGACTCCAAAGGCTGTCCCGGACAAGTCAAAGTTGGTGGTTCCTGGAAGGGCGTTTGTCGTGACTGCCCAAAACACGAGGAACCCGAACGAGGTGATCACGGGTAAGCTAATCATAAACTCTTGCGAAGTTTATACCTTATTAGATACCGGTTCTACCCATTCTTTTATCTCTCCTACTTCAGCTCAACGCTTGAACTTGACTCCGGAGAAATTAGACTTTGACTTATCTGTTGAGACTTTGTTAGAAGAAACTTTCGTTACATCTATTGTTTATAAATCTTGCTTGATCCAAGTTGGTACCATCACATTACCTGTCGATCTTATTTCTTTGAAATACTTGCATTTGATGTGATTTTAGGGATTGATTGGTTAACTATTCATCATGCCAAAATTGATTGTTTTTATAAGGTTGGTAGTTTTCATATTCCTAACCAACCTGTTATGCGAATTCAAGAAACCAAACCACTAAAGTCAATCACTGTCATATCAAGCCATAAAGATATTCGTTTATTGAAAAACGTATGTAAAGCTTTCTTAGCCCATGTCACGGACTTGAACAAAAATAAGTCAGATTTGAATAATATTTCTGTTGTTAGTGAATTTCCTGACGTATTTCCTGAAGAACTTCTCGCTCTACCCCCAGAACGTGAAGTTAAATTCTTTATTGACCTTGAACCTGTTACAAAACTCATTTCTAAAACCCCATATCGAATGGCTCCTATTGAACTTCAGGAGTTAAAGGTCCAACTACAGGAGTTGTTAGACATCGGTTTCATTCATCCTAGTACATCTCCTTGGGGTGCTCCTATTTTATTCGTAAAGAAGAAAGATGGGAGTATGTGACTTTGTATTGACTACCGGGAATTGAATCATGTCAGCATCAAGAATAGGTATCCGCTACCTCGCATTGATGACATGTTCGACCAGTTGCAAGGAGCACAATTCTTTTCAAAGATCGATCTTCATTCTGGATATCATCAGCTGAAGATTAAAACTGATTATATTTCGAAGACTGCTTTTAGAACTCGGTAAGGGCATTATGAATTCTTAATCATGTCTTTTGGACTGACTAATTCTCCTGCTATTTTCATGGATATGATGAACCGTGTGTTCAAGGAATATTTGGATCAGTTCGTTGTTGTCTTTATTGATGACATCCTCATCTATTCCAAAAGCCGTGAAGATCATGAGTGTCATTTGAAGCTGGTACTTCAAAGGCTTTGTGATAACAAGATATATGCCAAGCTGAAGAAATGCGAGTTCTGGCTTGAGGAAGTAGTATTCCTTGGGCACGTGGTGTCAAAACATGGAGTATCTGTTGATCCAATGAAAATTGAAGCAGTACAAAGTTGGGAGAAACCGAAGTCGGTGACTGAAGTACGTAGCTTTCTGGGCTTAGCTGGTTATTATCGAAGATTCGTGGAAGGATTTTCTTGAATCTCTACTACGTTAAATCAGCTGACTCGGAAAGATACAAAATTCATATGGAGTGAGGAATGCGAGAAGAGTTTCCAAGAGCTCAAGAAGAGACTCATTTCGGCACCTGTTCTGACAATACCATCTAGTTCGGATGGATTTGTTATCTGCAGTGATGCTTCAGGCAAAGGGTTAGGGTGTGTTCTCATGCAACATAGGAAAGTCATAGCCTATACCTCACGACTACTCAAAGAATATGAGAGGAATTATCCTACTCATAATCTGGAGTTGGCAGAAGTCGTTTTCGCGTTGAAGATCTGGAGACACTACTTGTATGGGGGAGAAAGTGGAGATCTATACAGATCATAAAAGCCTCAAATATTTTTTCACCCAAAAAGAACTTAACATGCAACAACGACGTTGGCTCGAGCTGTTGAAAGATTACGATCATACCATCCAATACCATTCTGGAAAAGCGAACGTAGTAGCTGACACATTGAGTAGAAGATAATATGTGGGTACGAGTGCGATATTGTCAATGCATAGGCCCATTTGGTATGACTTGCAAAGGATGGAGATAGAGTTAAATACTATAGGGACCCACGTGATGATGTCAAATATACGAGTAGAACCCACTTTAATCGATAAAATTAAAGTTGCTCAAACTACGGACCTAGAGCTGATGCGTATGGAGAAGAAAGTGCAAGAAGGTGTTATTCCAAAAGCAAGAATCGATGAAGAAGGAATACTTCGAGTCAACTCCAGACTTTGTGTTCCTAAGGATTTTGGCTTGAAGCATAGAATCATGATGGAGGCACACAACACATCGTTTGCAATCCTGTTAGGTTTGTAATATTCATGAACGCAATTAAATTGCACAAAATAAGCGGAAACGTGGAAAATCAGAGTTTTAAAATTTTACAAACCATATACCTGGATCATCATTTATGCACAATTATTAATTAAATGAAAAGATAAAGAATAAAAATCATACCCTTGAAGATCGAGCTTCCCCAGGTACAAGTTTACCTCCAAATCCTTTCGCGTTCAACTTGAATCCACCGGGTTTGGTTCCTTCCTTTGATCAACATTATCCACCCAAGTGTTTGGCCTCTAGAGGTGATCCACCAAGGAAGAAGAAAAATTCAAGAAGATAGGTGTTTGGCAAAACCCTAGTTTTTCTATCTCTCATAGAAAAGAGCGTACTCTCCAACTATTGAAATTACGTATGTTGTGAAAAAGTCAACAACAACTCTACACCCATAATAAGGCTCCCCTTATTTATAGATGTAGGCAACCCTCCTTAACAATTAAGGAATTGGGCTTTATTTTAATTAATTAATGTGACACCCCCAAAATAGGTATACATCACCTATTCTGAGTCGCCAAATACATGGTACAGAATACAAATACAATCTTTAATATACAACAAGAGAGATGTGAGTTTTAATACAAATACTGTCTTCTAGACAATATCCACTCTCAGAATAAGTCCTCATTACATTTATTGTCACACTATTTAATGTAATAGTGAGGACTACTAGCTAATACTATCATCCCACCATCACTCCGCTCCCCGACTCGTCCCAAATTCGTTCTCATTTCACGAAGAGAACATTGAAAGAAAGGGTGAGCTCAACTAGCCCAGTAAGAAATATTATGACTAAGATAATGCAGAATAAATTATCATTAGCCTTCAACAGTGTTAAACTGATACAATATAACAAACATCAAGTTTAATCAGAATGAAATAAGCAATCCATTAGAAGAGTCAAGTAGAGAATAAAATCTACTATCTTCTATGATTTAAAAGGTTTTTCATGACTTGTATCATTTGAGACTCGACTTAATAAATAATCCACATCATCGAATCACCCCGCACTTACTGGCTTAAGGATATTCTTTAGTATCACGACCACAATTATCTATGCACTACGGGCCAAGAATATTTATGTATTCATTAATGGTCATGATCATGCCAACAACTCGTCCATCAATGCACTACTACGGGCCAACGAGGACTTTTACCACATCATTTGTAACATTACGATTAATGATTACAATCAATAATCCCTGGTCATAATCATACCAAGTCCATCTATGCACTACAGGCCACAGATGACTTTCAAATAATATAAATATGAGAATGATGACAATGATATAAGAATTCAATAAAACAAGTTCAAGAATTAATTTGTCCAAGAACCAATAACGTCCAAATTGTCAACATGATACTGCTTTGCAGAGTAAAATTCAAGAATGCTCATAAGAATATTTTCATGAAAAGATACTGGATGAAGCGCAATTATCAAGGATATTCCACTAATTTCATGGAGTATAGAAGTCAAAACTTTAACTAACTGAGTATAATAAAGAATGGAATAACAAAAGAAATCACCATGCATGCGGTACTTCGCATAGACAGGTTATTCCTACATAATACTAAATAACGGAACCAGGTTAGGCGAAATTCGCACCAACAGGATGTTCCAACAGAATAATAAAGACGGAATCAGGTCCGGCGTAAAATACATTGACAGGATATTCCAATAGAATAATAAAGACGGAATAATAGAAGAATGTCACCAAGTATAGGGTAGCCCCCATATACAGGTTATTTCAACAGAATAATAAAGAATAGAATAACATAAGTTCTCTTCATGAATACAAAAGAATAACATCCCTTACGAGTACAACAAATAATATTTCCTACCTTAAGAAGAAGAGTATTGGATATATAAGTAGTGAAGTAGAAGAATACTTTCTTCTTTCTCTCTCATAGTTTATCTCTGTAAATTTCAAAGTGAATTAAGTAAGAAAATAATGAAGGAATGAGCTTATTTATAGAAAAATGGATCGCATAGTAACTAACTCATGAACGGTCCAGATTGATTTACTTTAATCTAATTCATTCCATATTTAAAGCAAAATCTTTTTTAAATAAAATATAATATATTCTATTTATAATCTAATAAAACGAATAACTTTATAAAAGATTTTACTATGCAAACACTATGCAGTACTATACAAACACTATACATAATAAAATATAATATATTCTAATTATTGTCTAATAAAACAAATAACTTTATAAAAGTATTCTATTTTATATAAAAAAGATTTTACTATGCAAAACACTATATACGTATAACTTATGCAATACTATGCATAATAAAATATAATATATTCTATTTATAGAATAACTTTATAAAAGTATACTTGTTTTATATAAAAAGATTTTCTCAGTATTATTACATTAATAATACCAATAAAAGCTGAGTGACTTATCACGTAAGCATCAATAATTAATACTGTATGCTACTTATGCAACCACGTATATTCTTTATACTTTTAACAATTAGTGTTTCAACGATTAACTGTAAAACTTCCATAGTTATTTTTATAAATTATTTTTGTCATTTTCTCAATCCGATAATAATTTCGATTGTGGGGTCCACCAATGATTGTGCCGTTATGCGAATATTCCTCGTTAAAACGCGAATATTCCCGACCAATCGAATATTATATAACAACTTACGTATTTTGCAAAATTTATAAATATTACTCACAACTATAACATTATATCAATTTCACTCCATAATATTCAAAATAATATTTATAAAAATTCATCTTTATTCAAAAGTTGGGGTTTTACAATCTCCCTTCTTATAAAATTTAAGCCCTCGAAATTAGAGGTACGACCACTGTATATTGAAGATGTAAGGATACCTTGATTTCATTTCAGATTCTAACTCCCAAGTCATTTCCTCAACATCGTGGTTTCTCCACAAAATTTTGACTTGAGGTATAACCTTGGAGCGTAGAATATGTTCCTTCTTATCCAAGATTTGAACAGGAACCTCTTCATACGTCAAATCTTCCGCTATTTCGTTTGGTTCTAACTTAATAATGTGGTTCGGGTCTTCCACATATTTACGTAACATGGATATGTGAAAAAAGTTATGAACACGAGACATACTTAGGCGAAAAGCGAGTCTATAGGCCACAGCTTCTACTTTCGATCGAGGATTAAAAATGGGCCAATGAATCGAGGATTGAGCTTTCCTCTCTTTCCAAATCTCGTAACTCCTTTCCATGGAGCAACTCGTAACAACACATGATCTCCTATATAGAATTCCACATCCTTTCGATGAAGATCATCATAACTCTTTTGTCGATCTTGTGAGGTTTTTATACTTTACCGATCGTTTGAATCTTTTCGTAGTCATACGTACCAACTCCTCGGTCCCCAACAACGTTGTTTCACCCACCTCATCCCAAAGATATCTTTGGAGAACAACACTTTCTTCCATACAACGCTCGAATGGAGCCATGCCAATACTTGATTGATAAACTGTTGTTGTAAGAAAACTCCACCAATGGTAAGAACTTATCCCAACTTCCTTGAAATAAAGTACACAGAGTCTTAATAGATATTCAAGAGTTTGAATAGTCCTCTCCATTGTCCGTCTCGTTCGAGGATGATATGCCGAGCTAAATCAGAATCTGCGCCCATAGCTTTTCTGAAACTAACCCAAAATCTTGAAATGAATCTTGGGTCTCGATCGAAACTATGGATACTGGCATACCATGCAGTCTTACAATCTCGTTTATGTACATACGAGCAAGACGTTCAAGTGTATAATTTTCTCGTATCGGTAAGAAATGAGCAGACTTGGTCAATCTATCAATAATGACCCAAATCGAATCTATACCTTGAGAAACCTTTGGAAGACCGGTAATGAAATCCATGGTAATGTGTTCCCACTTCCATTCTGGAATTTCAAGTGGTTGCAATGGACCTTTTGGTACTTGATGCTCCGCCTTGACTCGTTGACACGTTAAACACCTTGAGATAAACAGCGCTATCTCTCTCTTCATATTTCCCCACCAAAATGTATGTCAAAGATCATGATACATTTTGGTACTCCCGTGATGGATTGCAAATGGTGTGTGTTGTACGCCCATCACGATTTTATACTTTAAATAAGGGTCGTTAGAACACAAATTCAGAGTTGACTCAAGTATTCCTTCTTCATCGATTCTTGCTTCCTAAGATAGCACCTTCTTTCACTTTCTTCATCATACGATCACCTCCGTCTCCGAGTTCGTGCAGTGGCTTTTAACTTTATTAATTAAAGTTGGTTCTACTCGTATGTTCGCCATCATCACATGGGTCCCTGGAGTCTTTAACTCTATTTCCATCCTTTGCAAGTCACATTAAATGGGCCTTTGCGTTGTCAATATTGCACTCGTACCCGCATATGATCTTCTACTTAATGTGTCAGCTACCACGTTCGCTTTTCCAGGATGGTATTGGATGGTATGATCATAATCTTTCAACAGTTCAAGCCAACGTCATTGTCGCATGTTGAGTTCCTTTTGAGTGAAGAAATATTTGAGGCTTTTATGATCCGTAAAGATCTCCACTTTTTCCCCATACAAGTAATGCCTCCAAATCTTTAGTGCGAAGACAACAGTTGCCAACTCTAAATCTTGAGTAGGATAATTCCTCTCATATTCTTTGAGTTGTCGTGAGGCATAGGCTATGACTTTCCCATGTTGCATGAGAACACATCCTAACCCTTTGCCCGAAGCATCACTGTAGATGACAAATCCCTCCGAACCAGATGGTATTATCAGAACAGGAGCTGAAATGAGTCTTCTCTTGAGTTCTTGAAAACTCTTCTCACATTCCTCACTCCAACCAAACTTTGTATCTTTTCGAGTCAGCTAAGTTAGTGGAGTACCGATTCGAGAAAACCCTTCTACTAATCTCCGATAATAACCAGCTAACCTGAGAAAGCTACGTACTTCGGTCACTGATTTAGGATGCTCCCAGCTTTGAATAGCTTCAATCTTTGCTGGGTCAGCAGATATTCCATGACTTGATACCACGTGCCCAAGGAATGCTACTTCCTCAAGCCAGAACTCGTATTTCTTCAACTTGGCATAAAGCTTGTATTCACGAAGCTTTTGGAGTATCAGCCTCAAGTATTGCTCATGATCTTCACGGCTTTTGGAATAAATAAGGATGTCATCAATAAAAACGACCACAAAGTGATCCAAATATTCCTTGAATACTCGGTTCATCATATCCATGAAGGCAACAGGAGCATTTGTGACGCCCCCAAATTCAGGTACTTGAAACCCGAACTCAGTGCTTCACGATACCATTTCTTTGAGCGGAATAATAATAATAATGTCATAAATATCAAACTTAATTTACATATCAGAGTTGTCTAAATCCCAGTTACGCGACCTTCAAACATTTCATTACATGATAGATAATAAATATCGTCAATTTATTTAAGTCTATCTATTACATAAGATAACGCAAACTTAATCTGGTTGTAAGACCCCGACTTTTTAATGAATAAAATCAAATTTCCTTTATTTATTATTGTGAATAATAAGGTATTAATTTGATATAATAACTTTGGTTATGGGTGAAATGTGAAAATTTTGCAAAATAAGCAAGTGGTTATAAAATATTCATTTTGTTTGGTGGAATATTCTTTCCGTTTGGGAATATTAAATGCGATGGTAGCACCCAATCAGGGGCCCTATAAGGATAACGATCGAATGAAGAAAATGACAAAATTGAATAACTACGTAGTTATTACCGTTAACACTATTGGAATACCCGGTGGTTAAAGTAAAGTAATATCGTTGTTGCAAAGAAGAGTTATACCAGTATTGCATGATTGTTGAATTATTGATCCTTACGTAAGAAGGCACTACTCAATAATTGTCACAAAGAGTTACCGCTCAATATTTTATTTTATTGATTCAATAATTGCCGCATCGATATTTTATATTATTGTTGTTTCAATTATCGCCATCGCACAATTATCTCCTTTATCAAATCAGTAATTCAGATTATTTGAAATAATATTATTAGATAACATTATTGGCAATGTCTAGAAAGTTACATCAAGGAGAGGTTTGGTCACCTAATTGCTGCTAAGTAAGGAGAAATCCTTATTGAAAGCCCCTCTTCCTGAACCGCCTGTTTATAAATATGATTCTCGTAATATTATTTGTGAATAATTAATCATTGATTCATATGATAAGGAAATATTTATTTTATGTGGATATAAATGATGGATTTATTTATGTGGTTATAAATGAAGGAATTAATGTTGAGGTGTTTTATTAGTATTTTGTCGGATTGGAGGTATTAAAATCAAACCAAGGTGTTTTTTTGAGATATATTGCAAGAGTTATAATTTTTAATCCGATCAGTTGGATCGTTGTAATTTTTGGATATGTTATATATATATATATATAAGTTGAGTATATGTCCACAAATTTTGAACCGTTAAGAATGAGCGTATGATTTGTTATGAATTTTAAGAGGTGGCTGATTAGGAAATCAGGTTATAAATCACTTTGGTGGAAAATTCTAGAATTGGTGGGCCCCACTCTTGGTTGGTGAAGAAATGTGCTGAGATTTTTATTCAAATGTGGTGGGTGGGAATAGTAGCAGGTAAAGCCATCAAGTTGCGAGTTAAGTCCGCTTTCAAGCGTTAACAACATTTTCCTATAAATAGAAGGCTAAGTTAGAATTGAAAATCACACCAGAAACAAGTTTTCTCTCTTTCTCTCTCTAGACTATTGAGTGTATTTTGTGATTATTTAGATACTTTATGAGTTTCTGTTAATCAGTGCAAGTTTCCTTCAGCCTTATACCGATATTTCGATCAAAAGTACTGATATTTTGAGGTAAGGGATATTATCTTCTTCTTAAATGATATTTTCTTCAATATCATTATCTTAAAATATTGGTATGAACTTTTATCAAATTTAGAACTTTTTGTGCTCAAGGTTACTATTCACGATATCTGAGACTATTCACCGAAAAATGAAATTTTCTTCTTTTTGTTCAAGTTGTCTATTATGGTTACTATCTTTGATTGTATCCATGTTTTGATCATTATTTTTGAATTCTGCTTCAAAATTGGTTATTTCGAGAATATTATTGAACTTGGATAAACTGTAATACGAATCCTTAATATTTGATCTGTTATCTCACCGGATTCGCTTTTCTTTAAAATATTTTTCATCATCCTCACCCTAAATGATGATACAAATGAATATCTTTGGCTCAGTAGTGCAAAGATGAATGATTATCTAATGAATATCTTTGGCCGTAGTAAAAAGATGAATAGGTGTTGAGATGAACATGACCAACCGGTGATACAAATGAATATCTTTGGCCTCAGTAGTGCAAAGATGAATATTTGATTCAAGATGTATATTGATTAATGTTACGAGGATAAAATATTGATGATGGACTTTTTAAATCTTAGAAGATAGTAGAATTCTTTCTCTACTGACTCTTCTAATGGATTGTTTGTTTTTCATTTGCAGCTTATTGATCTAAAACTTGTTGTCTATTATATTTTATCGATTATTCCCTCGTTGAAGACTAATGATAATTTGTTGTATATTATCTTAGTCATAATATTCTTTATCGGGCTAGTTGAGCTCACCCTTTTGTTCCATTTTTCTTTTCGTGAGGTGAGAACATCAGCAGAACTGCCTGTGGGTACGCGGAGTGATGGTTCTAGAAAGTTATTTTAGCGATCCTCACTATTTTTTAAAAATAGTGTATCAATAATTGTAATGAGGACTCCTTTTGAGTTTTTATACTCTCTATTTGTATTTAAACTCACCGCTTAATGAAGGTGTATTTGTTTCGTACCATGTATTTGGCGAATCGTAATAGGTGATGTATAACTATTTTGGGGGCGTCATAGTTGGTATCAAAGCTTAGGATATGATCCCAAGCTAAGATGTGAGACAAGAACTAGGAGGGAGAGATTTAGAGAATTCCTTCGCTAGTTAATTCGACTAAATTTATTTGGTATTTATTTGGTCATGAGTGAGTATAGGATAATATGTTGCATGACTATTAACCCTTGTTTTATGGCGATGTTAAGAATGGCAAATGAGAACGTTAATAATGGAGTGAATCGACCGTGGAGACACCTTTGATCACTACCCGAGGAACGCATTACAGAAAGGCGATAATCCTCCTATAAACAACGCTACCGAAACAAATGATGAATGATGGGATGTTTAGAAGCTTTTTGCGCTTCATGCAAAACCGAGACGAGGAGACTCGTGCACAAAATACGGGTGGAAATGCTAGCAATGCGCCATTTGTCACAAATGCAAGCAATTCAAAGAGTTGGGACCACTGAATTTAAGGGAAAGCTTGGATCCGATTATGGCGAAACGTGGGTCAAACAAATTACCAAGATATTCGATGTCTTGGGATGCACGGAGGAAATGAAGGTTCCATTCGCCACCTTTATGTTCCGGTGAGGAGACTATCAGGTGGGAGTCTGTGAAATGTACCACCCGGCCACTTTTCAAGATGTCTTGGGAAACATTTCAGAAACTATTCAATGACAAGTACTTTCCTGAAAGTATTCGTCATATGAAGGAGGTGGAGTTTATCAGACCGAACAAAACAATATGACGCAGTGTCCCAATACGAGGCGAAGTTTGCAGAGTTATCCAGGTTTACACCTCATTTGGTCGAAAATGAGGAACAAATGATGAGGATGTTTTAGAGAGGTCTAAAGCCAGAGATTCGACAATATCTTATCTCTCATAAATTTTCTTTATATTCAGATGTTGTAAATGTGGGCTCAATTATTAGAGCAAGATAATGAGTATGTTCAACCGAGGGAACACAACTGTGGTCATACTGGCAAATTGGCGTGGTCCATCTGAAGCAATGACAACCAGAGGAAGGAAAGCATTCTGGACAAAAGCGGTAACCACTCTGGTGGTAATCGTGGCCGATAATAGAAGGAGCGAGTCGGGAGAGATTTCAAAAGGAGAAGGTACAACAATGATAGCATAAAGACGCCAAAGACCAACATCAACTGCTTTGTAGGGTAGGAGAACGACTACCGGTCAGTATGTTACAAATGCGGGAAAGAGGGACACATCATTGAAACCGCCTACAACAATCCAAGGTGTGTTATAACTGTGGAAAGGAAGGTCATATAGCTAGAGATTGTCTAGTTGCGAAACCAAGTTCAACAGGATGGTGACTCAAAGGCTATCCCTTTAAGTTAAAGTCGGTGGTTCCTAGAAGAGCGTTTGTCGTGGATCGCCCAAAACGCGAGGAACCCAAACGAGGTGATCATGGGTAAGCTAATCATAAACTCTTGCAAGTTTATACCTTATTAGATACCTTGGTTCTACCCATTCTTTTATCTCTCCCGCTTGTGCTCAACGCTTAAACTTGACTCAGAGAAATTAGACTTTGAATTATCTGCTGGAGACTCAGTTAGGAGAAACTTTCGTTACATCTACTATTTTAAATCTTGCATGATTCAAGTCGGTACCATCACATTACTGTAGAATTTTATTTCGCTTGAAAATTCTTGCATTTGATGTGATTTTGGGGATTGATTGGTTAACCACGATCATGCTAAAATTGATTGTTTTCGTAAGGTTGTTAGTTTTCATATTCCTAACCAACCTATTATGCGAATTCAAACAACCAAACCACTAAAATCGACCATTGTCATATCAAGCCATAAAGCTATTCGCTTATTGAAAAATCGGATGTCAAGCTTTCTTAGCTCATGTCACGGACTTGAACAAAAAACACGCCGATTTGAATACTATTTCTTTTGTTAGTGAATTTCACGATGTATTTCCTCAGAACTTCCTGCCTAACCCCGTAACGTGAAATTGAATTCTTTATTGACCTCAACTCGCACAAAGCCCATTTCTAAAACCCCATATCGAATGGATCCTATTGAACTTCGAGTTAAAGGTCCAACTACGAGGAGTTGTTGGACATCGGTTTTATTCGTCCTAGTACATCTCCTTGGGGTGCTCCTATGTTATTCGTAAGAAGAAGAAAGACGGGATTATGCGACTTTGTATTAACTACCGAGAGTTGAACCATGTCACTATCAAGATTAGGTATCCGCTACCTCCGCATTGATGACCTGTTTGACCAGATTCAAGGAGCACAATTCTTTTCAAAGATCGATCTTCGCTTACGGATATCATCAATGAAGATTAAAACCGAGGATATTCCAAAGACCGCCTTGAAACTCCTGCGACGGCATTATGAATTCTTAGTCATGTCTTTTGGATTGACTAATGCTCCTGCTGCTTTCATGGATATGATGAACCGTGTGTTTAAAGAATACTTGGATCAGTTCGTTGTTGTCTTTATTGATGACATCCTCATCTATTCCAAAAGTCGTGAAGATCATGAGCACCATTTGAAGCTGGTACTGCAAAGGCTTCGTGATAACAAGTTGTATGCCAAGTTGAAAAAATACGAGTTCTGGCTTGAGGAAGTATCATTCCTTGGACACGTGGTGTCAAAACATGGAGTATCTGTCGACCCGACGAAGATTGAAGCCATAAAAAGTTGGGAGCAACCAAAGTCAGTGACCGAAGTACGTAGCTTTCTGGGCTTAGCTGGTTATTATCGGAGACTCGTGCAAGGATTTTCTCGAATCGCTACTCCGTTAACTCAGCTAACTCGTAAAGATATAAAATTCGGTTGGAACGAGGATTGCGAGAAGAGTTTTCAAGAACTCAAGAGAAGACTCATTTCGCACTGCTCGTTACGACAATACCATCTCGTTCGGATGGATTTGTTATCTCACAAAGGATGCTTCGTGCAAAGGGTTAGGATGTGTTCTCATGCAACATTGGAAAGTCATAGCTATGCCTCTCTCAACTCAAAGAATATGAGAGGAATTATCTTACTCATGATTTGGAGTCAGCGTGAATCGTTGCTGCTAAAGATTTGGAGACACTACCTGTATGGGGAGAAAGTGGAGATCTATACAGATCATAAAAGCCTCAAATATTTCTTCACCCAAAAGGAACTCAACATGCGGTAACGACGTTGGCTTGAGCTGTTGAAAGATTACGATCACACCATCTAATATCATCCTCGAAAAGCAAAACGTGGTAGCGATTTAAGTAAGGTAAGATCATATGCGGGTACGAGTGCAATGTTGTTAACACAAATGTCCATTTTGTATGACTTGCAAAGGATGGAGATAGAGATGAAGGCTCCAAGTACCCACGTGATGATATCAAACATGCGAGTAGAACCGACTTTAATCGATAAAGTTAAAGTTTGCTCGAAGCTACGGACATGGAGTCGATGCGTATGAAGAAGAAAGTGAAAGAAGGTGCTATTCCGTAGCAAGAATCGATGAAGAAGGAATACTTTGAGTCAACTCCAGACGTTGTGTTTCCTAACGATTCGACTTGAAGCATAGAATCATGATGGAGGCACACAACACAATCGCTTTGCAATCCATCTCGGGAGTACCAAAATGTATCATGATCTTTGACATACATTTTGGTGGAGCAATATGAAAAGAGAAATCGCGAGTTTATCTCGAGGTGTTTAACTTGTCAACGTAAAAGGCGGAGCATCAAATGCCAAAGGGTCCATTACAACCACTTGAGATTCTGAAATGGAAGTGGGAACACATTACTATGGATTTCGTTACGGGTCTTCCCAAGGTTTCTCAAGGCATAAATGCGATTTGGGTTATTGTTGATAGATTAACTAAGTCTGCCCATTTCTTGCCCATACGTGAGACTTATTCCCTTGAACGTCTTGCTAGTATGTACGTGAACGAGATTGTGAGATTGCACGACATGCCAGTATCCATAGTTTCGGATCGTGACCCAAGATTCACTTCACAATTTTGGGTTAGCTTACGAAACTATGGGCAACGGATTTACTATTCGATTCATACCATCCTCAAACCGGACGGACAATCGAGAGAGGACTATTCAAACTCTTGAAGATCTATTAAGACTCGTGTCCTAGATCTCAAAGGAGTTGGGATAAGTACCTACCATCGGTGGAATTCTCCTACAACAACAGCTTATCGCGCAAGCATAGGTGTGGCTCCATTCGAGGCATTGTATGGAAGAAAATGTCGCTCTCCAAAGATCTTTGGGGACGAGGTAGGTGAAGCAACATTATTGGGACCAAAGTTGAACGCATGACTACGAGAGAAAGATCCAAACGATTCGATAACGATACAAACCAAGCACAGATCGACAAAAGAGTTATGCTGGATCTTCATCGAAAGGACGTGGAATTTAATATTGGGGATCGTGTATTGTTACGTGTTGCAGCATGGAAGGGAGTTACAAGATTTGGGAAGAGAGGAAAGCTCAACCAAGATTTGTTGGTCCATTTGAGATTCTTGACTGAATAGGAAATGTGGCCTATAGACTCGCATTACCTCCAAGTATATCTCGTGTTCATAATTTTTTTCACATATCTATGCTTCGTAAATATGTTAAAGACCCGAACCACATTATTGAGTTAGAACCAGACGAGATAGCTGAAGATTTAACGTACGAGGAGGTACCTGTTAAGATCTTGGATAGGAAAGAGCATGTCCTACGCACGAAGGTTATACCACAAGTTAAGGTTTTATGGAGAAACCATGCTATTGAAGAGATGACCTGGGAGTTGGAATCAGAAATGAAAGTGAGGTATCCTCACCTTTTCAAACACTGTAGTGTACGACGTCAATTTCGAGGATGAAATTTCATAAGGAGGGGAGGTTGTAAGACCCCAACTTTTTAATGAATAAAATCAAATTTCCTTTATTTATTATTGTGAATAATAAGGTATTAATTTGATATAATAACTTTGGTTATGGGTGAAATGTGAAAATTTTGCAAAATAAGTAAGTGGTTATAAAATATTCATTTTGTCGGTGGAATATTCTTTCTGTCGGGGAATATTCGTACGACGGCGCAGCCAATTGTGGGCCCCATAACGGATAACGGTCGAATGAAGAAAACGATAAAATTGAATAACGGCGTAGTTGTTACCGTTAACACTGTTGGAATACCCCGTGGTTAAAGTAAAGTAATACGTGTTGTTGCACAATACCATACGGTATTGCACAGTAGTGTTGAATTATTGATCCTTACGTAAGAAGGCACTACTCAATAATTGTCACAGTAGTTACTGTTCAATATTTTATTTTATTGATTCAATAATTGCTGCATTGATATTTTATATTATTGTTGTTTCAATTATCGTCACTGCACAGTATCTCCTTTATCAGATCAGTAATTCAGATTATTTGGAATAATATTATTAGATAACATTATTGGCAATGTCTAGAAAGTTCTGTCAAGGAGAGGTTTGGTCACCTAATTGCGCGCCAGTAAGGAGAAATCCTTATTGGAAAGCCCCTCTTTCCTCGAGGAACACTGGTTGTCATTATAAATGTGATTCAGAATATTATTTGTGAATAATTAATCATCGATTCATATGATAAGGAAATATTTATTTTATGTGGATATAAATGATGGATTTATTTATGTGGTTATAAATGAAGGAATTAATGTTGAGGTGTTTTATTAGTATTTTGTCGGATTGGGGGTATTAAAAATCAAACCAGTGTTTTTTGAGATATATTGCAAGAGTTATAATTTTTAATCCGACCGTTGGATCGTTGTAATTTTTGGATATGTATATATATATATAAGTTGAGTATATGTCCACAAATTTTGAACCGTTAAGAATGAGCGTATGATTTGTTATGAATTTTAAGAGGTGGCTGATTCGGAAATCAGGTTATAAATCATTTTGGTGGAAAATTCTAGAATTGGTGGGCCCCACTCTTGGTTGGTGAAGAAATGTGTTGAGATTTTTATTCAAATGTGGTGGGTGGGAATAGTAGCAGGTAAAGCCATCAGGTTGCAGTCTAAGTCTGCTTCGGCGTGCTAACATTTTCCTATAAATAGAGGGCTAAGTTAGAATTAAAAATCACACCAGAAATAAGTTTTCTCTCTTTCTCTCTCTAGATTATTGAGTGTATTTTGTGAGTATTTAGATACTTTGTGAGTTTCTGTTAATCAGTGCAAGTTTCCTTCAGCCTTATTTCGATATTCGAATCAGAAGTACTGATATTTTGAGGTAAGGTAATTATCTTCTTCTTAAATGATATTTTCTTCAATATCATTATGCCGAAATATTGGTATGAACTTTTTATCAAATTTGAAACTCTTTGTGTCAGGGTTACTATTCACGTATACGACACTATTCACCGAAAAATGAAATTTTTTTCTTTATGTCCAAGTTGTCTATTATGGTTACTATCTTTGATTGTATCCATGTTTTGATCATTATATTTGAATTCTGCTTCAAAATTGGTCATTTCGAATATTATTGAACTTGATAAACTGTAATACTTAATCCTTAATATTTGATCCGTTATCTCACTAGATTCGCTTTTCTTTAAAATATTTTTCATCATCTTCACCCTAAATGATGATACAAATGAATATCTTTGGCATTGTGTAAGCAAAGATGAATGATTATCCTAATGAATATCTTTGGCCCGTAGTGCAAAGATGAACAGTGTTGAGATGAACATGACCAATGGTGATACAAATGAATATCTTTGGCTGTAGTGCAAAAGATGAATATTTGATTCAAGATGTATATTGATTGATGTTACAGGATAAAATATTGATGATGGACTTTTAAATCTTAGAAGATAGTAGAATTCTTTCTCTACTTGACTTCGCCTAATGGATTCTTTGTTTTCCTTGCGCAGCTTGTTGATCTAAAACTTGTTGTCTATTATATTTTATCGATTATTCCATGTTGAAGATTAATGATAATTTGTTGTATATATATCAACATGTCTTTAACTATAGTATCCGGTGAGGACACTTGTATAATCATATTTCAAATTAACAAATGTAATATATATATGAAGTTATATGATATAATATCATGTTGATAAACAATGATCGGATACGACAATATGGTTAATAATCTAAAGACAATAAGAATATAAATCAAACTTTCTTACTCATGTCCATCAGACAAAAAGAAAATGCAAATGTAAAGATACTTTGCTTACGATATCCGTTGAATAAAGTAAAACAAGAGTTTAGGATACTTGCACAACGTAAATGATAGTTTAGATACTTACTCAAATAAAAGAGTAAGAGTTAAGAAACTTGCACAGTCTCGCTTACAACTTAATTATATCTTTAATTGAACGACCTATCATTTATAAGATTGTTTCTATTGATTAGAATAACATATAACACATAAGTATTTATTATTTACAATTAACACATATCCTAATCACATTGTCTCATAATTATACTAGTCATTAAGACATAAACAAATACTTATACAAATAAACTATACTGCTTTGGATCAATTTTGGTAGCATTTCTAAATTGTCTGACTGGCTTTATCGGGTAATTATCGAGTTTAAAACTCTCTCATGCGTTCAATATTATCCTGGATATTTTAAATACCAAATCATATTATTTTAAATGACTTATAATAATTTTGAAATAATTATTATAATTTATCTTTATTTTTCAAACTCTAGAATCATTATTAAATGATTTAAATATTAGATAATTCTATTATCATTAATATTTAAATAATATTATAATATTAATGCAACCATTGCCAAAATATCAAAGTTATTTTTAATAACTCAAAATATTTTAAAGTATTAATATTACCCTTAAATGACTTTTTAAAACATTCAAAATCATTTTTAAACAATTACCAATAATATTAAAATATTAAGGTATTATTCATTAAATATAATAATTTCCATAAATTACATTACACAATAACTTAATAAATTTTATAATCAGTAATTGACTTATATACTATAATTTATCAAGAACGCTAGTGGTCTGCAGACTACTTTACTAAAATTGTTCCACACATTAACATTTCACATATATAAAGCATGTTTATATTATCAAATATAATTAATATTACATTAATATTCTCATTCCTTATTCAAAGTCCATATTAGGGTTTTGAATCCATATCCCATATAACCTTCATATATACCATTATTAATTAAGTTAAAATGATTAACTTAACTAATATAATAAAATAAAATCATAATAATCCTTATAATCATATCATATATATAATAATCATATTTTCATGGAAAATAAATAATAGATATATTTATTACAAAATTAATTTATAATAAGAATATAACCTATAATGATCAATAATTCTTAAAAGAATTTATTTATAATTATTCACATAATAAATAGGTTTTATCTGTCACATAAATACCTATACTTTTCTTTGCACATAATCCCACCTTTATATAAAAAAAATTAAATGCAAAATTTATTATTTAATTATTTTGAAAATACTGGGGTATTACATCCACCCTCCCTTATAAGGATTCCGTCCCCGGAATCACCGCTTCAAAACTTATAGTACAAGGAAAAATAACATACACAGTCTTTTCAAGTAGATCTCGATCAGATTCGATCGAACTAATATTTAACTATTCAACATAAAACTCGTCCATCTAATCATACGGAAATTTGATTTTTAACAGAACTCAAATTTCTCCCTCAAAATTTCTTTATATCTAAAATAAAATCATATATAAGAAAATAAAATTTATTCAAGAATACCAAGTTCCATCCCCTATTGCTACTAGATCCTCGAACCGTCATATTGAAGACTCTTGCGGTTGGTTTTGTTAAAGTTGGTCCCATTATCGCCAGTGTTCCGTTGCCTCTTCCCGCATTCACGCTTCCGACATCCATCCTTCTTTTCGGACAGTCCTTGACCTTATGTTCCGTTGATCCACACGAAAAACACCCATTATTCGTCCTTGGATTGGGGTAGTTAGGAGAGATATGTCCCTCCTGCCCACAATTATAGCACACGAACTTACCACTACCTAAATGATTCTTCCCACAATTCTTACATTGCACAGCCTGCTTCCTCACACATTCCTGTTTGACTTGGACATTTCCAAAATTGTTCCATTTTCTCTTCCCATTCCCACTACCACTACCTGCTTCTACCTTCCCAGTTCCCTCAACCTTACCCTTGCTCTTTTTCTCCCTATTATAGAGGCTCATGGCCTCACTTCCCCCTTCGGCTATGATAGCCTTCTCCAAAATTGCTGCAAAAGTATTTATCTGCAATACCGCCACCTTATTGTAGAGCCAGGGTTTTAAGCCCAGTTCAAACCTCCTTGCCTTCCTTGCCTCCGTATCAACTTGATGCAGAGCAAACCTAGCTAATTCATTGAACTTTGCGGCATACTCCGCAACTGTCATGTTCTCCTGCTTCAACTCTAAAAACTTCACCTCCATCCTAGCCTGCACATTGGATGATAAATAGTTCTCAAAGAACAGTGTCTTAAACCTAGTCCATGCTATCACTCCTTCTCCTGCCCTAACTTGATTTGCCTCCCACCAGAAATTCACCTCTCCTTTAATCATATAGGAGGCAAAAGCTGGCTTTTGCCCCTCAACTACCCTAGCGACTACAAACGCTTTTTCTATTTCCTTAACCCAAGTTTGGGCTTCTATCGGATCGCATGGTACCTCTAATTTCGCGGTCCTACTACCTTTAAAATCCTTGAAGTTCGCAAAACCGATTGTTCGGTTGATTCCCCGCTATTTACATTCCATTCTGCATGGCTTGAGCTACCATGTTCACGAAATTTCATGATCGATCCGGTTGTTGTCCTCCAAAGATTGTTAATGATTCTTCGCCTTTGGTTTCGAAGTTTGACGTCTTGGCGGCATTATCTGGTTAAATAAAACATAATCTATATTTTATTACTTACATTCTAAACCTTATCGTATAAGTTAAATATTTTAAACTTGTTTCATTAACCAAACATAACTTCATATTCATTCAACAATTTCATAGTACATAACATAGCACATACTACTTTAAACATCAGATATCCCTTTGTGACCACAAAAGTCGGGAATCGCTACTACAACTTATACATAATTTAGAAATATTACACAGACATACTTATCATAGAACACACATATTCAAATAATACTTATATTACTTATTCACTACGCCTTTTCCTGATCCTGGACAACCTTTCACTCGATGACCTTCCAACCCACAAATAAAACATGCACCTGGTTTATAGTCGGGACAATACAGAGAGGTATGTCCCTCATAACCGTAAATGTAACATATATTTTTCCCTTTCTTATTATCAAGTTTTCCTACGTCGTGGTCTTCTATCTTTCTTTTCCCCTTCTTGCTTGAGTCGCATATTATATGTCGCTTTCGACTCCCATCCCGATTAATTTGGATTTTAAGCTTATCTTGTTCTTCCATCGTTTCAATTAATTCCTTTCATAATTGGCTATTTAGTAGCTTTTCTATTTCCCACAACTTTTCCAGAGAAGAAACCTTGTTCCTCAGATTCTGCACTTCGGTTGATGCTTGATCAGCTCCAACTTTGGTGTCCAAATCACTATCTGTTAGTTCCACCATTTCTGGGTCCGGTACTATATTCTCTAAAATGATCACCTCATCAAGGTTATCTTCAACGTGAGCCTCTAGTTCAGCTGTTGGCTTTGATATTGGCTCCTTCTTTACGATCTTAAGGTATCCTAATTCTTTTCCTCCTCACATCTACACATAAATTATCTAGATTAGCATATAATATATACACACAACAAATAATAGTTTTATTTAAGCTATCTTTTATTTTGTTTGACGATGAATTTATCTCATTCATCTAACTTTAAACTCTATATGAGTTATATGTATTTTAAACGTTTCCTTCTGCTCTAAGGTTATAGCCTAAGGTCTACTCCCACCTACGGTTTCTAACCTTAAAGCTCGATACTAACTTGGACGCCCCAAATTCGTGTACTTGAAACCCCGAACTCAAAGGCTTCACGATACCATTTCTTGAAAGCGGAATAATAATAATAATGTCATAAATATCAAACTTAATTTACATATCGAGTTGTCTAAATCCCATTCTACGACCTTAAAACATTTCATTACATGATAGATAATAAATATCGTCAATTTATTTAAGTCTAGCTATTACATAAGATAACGCAAACTTAATCGATAGCTTTCCTTTCCCTTTGTTCTCGCTCAACCTTCAAATCGATCATACACATAGTCGAAAACATTTAAATTAAGCAAGAATGAGCATTTAAGTGCCCAAAGAAGTAATAATAATTATAAATATTAATGAAAGGATTAAATGTTTTCTTTGAACGACTCTTCAACAACGAAGCAATAGTTGTGAAGTATCAAGCAATACTAAACAACATAACAATTTTATTTCAAATTTTGAAACTACGATTGACTATAAATGGAGAGCATTCATAGACTATGAACATAGTTTTCGCTTTTCAAAAGGTCAAACAGAACTTCATCTCATAAAACCATCATAACTTACGGTGCATCTGGGTGATCACCATTATGCCTGTATTGATTAATACTACATACCGTAACGATATTCTCGCTCATCATATCCGCCTCAAAGCACAAAAGTTTTTCCAGATTAGGATGTTCATACTTAGTCGGATTCCTAACCAAAATAATTTGATTGGATACAAGAAGGTTTTATCATATTCAACGATATTTCTAAATCAGGTCTAGTGATCAAATAGCTTAGACGACTATATATATATATATATATATATATATATATCAACATATCTTTAACTATGATTATCCAAGTGAGGACACTTGTATAATCATATTTCGAAATTAACAAACAGAATATATATATGAGTTATATGATATAATATCATGTTGATAAACAATGATCGGATACGACAATATGGTTAATAATCTAGTACAATAAGAATATAAATCTTAAACTTTCTTACTCATGTCCATTTCATAAAGAAAATGCAAATGTAAAGATACTTGCTTACGATATCCGTTGAATAAAGTAAAACAAGAGTTTAGGATACTTGCACAACGTAAATGATAGTTTAGATACTTACTCAAATAAAAGACTAAGAGTTAAGAAACTTGCACCGTCTCCGCCGCTTTACACAACTTAATTATATCTTTAATTCAACGACTATCATTTATAAGATTGTTCTATTGATTAGAATAACATATAACACATAAGATCAAGTATTTACAAATAACACATATCCTAATCACATTGTCTCATAATTATACTAGTCATTAAGACATAAACAAATACTTATACAAATCAAACTATACAGCTTTGGATCAATTTTAGTAGCATTTCTGTATCGTTAATGATTCGGGTAATTATCGAGTTTAAAACTCTCTCATGCAGCTTCAATATTATCCTGGATATTTTAAATACCAAATATTATTTTAAATGACTTATAATAATTTTGAAATAATTATTATAATTTATCTTTATTTTTCAAACTCTAGAATAATTATTAAATGATTTAAATATTAGATAATTCTATTATCATTAATATTTAAATAATATTATAATATTAATGCAACCATTGCTAAAATTTCAAAGTTATTTTAATAACTCAAAATATTTTAAAGTATTAATATTACCCTTAAAAATGACTTTTAAAACATTCAAAATCATTTTTAAACAATTACCAATAATATTAAAATATTAAGGTATTATTCATTAAATATTAAAAGTCACTTATAATTACTTAAAATATGTTTAAACAATTTATATCCTTTTAAATGATTTTAAATCAATAAAATCATTTTTAATCAATTTATTTAATATAATTATTAAATAAATCTAATATCATTAATATTAAATAATTAATGAAATTTGCTTTAAAATATTGAAAGTTACATTTTATAACTTAAAATATTATTAAATACCTTATTATCATTTAAAATGATTTTTAATATAATAAAATCATTTTTAGTTAATTTATTTAGTGCATTTACTAAATAAATAATATTCAAATAATTACTAATATTTATGGAAAATAAGCCAAATTATTAAAAGTTAATGTTTATGACTTTCAAATAATTTTTAAAACCGATTTTATAATTTTCAAATTTATTTACTATTTTGAAATGATTTTTAGAATTTATTTCTATTTTTAAATCATTTTCCGTAAATTAGAAAATAAAATAATAGGAACCGTCATAATAGGCTATAGCGACACTTGTCTGTCGCTGTTGGTGTTCTTGAGCTCAAGAACACCGACACCGACTTAACTAGGGTCCTACTTCAACTGCTCAAAGCTCAAAGCTCGATCATTGTGTTTTCTGCTCGTTTAAACATTGGTTGTGCAATAGGTATGCAACACTAACATTATCAATCATAACCTAGGTCATAACACATCAAATCATGAAGATCCGGCTCCATCAAGTCATTATCGAGCTTTCGGGTTTTCCGAAACCCGCATGAATGACAAGAGGTCCATTTTGAGGCTTAAATATCTATAGTTACGGCATCATTGTTTATGTGTTCGACTAGTTCGTGGTCGTAGTCCACATGTCCTAGTACATATATCAACCAACAAATTGGCTTAACTACATCATATACATATTATATCATTCGGTCAAGCATTGTCAGAAAACATGTACTTACGGTTTTCGGGTTTTCCGAAAACTATGGCATCGATGACGATCGGCCTAGTTTGACCATTAATTACTTTCATTATGCTTGTTAACAAAGTGATATAAGAGCATGAATCCGTAGTACACATACAAGAGTACAATCTAAATACAATAACACAAGCAAAACGATAAAACACATTCAAGATCTATGGCTTAGAACAAATTGTCGGTCGTTTTCACGATTTCCGGGTTTCCCAGTTTTTTGAAAGCGCGTTGGTCAACGGTGGTTTCACCACTTATATATATGATTCTATAAATGATATGGGTGATATAATGACATGATTGTGTAGTCCTTATGTCGACTACAATATTAAAACAATAATAACATGGCTTAACTAACAAAGATCGGCGAGATATAGGGACCCATAAACGTTGTCGATTTTCTTCAAAATCAAATTTCCCCGAAAAATGGTTTCATGTGATCGGTCAACGTACTTTGACCTTTAATAACTTTCAATATGTAGCAGATATGGACCTGATTCAAGTACCATATTACAGAACGCATGACATAATACAAGTCTAAACACTTAAACAACCAAAGCCATAACCAGGAAAAGATCTACAAGGACTGACATTAGGCTGTCAGACACAAATTTCTAGATTTTTCCAGATTTCTAAAATCATCAATTTCGTGCATCTAAGTGTTATGGATCTGAGTTATAACAACCCAGATCACTAAATGACACCTTCTAACATAACTTTAAACATTTAAACATAACATCTAACATGAATTCAAAAATTGAAATTTAGGTTTAGGGTTTCACCTTTCTTGAACACAATCTGATTTTTGGCTACTGATTTTGTTGGTGTGTTTCGTGGGGCTGGTTTTGTGACTGACAAATGAAGGGAAATTCGTGGCTTTTGGTGAGAGGAGCTCTTGGATAAGTGTTTGAGCAAAATGGGCTAACAAGTGACCTCTTCCTCTCTCCAATCCTATATATAAAGGGTTTAATGCTATGGCTGATCATGTGATCAGCCTTTTGATTGATTAAAGGCTATACTAGGCCACATGGCTAGTTGGGGTTGGCCACCAACCACCCTACTAGGGTTAGATCTACACTCCACCTTATTAAAATAATCAAAAGGGTAGTTTGGTCATTTGGTGTTTACTTTTAGTGGCAATGTTGACATTTCCTCTCACCCATTGTGGGTTTAATCTCTAGAGCTCCAAAAGTCCAAGTTCTAGGATTTTGAGATTAGGGGATAAATGAAAATCTTAGTTGCTAAAAATGTGAATTAAGGTTCTCTAATTAAATTAGGTTTACTAATTACCTAGGATTTATAAATTAGTCTTTATATAATATATTAATTATTATTAACTTTGCTAAATTAACACCTAGGGTTTATAACTTAGCAATTAGGGTTTTAATTTAGTAATTAGGGTTTCTAAATACTAATTAGGGTTTTCCTAATTATTAATTAGGACTTCTAAATATTAATTAAAGTTTTTCCTAATTAACATTAAATATAATAATTTCCATAAATTACATTAGACAATAACTTAATAAATTTTATAGTCGTAATTGACTTATATACTATAATTTATCAAGAACGCTAGGTTTTGCACTACTTTACTAAAATTGTTCCACACATTAACATTACACACATATAAAGCATGTTTATATTATCAAATATAATTAATATTACATTAATATTCTCATTCCTTATTCAAAGTCCAAATTAGGGTTTTGAATCCATATCCCATATAACCTTCATATATATACCATTATTAATTAAGTTAAAATGATTAACTTAACTAATATATTAAAATAAAAATCATAATAATCCTTATAATCATATCATATATATAATAATCATATTTTCATGGAAAATAAATAATAGATATTTTTATTACAAAATTAATTTATAATAAGAATATAACCTATAATGATCAATAATTCTTAAAAGAATTTATTTATAATTATTCACATAATAAATAGGTTTTATCATCACATAAATACCTATACTTTTATTCGTATATAATCCCACCTTTATATAAAAAAAAAATTAAATGCAAAATTTATTATTTAATTATTTTGAAAATATTGGGGTATTACAAAGATTAGTCAATCCAAAGGACATGACTAGAATTCATAATGCTCGCATCGAGTTCCGAAAAGCCGAGTATTGGAATGTCATCGGTTACTAATCTTCAATTGGTGATATCCTAACGAAGATCAATCTTTGAAAAGAATTTGGCTCCTTTAGAATCGGTCAAACAGTCATCAATACGTGGCAATGGGTACCTATTTTTGATGGTGACATGATTCTACTCCCGATAATCAATACAAAGTCGCGATACTCCCATCTTTCTTCTTCACGAATAGAACAGAAGCACCCCAAGGAGTAGTAGTACTAGGACGAATAAAGCCAATGTCTAACAATTCTTGCGGTTGAGTCTTTAACTCACGAAGTTCAACAGAGCCATTCGATATGGGGCTTTGGAAATGGGTTTTGTACCGGTTCAAGGTCGATACAAATTCAATTTCACGCTCTGGGGTAGGCCGTAAGTTCTTCGTGAATACGTCGAAATTCATTAACAATAGAAATATTATTCAAAACTGACGTATTTTTGTTTAGATCCATGACATGAGCTAAGAAAGCTTGACATCCGTTTTTCAATAAACGAATAGCTTTATGGATTGAGATGACCATGATTGATTTTAATGGTTTGGTCGCTTGAATTCGCATAATAGGTTGATTAGGAATATGAAAGCTAACAACCTTACGAAAACAATCAATTTTAGCATGATGAGTAGTTAACCAATCAATCCCTAGAATCACATCAAATGCAGTATTATTAATGAAATAAGATCGACAGGTAATGTGAGGGTACCGATTTGAACCAAACAAGACTTATAAACAGTGGATGTAATGAAGGTTTCTCCCAACAGAGTTTCTACAGATAAGTCAAAGTCTAATTTCTCCGGAGTCAAATTTAATCATTGAGCGCAAATAGGAGAAATAAAAGAATGGGTAAAACTGGTATCAAATAAGGTATAGACTTTGCTAGAGTTTATGATAAGCTTACCCGTGATGACCTCATTCGGGTTCCTTGCTTTCGGGAGGTCACAACAAACGCCTCCTCAGACTTCTGGCTTTGACTTTTCTGGGATGGCCTTTGGTGCCTCTATCCTGGCTGAACTTGTCTTCGGTGAACGACAAAATCGGGCTTAGTGACCTTCTCTTCCACAATTATAACATGCTTTGGACGGCATCGCGCAGTTTGGACTGATGTGTCCCTCCCCTCCGCATTTGAAGCATATGATAGGTGGTCATTCTCCTTCCTTAACAACAGGTGCTGGTGCCGACGTTCTTCCATCATTGTTGAATCTCATTTTCTTGAAATGTCCATTTTACTTGTCTTGGCTATGATTACCACCGAAGTGGTTACCATTTTTGGCATGTTGATTCCCTCCACGTTTGTTGTCACCATTTCGATGATTGATACCACTGGTATTTTCATGTTGCCGGCTGCTTTCTCTAGGTTGCGTTAACTCATTACTGTGCTCTAATAACTGAGCCCTATTTACAACATCTGAGTACAAACACAGTTTATGAGAAATAAGATATTGACGTATCTCCGGTTTCAAACCTCTTAAAAACATTCGCGTCATTCGCTCCTCATTATCGACCAAATGGGATGCAAACCGGGATAACTCTGCAAATTTAGCCTCGTATTGCGACACGGTCATATTGTTTTGTTCCAATTTGATAAACTCCACTTCTTTCATGTGACGAATACTCTCGGGAAAGTACTTGTTGTTGAATAGCTCTTGGAACTTCTCCCAAGACATCTTGAGTGTGTCAGGCTGGGTACGTTTTACAGATTTCCACCAGTAATCTACCTCTTCACGCAACATGAAGGTGGCGAAGGGAACCTTTTACTCCTCGGAGCATCCCAAGACATCAAATATCTTGGTGATCTGCTTTATCCATGCTTCCGCCTTAAATGGTTTTGGCTCTCCAATAAACTCCGGTGGTCCCAGCTTCTTGAACTGTTTAGCGGTGACCGTCCGAGAGTTTCCAGTGTTTCCACCTACATTTTGGACAGGAGCCGCTCTCGCCTGATGTTGCATGAATTGTATAAAGCCTCTGAATAATCCATAATTCATTATTTGGTTAGTGTTGTTGTTTGCATGAGGATTGTCGCCTTCCTGATGCACATTCTCCTGATTATTGATATGTGGAGACTCAACGGTGTCTTGTGCTCCATTGCTATTCTCAACATTTTCAGATGTCATTTTCAGATACTACCACAAAACAAAGGTTAATTAACATATAACATATTATCCCTATACTTTGACCGACCAATTAAATACCAAATAAACTTAGGTAGGTCATACTAGCGAATGAATTCTCCGTCTCTCCCCTCCTAGTTCTAGTCTCACATCTTAGCCAGGGATCATATCCCTAAGCTTTAATACCAACTGTGACGCCCCCAAAATACGTATACATCACCTATTCTGAGTCGCCAAATACATGGTACAGAATACAAATACAATCTTTAATATACAACAAGAGAGAGTCATGAGTTTTAATACAAATCTTGCCTTTCTGAGACAATATCCACTCTCGTAATAAGTCCTCATTACATTTATTGTCACACTATTTAATGTAAATAGTGAGGACTACTAGCTAATACTATCATCCTGACCATCACTCCGCTCCCCGACTCGTCCCGCTTACGTTCTCATTTCACGAAAGAGAACGGTGAAAGAAAGGGTGAGCTCAACTAGCCCATTAAGAAATATTATGACTAAGATAATGCGAATAAATTATCATTAGCCTTCAACGATGTTAAACCGATACAATATAACAAACATTAAGTTTAAGCTCAGCTGAAACAAGCAATCCATTAGAAGAGTCAAGTAGAGAATAAAATCTATTATCTTCTATGATTTAAAAGGTTTTTCATGACTTTTATCGTTTGAGACTCGAACAATAAATAATCCACATCATCGAATCACCCCACACTACTGGCCAAGGATATTCTTTAGTATCACGACCACAATTATCTACGCACTACACGCCAAGAATATTTGTGTATTCATTAATGGTCATGATAATGCCAACAACTGTCCATCAATACTACTACGGGCCAACGAGGACTTTTACCACATCATTTGTAACATTACTACCATGATTACACCGAATAATCCTCAGTCATAATCATACCAAGTCCATCTATGCACTACAGCCACGAGATGACTTTAAAAAATATAAATATGAGGATGATGACAATGATATAAGAATTGATAAAACAAGTTCAAGAATTAATTTGTCCAAGAACCAATAACATCCAAATTATCAACATGATACTGCTTTGCAGAGTAAAATTTAAGAATGCTCAGAAGAATATTTTCATGAAAAGATACTGGATGAAGCGCAATTATCAAGGATATTCCACTAATATCATGGAGTATAGAAGTCAAAACTTTAACCAACTGAGTATAATAAAGAATGAAATAACAAAAGAAATCACCATGCATGCGGTACTTGCGCATGACAAAGTTATTCAAATGAATACTAAATAACGAGGTCAGCTGTGTCAAAGTAAATTAAATGCAAGCGGGATGTTCCAATAGAATAATAAAGATTTTAATCGTCCCAGGCGAAACGCATATACGTAATATTCATACATAATAATAAAGATGGAATAATAGAAGAATGTCACCAAGTATAGGGTAGCCCGCGTATACAGGTTATTCCAACATAATAATAAAGAATGGAATAACATAAGTTCTCTTCATGAATACAAAAAGAATAACACCCCTTACGAGTACAACAAATAATATTCCCTACCTTAAGAAGAAGAGTCTTGGATATATAAGTAGTGAAGTAGCGAGAATATCACATTCTTCTTTCTCTCTATAGTTTATCTCTCTAGAGTTTCGATTGAATTCGTAAGAAAATAATGAAGGAATGAGCTTCTATTTATAGAAAAATGGGCTGCATAAGTAACTAACTCATGAAACGGTCCAGATTGATTTACTTTAATCGATGGTCCATATTTAAAGCAAAATCTTTTAAATAAAATATAATATATTCTATTTATAATCTAATAAAACGAATAACTTTAATAAAGATTTTACTATCTGCAAGCACTACGCAGTACTTATGCAAACACTATGCATAATAAAATATAATATATTCTAATTATTGTCTAATAAAATAGATAACTTTATAAAAGTATTACGATTTATATAAAAAGATTTTACTATGCAAAACACTATGCGTACACCTTATGTAACACTATGCATAATAGAATATAATATATTCTATTTATAGAATAACTTTATAAAAGTATTACATTTTATATAAAAAGATTTTACAGTATTATTACATTAAGAATACCAACAAAACTGAGTGACTTATCACGTAAGCATCAATAATTAATACTGTGTGCTACTATGCAACCAATGCGTATTCATCGTGCATTTTTAACACCGGGTGTTTCAACAGATTAACGGTAAAACTTCCGCCATTATTTTCATAAAGTATTTTTTTAATCATTTTCTCAATCCGACAATAATTCCGTTGTGGAGTCCACCAATGATTGTGCCGTTGTACGAATATTCCCTGTTAAAACGAATATTCCCCGACCAATCGAATATTTTATAACAACTTGCGTACTTTGCAAAATTTTATAAATATTACCCACAACTATAACATTATATCAATTTCACTCAATAATATTCAAAAATAATATTTATAGAAAATTCATCTTTATTCAAAAAGTTGGGGTTTTACAATTAAGCTCCTTTAATTAATTAGGCTCTTAATCTTATTAGGAATAATTAATTAAACTTTTAATTAATTAGCCTCCTAATCTTATTAGGAATAAATGAGAGTACTTTTATTAATTAATTCTCAAACTCCTTTAGGAATTAAATAATAATAATAGTAATAATAATAATAAGACTCCTCTTATTAATTTATATTTAATATTTCTAAAATATTAAATAATAATATTAAGCTATTTAATTTATTCTATCACCATAGATTAAATTAAATATATTTAACTTATTATTACAATTATGCCTTTAACTTCTTAAATAATTATTCTTCCTTTTATGGTGTGACCCTTTAGATTCTCCATATTAAACCTATTGTGAATAAATCAATTAGAATAATTCTAATCTTATTTAAGTAAATAAATTAAATTATTAATTTATTTAAATAAATAATATTTATTCTACAATATGGATAAGCCTCCCAGTGATTAACGACTTTCCGGATAATATAGATTTCAACATTAATCATAAAAGAACCTTTGAGTAAATAGTTACCGTATAATTCAATCCTTCCACCATACTGATATCCTAATTAAATATAAGACATGAAATTCTTGTCAAGTCTTATTTTATTTAATTATATGTATTTCGACTCTTAAATGCACAACACCAAATAATGCAAATTAGAAACTCCTTTCTAATTTCATTCATTACCAAGGACTCACCGGGTTTTCATTTATCGAATCACATAGGACATTTCTCTTCTTTTACTAGAAGTGGTAGATTCTTTATTGATCATACATTATCTTCATATACAACTTATTATACCCAAGCATATCCTTTGATATACCCTAAGGGTCTTAAGGAATAAGTCAAAGTATAACTAATCATACACAAGATAATATGATGATCTCAAGTCCAATGATCACTTGTCTTACTATCACTACTGAGAATTCCTATTGACAGTAAGTAAAACTCCATTAGGTATTCCTAGCGAGCCACGTTCAAAGGAACTTATTCTCTAATAAGCACCTAAATACTTGCTTTAGTGTCTCCACACAAATGATCATGAGATCAATCATCCTCATCCAATGAGCAAGTAACGTATGTACCAATCTATCCGGATTCACTAATCCCCAATTTAGTAATCCAACGATTGGGAACTATTTTAGTTTTAAGCTTTCTAAGAATTTAGATCTCATTAGAATGATCATCATCATTATTCTAAAAGCATTTCTTAAAACTATGGGTTTATCACATATTATAAAACAACATTACGTAGATAATTAAAAGCCTTTAATAAATTAATACTTTTTATTAATAAATGAATAAGATTGTTACAAAGTATATGCTTCATCATCAAACATGATTGGTTTGTGTGCATACTACTTTCAATCTCCCACTTGCACTAAAGCCAATCGTCATGGTATCTCATACTCTTCTTCTCTAAGTGACGATTATCCTGCTGCTGGATAAGCTTCAATAAATGGATATGTAATGTTGTTCCTGAGAGTCCACTATCTCTATAGTAATTTTTCAT
This sequence comes from Panax quinquefolius, assembly GCA_020205615.1. Lineage (NCBI taxonomy): Eukaryota > Viridiplantae > Streptophyta > Magnoliopsida > Apiales > Araliaceae > Panax > Panax quinquefolius. The sequence continues at coordinate 114,550,777 of CM035160.1, read as the reverse complement.
CTTTCAATGAATCTATAATCAAATGAAAGTGCTGCAACACATGTTTAGATCTAAGACGAGACTTAGGAACTATTCCTAGTTCTATAATGAACTTTACATCCAAACAATCAACTTGCAGCTTCATTTACAGCTATATACTATATCTTTATCACTAAACTAGCAACTATTTGCTGTTTGGAACCTTTCCAATTCACTGCACCACTGTTCAAGGTAACGCTTTACCTTAAAGTGAATTTTCTGTCGTCTTAGTCTGTCTGAAAAAAAACTTGAGTTTGTTAAGCCCTCTAGTTTTAATTTAGACCCACCATGTAAATGATCACATCCTTAGTGCCGGTTAAGTACTTTAAGATGTTTTTCACTGACTCATAGTGAACTTCTCTAGAATATGACTGATCAACATCAGGTCTCGTACATTTCATTGCATACACGATAGTTACTCATGCGATCTCTCTTTTATGAGTCTTTGGGGACTATTAAGAGAGATACACTCCATGACTCATCAACATGAGACATCTCTTAGAGTCTGTCATGCTAAACGACTTTAGCATCAAATGAATATACGTTCCTTGGGTTAAGATACTCTTCCCAAATCATTTATAGAGGAATATTTAGACAACTTTATCTTTACTGATTGTAGCATTAGTATGTCATTCTTTATCCATAGTGTAAGAACCCGAATTTTCAAAAAATATTAAAATAAGAATTTAGTAAATAAAATTCTTAAGGCCTGTGAAGGGTTCGAACAAGAATATATATGTGTTACGAGATATGTGATATTGTGTTACATAGGGTAATATGAGCTATGTAATAAGTGATGTTGTGTTTAATATATACGTTATTAAAGGGAGACATAAATCATTATATCTTTAAATGGATATTTAATATTTGAAGAAATTATTTTGGGAACAATTTATAAAGGAGAGAGAAATAATAATTATATATTTCTAATAGAGGATATTAATATAATATCTAATATTGAGTTATTTTAATAAAAGGAGGAAATGTTATTTTGAATAATAATATTACCTTATATATTTTTGTATGAGGTATGATTAATAATATAGTAAATATATTAAAACGTATTTGCTATATGTAAATAAATTGATGGAAACAATTTATTATAATAGAAAATAAACTTATTATCTATTTTCTATATATAATATATATACATGTATTTATATATAGTTAATTGATATTATATTAAGAATAATATCTTGAGACAATAAGCAAATTAATTTCTAATTGTAAATGTCTTTATTAGGAGAAAACATAATATTTATGTTATGACAAAATACATAATTTCTAATGTATTTTCAAGGAGTTAAATAATGAAAGAAGACTAAGTTATTTTAATATATTAAATAACTTAAGTTATTATTTTATCGTGGATGTTATCATTTAGATAATTAATAGAGTATATATTAATTATTATAAGCGTAAAGGTTATACTTATAATTAATTAAGGTAGTTTAGCATTTAAATGCTTGAGTCACACAAATATTATATTGAAAGAATAATAAGTGTGGAGAATGAGAGAAGCTTAAGATCGAGCTTGTAAGACCCCGAATTTTATGAAATAAAAGTATTCAATTTTTCTTATAATTACTATTCAGTAAATGGTTAAATTGATAAAAGTTAAAATAAGGGTGATATATGAAAAAAAAATTCAAAATATGCAAGTGGTTATAAAATACTCATTGTTGTCGGAGAATATTCGTTTGGTCGTGGAATATTCTTCTTGTCGTGAATATTCATACGACTAAAGTAGCTTTGCGACCTTTTATATAACCCAAAAAGCGATTGGATGAAGAAAACGACAAGTATGAAGTTTTATAAATAACAATGTAGTTATTACTGCTATCTTCGTTGGAATACCCGCTGGTTAAAACACGATGTCTGGCGTTGTTGCACAAAGATAGACACGCTATTTGCACCAATTATTGATTCTTACGTAGAAGGCACTACTTCAATAATTGTTACGAGTAATTCTTATTCAATATTTTATTTTTGATTCAATAATTGTTGCGTTGATATTTTATATTATTATTGTTTTAATAATTGTCAACGCAAGATTTTCCATTATCAAATCAATAATTCATATTATTTGAATAATATTATTAGATAACATTATTGGCAATGTCTAGAAAGTTCTGTCTAAGGAGAGGTTTTGTCACCTAATTGGGCGTCAGTAAGGAGAAATTCTTATTAGAAAGCCCCTCTTTCCACCATGACCGTCTGTTTGTCATTATTGTGATTCTGTAATATTATTTGTGAATAATTAATTATTGATTTATATGATAAGGAAAATATTCATTTTATGTGGATATAGATGGAGAAAAATTTTTAAAGTGACAATTGTTGAAAATCGATATTTTATCTTTTCTGTTAAATACTATTTTATTATATTATTATAATATTATAATGATATTTTTACAATAAATGTGGGATATATGAGTATATGAGGAGGAGGAGGAGGAGGAGGAGTATTTTTGTTGCAAAAGTTGTTTAAAACATGTTAAACATATCGGTAGACCCCATTTCTTGACTGAAATTTGATTATAGCCAGTAAAATCGTCCGTATGTGGATTTCGGTCAATTTTTGTTTGGAATTTGGAAAAACTTTCTTCTGCAAAGTTGTAGAGAATTGAATTACCTATACAAATTTGCGAGATTCTAATTTTTTAATAAAAAGACTATTTATTATGAATTATTGAAGTTCCGAAATAATTGATTTTTGAAGTTTTAATAATTTTTATTAAGAAAAATGTTTTTTATATTGTTGGTGGGCCCCACTGGTGTTGAATGCATGCTGAATTCAGATTCTTGGTGTACGTAGGAAATTTATATAAATATAATAATATTTTATTAAATTTTCTGCTTTGGTGTTCTAAGCATTTTCCTATAAATAGGGTGCTTTTGTTAGAATTGAAAATCACACTAGAAACTAAAGTTTTCTCTCTATTTCTCTCTCTATATTATCGAGTGTATTCTTGTGAGTATTTTGATATCTTGAGTGTTGCTAGATCGGTGCAAGTTAGATTGAATGTTATTCCAATCAAAAAATCTTCGCCTTTTGAGGTAAGGGATATTATACGTTAGTAGTATGTAAGGATTGTAAGGATAGTAAGTGGAGATTATTTTCGCCATATAAATGATATTATTTCTTCAATATCATTATGCCAAAATATTGGTTTGAACTTTTTATCAAATTTGGAATTTTTCATGTCGTCGTGGTTACTATTAATGAGTTACTATTCACGAGTTACTATTCACGAGTTACTATTCATGAGTTACTATTCACGAGTTACTATTCACGAGTACTATTCACGAAGCATGATGATGTTTTTTGTGAAATTTCTATCTTTTGGTGTCTGAGTTATTATTCACGATATATTAATTATTCACGATATGAAACTATTCACAACACGACATTATTCACGTAAAAATTAAGTTTTCTTCTCTCGTGTCCAAGATTGTTTGTTATGATTCCTATCTTTGATTGGATCTATTTTTTGGTCATCATTTTTGAATTTTACTCCACTCTGGTTATTTATGAAGTATTTTTGAACTTGGGTTGTCTAAAGTACGAATCCTTAATATTTGTTCTTTTGTTTCACTGGATTCGTTTTCTTTAAAATATTTTTCATCATCCTCAGTCCTAAATGATGATATAACTGAATATCTTTGGCCTGTAGTGCAAAGATGAATGATTTTGATGAATATCTTTTGCCTGTATTGCAAAGATGAGTGATTTCTGATGAATATCTTTGGCCAGTAGTGCAAAGATGAACAGGTGTTTAGATGAACATGACCAACTGATGAATATCTTTGGCATGTAGTGCAAAGATGACACATTATTGAATATCTTTGGCCAGTAGTACAAAGATGAACTGTTGATGAATATCTTTGGCCCGTAGTGCAAAGATGAAATTGTTAGTATGATTATAAACAGGAACTGTGATTTGGTATAACCATGATCTTTGATGTTTCAGGTAAAGACAGGTGATGAAAATTATCTTCGTCCTGGATGAGAAGAGGAATTTAGAATCACAATTATGATTATGAGTTATTCATATGACTGTGAAAAGGAACTGTTGATTTATATTACAGGGATAAAACATTGTTGGTGGACTTTTAACATGGAGAAGTTAATAGACATTATGGTCTATTTGACTCTTCTAATGGATTGCTCGTTCCGCTGCAACTATGGTTGAAAAGTTTTATCATCTACCATATGTTCTAAATCTCTGATTTATTACTGATGAAGACTATTGATAATTTATTTATCTTTAGTCATGATATTCTTTATTGAGCTAGTTGTGCTCACCCTTTTGCTTCACAATTCCTTTCGTGTAATACTGATGTAGTTGGGTCGAAGCGGGGTAATAGGGAATAGAATGGTGGTCATCATTTAGTAGTTATATTTGTTGAATCAAATAGGTGAAGCGAACCCAACGTTGGAAGGTGTTTTGCCACTATCATACAAGATGTCTAAAGACATACAACCTCGTGTCATCATAAGACAGGGTTGTGCACATCCACTTACTGAGTATATCTACGCGCACTACCTATATGATCTTGGTGTTTGTTTGAAGTATAATTCTCAATTGGAGACAACAGAGATTTTATATGTCAAGAGAAGACTCACCATTAAAAAGAATATGATAGTAATCTTCTTGTTTTTCTTTGGGGTCTATTGGGTCAACCAAGGATAATTCTGTGGCCATATGATATCTATCATAACCTAGACGCATGGTGTGACACCCCCAAAATAGGTATACAACACCCATTCTGAGTCGCCAAAATACATGGTACAGAAACAACTACAACCTACAATTATCGTGCAAAATACGACAACACATAAACTGTGAGTTTAAATACAAATATTGTCTTTCTGTATATTATCCACACTCAAATAAGTCCTCATTACAATTATTAATACACTATTTTAAAAATAGTGAGGACTACAAAAACAACTGCCTTGAACCATTACTCCACACCTCGACTAGTTCCCTTATATTCTCGCCTCCCCGAGAAAAAAAATGAAACAAAAAGGAAAAGGGTGAGCTCAACTAGCCCATAGAAGAATATTATGACTAAGATAATGTACAACAAATTATCCTTAGTCTTCAACAGGAAAAATCGATAGAATACAATAGACAACAAGTTTTAGATCAACAATCGCAATAAAAACAACAATTCATTAGAAGAGTTAAGTAGAATAAAATCTACTATCATCTATGAATTTAAAAGTCCATCATCGATATTTATCCTCAGTAACATCAATCAATATACATCATAAATCAAATATTCATCTTTGCAGATGACAGATAAAGATATTCACCACTGGTCATGTTCATCTAAACATATGTTCATCTTTTGCACTACGGCCAAAGATATTCATCATAAAATCATTCATCTTTGCACTACGGGCCAAAGATATTCATTATATCATCATTTAGCATCGAGGATGATGAAAAATATTTTAAAGAAAACGAATCCAGTGAAACAAAAGAACAAATATTAAGGATTCGTACTTTAAACAATCATAGTTCAAAAATACTTCATAAATAACCAGAGTGAATTAAAATTCAAGAATGAAGACCAAAACATAGATCCAATCAAAGATAGGAACCATAACAGACAATCTTGGACATAGAAAAGAAAATTTAATTTTTCCGTGAATAGTGTCGTTTTAAGTGAATAATCGTCGATACGAATGAATAGTGCTGTGATATCGTGAATAGTAATTCTCGACACCAAAAGATAGAAATTTCATAAAAAACATCATCATGCTTCGTGAATAAGAATCGGAGAATAAGAACTCATTGAATAGTAACTCATGAATAAGAACTCGTGAATAAGTAACTCATGAATAGTAATCCCGATATGAAAAGTTCTAAATTTGATAAAAATTTATACCAATATTTTGCATAATGATATCAAGAAATAATATCATTTACGAAGAAAATAACATCCCTTACCTCTCACAAAAACAAAGATTTACGATCGAATCTTTTGGATATAGTCTTTGAAGGAACTTGCACTGTGATAAAGCAACACTCAAAGTACCAAAATACTCAAAAGAATACGCCGAAAATATAGAGAGAGAAGAGAGAGAAAACTTTAGTTTCGATGTGATTTTCAATTCTAACCTAAGACCCTATTTATAAGAAATTACTTAGAACACCAAAGGTAAAATTTAATAAAATATTAATATATATTTTATAAATTCTTACGACACACCTTCATTGATCCAAAATATCACCACATGTCCCAAACTTGCCAAAAACGCGTTTTCATATAAAAGTTATTTAAAACTCCAAAAAAATAATAATCAATTAATCCTAACTTCAACAATTCATAATAAATAGCCTTTTATCGGAAAATTCAAATCTTGTGACTTTTTAGAAAATTCAATTCTCTACAACTTTGCGAAGAAAGATTTTCCAAATTCCAAATGTGTAATTGACCGAAATCCACATACTGGACGATTTTACGTGCTATAATCAAATTTTAGTCAAGAAATGGGGTCCACCGGTATTACCTAAACATGTGTTAATCATTTAATGCAACAAAAAATACTCTTCCTCCACATATACTCATATATCTCACATTCATTGTAAAAAATATCACCATTAATATATTATTAATATAATATATTCAAATGAATTATTTTATCGTAAAAAGATAAAATATTAATTTTCAATAATTGTCACATTTAAAAAATTTCTCCATCTATATCCACATAAAATCAATATTTTCCTTATCATATAAATCAATAATTAATTATTCATAAATAATATTACAGAATCATAATATTGACAACTAGGTAGTTCCCAAGAAAGATGGGACTTTCCAATAAGAATTTCTCCTTACTTGGGCGCAATTAGGTGACCAAACCTCCTCGCATGTAATTTTTCTAGACATTGCCAATAATGCTATCTAATAATATTATTCAAATAATATGAATTATTGATTTGATAATGGAAAATGTCATAATGTGACAATTATTAAAACAATAATAATATAAAATATCAACGCAGCAATTATTGAATCAAAAATAAAATATTGAGCAAGAATTATCGTAACAATTATTGAGTAGTGCCTTCACGTAAGAATCAATAATTGGTGCAATATCAGGCCACATCTTTGCAACAACGCCATTACTTATGTTTTAACCAATTTGATATTCCAACAAAGATTAATTCAGAATAACTACGCCAAGTATTTGTAAACAACTTATACTTGCTGCTTTTCTTCATCCAATCGCTTTTCCGCATGGGCCCATATATAAAGTCATGTACTGTCGTATTTAATATTCCCCGACATTAAGAATATTCCCACGACCAAATGAATATTCCCCGACAACAATGAATATTTTATAACCACTTGCTTATTTAAAATATTTACGCATTTTACCCATAACTAACCACATTAATCAAATCAACCCCTTACTATTTCAAAATAATAATTAGAGAAATTAAATCTTTATTTATAAAAAGTTGGGGTCTTACACATGGCCTCCCATGTACGAAGGTTTCCTTGAGCACTTCCCAAATATTTTAATTTCTAAAACAGTTTTTGACTATACCTTTATGTAAGATGTCATGGTGACCTGCTACCCAAGTTGGTGTAAAGAGTCACAGTTGATATATATATTTGTATCAAAACTCACAACATACGAAGTTGTTGTATTTTACGACAATTATAGTAATAAAGTTGTAGTTGTTTTCATGCACCATGTATTTGGCGACTTCGTAATGGGTTGGATGGAATGGACCCTATTTTGGGGTCGCACAGCTTGGTTGGTATCGAGCTTAGGGATTTGATCTCTGGCGAGATCGGGATTAAAACTAGGAGGGAGAGATGAGTAAATCCTTCGCTGGTGGTGTCCTACCTAAGCTTATTTGTTGGTCACTCATAATATCGGGATATTATGTGATATGTTAATTTGTTAAATTAACCTTTGTTTTTAAAGTCAGTATTCTAGAATGATATCCGAAATACGTGAGATGAAAGCAATGGAGAAATCATGATGACGGGAAAGATGGAATCAAATGAAAGCAAGGTATTCTCAACTTTTGAAATACCAGTGTACGAAATTTCGGGGACGAAATTTCATAAGGAGGGAGATTAGTAAGACCCCGAATATTATGAAATAAAATTATTCAATTTTTCTTATAATTACTATTCAAGAAAATAGTTAAATTGATAAAAGTTAAAGTTAAGGGTGATATATGAATTTTTTTTTCAAAATATGCAAGTGGTTATAAAATACTCATTGTTTGGGAATATTCGTTTGGTCGTGGAATATTCTTCCCGTAGGGAATATTCATAATGACGGCCATGAAATTTGTGGGGTCCCATAACTGAAAGCGATTGGATGAAAAAATGATAAGTATGAGTTTTTTATAAATAACAACGTAGTTGTTACTGCTATTATCAAGTTAAAATACCGGTGGTTAAAACACAAGAATACGCGTTGTTGCACAAGAAGAACACACGCTATTGCACCAATTATTGATTCTTACGTGAAGAAGGCACTACTCAATAATTGTTACAATAATTCTTGCTCAATATTTTATTTTGATTCAATAATTGTTGCGTTGATATTTTATATTATTGTTGTTTTAATAATTATCATCGCACAATATTTTCCATTATCAAATCAATAATTCATATTATTTGAATAATATTATTAAATAACATTATTGGCAATGTCTAGAAAGTTCGCATCAAGGAGAGGTTTGGTCACCTAATTTGGCGTACCATGAGGAGAAATTCTTATTGAAAGCCCCTTTCCTGAACTACGCTACTGGGTCATTATTATGTGGATATTGTAATATTATTTGTAATAATATTATTGATTTATATGATAATTAATATTATTTATGTGGATATAGATGGAGAAAATTTTTAAAGTGACAATTGTTGAACATCGATATTTTATCTTTTTTCTGATAAAATACTATTTTATTATATTATTATAATATTATAATGATATTCTTACAATAAATGTGGGATATATGAGTATATGAGGGAGGAGGAGGAGGAGGATTATTTTTGTTGCAAAAGTTGTTTAAAGCATGTTAAATATGCTCAGTAGACCCATTTCTCGATTGAAAAATTTGATTATAAATTGTAAAATCGTCTCAGTATGTGAATTTCTGGCCAATTTTTGTTTGGAATTTGGAAAAACTTTCTTCCGCAGTTGTAGAGAATTGAATTTCCTATAAAAAAAGTGAGATTCTAATTTTCCGATAAAATGACTATTTATTATGAATTATTGAAGTTCCAGAATAATTGATTTTTGAAGTTTTAATAATTTTTATTAAGAAAAACATTTTTTATATTGTTGGTGGGCCCCATCTTGGTGTTGAATGCATCTTTGAATTCAGATTATTGGTGTGCGTGAGAAATTTATATAAATATAATAATATTTTATTAAATTTTACGCTTTGCTGTTCTAAGCATTTTTCTATAAATAGGGTGCTTTTGTTAGAATTGAAAATCACACTGTAAACTAAAGTTTTCTCTCTATTTCTCTCTCTATATTATCGAGTGTATTCTTGTGAGTATTTTGATATCTTGAGTGTTGTTAGATTTGCAAGTTAGTTCAAATAAGTTATTCTAGTCGGAAGTATTGCTCTTTTGAGGTAAGGGATATTGTCGTTAGTATGTAAGAGATTGTGAGGGATAGTAAGGGAGATTATTTTCTTCATAAATGATATTATTTCTTCAATATCATTATGCCGAAATATTGTTTGAACTTTTTATCAAATTTAGAACTTTTTTATGTCGGGGGTTACTATTAATGAGTTACTATTCACGATTCATTCACGAGTTTCTATTCATGAAAGTTACTATTCACGAGTTACTATTCACGAGTACTATTCACGAAGCATGATGATGTTTTTTGTGAAATTTCTATCTTTTGGTGTCGGAGTTATTATTCACGTATATGACACTATTCACGTATATGAAACTATTCACAAATACGACATTATTCACAGAAAAATTAAGTTTTCTTCTCTGTGTCCAAGATTGTTTGTTATGATTCCTATCTTTGATTGGATCTATTTTTTGGTCATCATTTTTGAATTTTACTCCACTCTGGTTATTTATGAAGTATTTTTGAACTTGGGTTGTCTAAAGTACGAATCCTTAATATTTGTTCTTTTGTTTCACTGGATTCGTTTTCTTTAAAATATTTTTCATCATCCTCAGTCCTAAATGATGATATAACTGAATATCTTTGGCCTGTAGTGCAAAGATGAATGATTTCTGATGAATATCTTTTGCCCAGATTGCAAAGATGAGTGATTTGATGAATATCTTTGGCCAAGAAGTGCAAGATGAACAGTGTTTAGATGAACATGACCAATCGATGAATATCTTTGGCATGTAGTCTGCAAAGATGACACATTATTGAATATCTTTGGCGAAGAGTACAAAGATGAATCATTGATGAATATCTTTGGCCCGTGGTCAAAAGATGAAATTGTTAAGATGATTATAAACAGGCTGTGATTTGGTATAACCATGATCTTTGATGTTTCAGGTAAAGACAGGTGATGAAAATTATCTTCGTCCTGGATGAGAAGAGGAATTTAGAATCACAATTATGATTATGAGTTATTTATATGACTGTGAAAAGGAACTGTTGATTTATATTACAGGGATAAAACATTGTTGGTGGACTTTTAACATGGAGAAGTTAATAGACTTTATGGTCTATTTGACTCTTCTAATGGATTGCTTTCGTTCATACTTGCAACTATGGTTGAAAAGTTTTATCATCTACCATATGTTCTAAATCTACGATTTATTACTAATGAAGACTATTGATAATTTATTTATCTTTAGTCATGATATTCTTTATTGAAGTTAGGTGTTCACCCTTTTGCTTCACAATTCCTTTCGTGTAATACGTGTAGGGGTTGAAAGGGGTAATAGGGGAATAGAATGGTGGTCATCATTTAGTAGTTATATTTGTTGAATCAAATAGGGTGAAGCGAACCCAACGTTGGAAGGGTATTTTGCCACTATCATACAAGATGTCTAAAGACATACAACCTCGTGTCATCATAAGACAGGGTTGTGCACATCCACTTACTGAGTATATCTACGCGTACTACCTATATGATCTTGGTGTTTGTTTGAAGTATAATTCTCAATTGGAGACAACAGAGATATTTATATGTCAAGAGAAGACTCACTATTGGAAAGAATATGATTGTAATCTTCTCGTTTTTCTTTGGGGTCTATTGGGTCAACCAAGGATAATTCTGTGGCCATATGATATCTATCATAACCTAGACGCATGGCCTCCCATGTACGAAGGTTTCTTTGAGCACTTCCCAAAGATTTTAATTTCTAAAACAGTTTTTGACTATACCTTTATGTAAGATGTCATAGTGACGTGCTACCCAAGTTGGTGTAAAGAGTCACAGTTGATATATATATTTGTATCAAAACTCACAACACATGAGTTGTTGTATTTTGCACGATAATTGTAGTAATAAAGTTGTAGTTGTTTTCTGTACCATGTATTTGGCGATTCAGAATGGGTTGGATGGAATGGACCTATTTTGGGGTCGTCACAGAGCTTGTGAAATATGCCTAGTGTGGCAAAGTGAAGGAATGAGCATTCATTAAATAATTTAATGAATGAATAATTGAAGGAATTAATTTGTATGTGAAATGATTATATATTATATAGTAGCTACATCTATATGATATGAAATGAAGTGTGACACTTCAATGGTAACTATATAATATAGGAAGTATTTGAATACATGTGTATAAATACTAGTATGTTAGCATTATGTATAAGTGAGACAATAAAATGTAACATGGTGCAATAAATCACTTCCATGACCATGTTATAAGATGTAATGTTGAGAATAATATTAATGGGAAAATAAATGAGGAGTTAATAAATAATTAATATTAATTATCATTATAATAATTGGGTATATTTGAGATGATAACTTTTATGGAAAATGATGGATTGAGAGTATCCAACTATTTTATAATTAGCCCAATTAAAATATTAATTGGAATAAACCAATGTACATAGATTATATAATTTTATGTGAGTGGGTGTATATGTATGCACATTTGGGGGAAAATATCAAATAAACCTAAGTAGAATATTAATACTATGGAATACTGAGTTTTAAGGATGGTGTCCCAATTTGTGTGTCATTTCTCCATTCACGTGAAATGCAAAAAGCCTAGCTAGCTAGCTTGCTTCTTCTTCTCCAAAATCCATAGCTTCCAAATGATGAAGAAGGGAGTGGGTTGATTTGATTTTCCACCAAATCCTTCTTGTCAAACATCTTCTTCCTTCTTCCATTAGTTTAATCTTTGAGGCAAAGCTTTGGTACAGTTATTGAATTCTCTATAAAGGGAGACTTCCCTTCTCAAACCAAGGCTGCTAATTTGTTGAGTTCATATAATATATAGAGAGTCATTGAGGTTGAGAGATAAGGGAATGGCAAGACAGCTTTTGCAATTTGGCAAATACAGTAAAAAGAAGAAATAAGCATGTGAAGTAGAAGAGCTCTTCAAAGGTACTAACTTCTTCTCCTCTATGTTTCTATAAGTTGAAATCAGTGATGTAATGTGTTGAGCATGATGATTGGGTGATTATAATACATGTTCATCATTTAAAGTTTTGAATTCCTTAGAAATAACAAGAAATATTCACTTTTGATATCAACAGAAGTTAAACGAACCCATTTGGCTGAGAAACGAATTCGTAGTGAACGAATTCGCTAAATTATCAAAACATGAACAATTAGTATGAACATGAGTTATAGATTCATTTTTGGATTAGTTAATGTTTATGTTAGTTGATGGGTATTATAGTATGTTGTAGTTCTATGAATTACGAATCCATAGAATCGAAAACGGACTAATTTGGACATGTATAACTCAAATTATGAAGGTTAGAAAGTAGTTTGGCTTGTTATTTTATAGCAGAGCATGAAACCGTGCACTTACAGTAGCTAGGCCATTTGGCGAAGGAACTATTTATAGGGCAAGACCCCGCCTGGATGGGGGTGGTCTGCGAATCTGAAAGGTTGAAAAAATCGACGTAACATGTTTTACTAAAATGGACATAACGTTTTCATACGAACTCTGATTGAGGAGATTCAAGATGATCCGAAAAGAGAATGAATAGACCTACAACTTTTGTTCTTTAAGGGTTTCAATTTGAGGTCATTAAGAAGAGTCAAAATAGTTATATTTGTGACTGTTACGTAATCGAAGGTCATCGGAGGGCGTCGAGCGAGCACATATGCAAGTATAGTGCTTCCGACGATGGAATATGTTATTCTAAGTGATAAAACATAAATATGCATGATAATAGACATGACATATAAGATTACCTTACTCATTATAGAATGCTTTAGCATGGCTTAGTTTGTGTTTTGAAAAGAAACTTGGAGTTTTGAAAAATGAATATTGACAAACCTTGATTCTTTGAAGTTATGATATTTTAACACATAAATCTTGTTGAGTTATGAGTATACTTAAGAATGAGAAGTGATATAAAGTTACTTTACTTATTATCAACTTACAATAGCTTAGTTGAAAATGATTTCTAAAGAAAACTTGAAACTTTAAGAACGAACTTGAAGTAACTTGTGTAATTAAAGTTCTAAACATGATAACATATATACATGGCTTAGTTAGCTATGAAATGAGATTAAAAGTTGCACCTAGTTGCTTTACCTTGGCTTAGAATAACTTCTAAAAGTGAACTTGAACGCCTTATGCCCCTAGACATGACGAATATGTTCATCTTTTAGCTAAGCATGAATTGGTCGTTTCAAGTGTGGTTTAAAATACGTTTTTAAATAATGAACTATGCTATGTCTATGTGAAACATGCTATTAGAGGCTTATTAGTACCAAAATATGGCTTAAAAGCTTATATCATCGAATCTTATTAAAGAAAGTTGTTAAGCTTTATTGATTGAAATAAATCATTATGAAACTAAGTAGTTTGAATATGAACGACGTAGATCACATATCTATAAACTTTAAATATGTGTCTAACACATAGCAAGTCAAGTATGTGATAAATGAATATGAATGTTGATGTCAAGTATGGATGGTTAAGGTATACCTATACATACCTAGCTATTCTAAGAGTATGATGAAAAAGCGAAATGAAGGTGTTTCAAACCTAGTTAGGAAATGATGTAATATTTATTATTTTATTAAGAATGTATAAAATGTATGACTAATGGATATGAGTCCATGATTATATAACTGTATAGGAATACACGTAGTGCAGATAAGCTTTAAGTAGTTAAGTCGTGGTTGATAAACTACGAATCAGGCAAGTCTTTAAGTTCCTATTTGATATATGAAATTTATAACTGTTAATTGAGCTATATTATGTGAGACCCCAAATTTTATGAAATAAAAGTATTCAATTTTTCTATTTTGGTAAATAGTTAAATTGATAAAAATTTAAAGTTAAGGGTAATATGTGAATTTTTTTTTGCAAAGTAAGCAAGTTGATATAAAATATTCGCTTTTGTCGGGAATATTAAATGCAACTTGACAATCATTGGTAGACCCTACAATGTAATTATTATCGGATTGAGAAAACGACAAAATACTTTATGAAAATAACGGCGGAAGTTTTACCATTAACTCGTTAAAACACCCGGTGTTAAAAGAAATGCTGATGTCTGGCGTGGTTGCATAATAACACCGATATTGATTATTGATGCTTATGTGAGAAGTCATTCAGTTTTGTTCAATTATTGCTACAGAAATTGCTGCATAGTATCTCACGTTATTTGATTCAATTATTTTCAATATTTTATATATTATTAAATCAATAATTGAGACGGCAAATTTATTCATATTATTATTTGAAATATTGACAATGTCTAGAAGTTCTGTCAAGGAGAGGTTTGGTCACCTAATTGCTTGCGCAATATAAGGAGAAATCCTTTATCGAAAGCCCCTCTTTCCTGGGAATGACCTGGTTGTTAAATATTGTGAATTATAATATTAATGATGAATAAGTTCGTGTTGATTAAAGATGAATTTTATAGTTCTATTGTGTTGGAATTATTAGTGTTAGTGGAAATCGACATTTGTTTCGATAATAATTGATGTCTGGAGGATATATTGTTCAATCGGGTATTCGGGACACTTTTTGTGTCGGAGTACTATTCATGAGTTACTATTTACGAGTTACTATTCATGAGTTACTATTTATGAGTTACTATTCACGAGTTACTATTCATGAGTTACTATTCACAGAGTACTATTCACCCGTAAAATATATTTCTTTTCGGTCCAAATTATTTTTGGGTACAATATTAGTCCATGAGGAGATGTGCTAATTTTTTGAATAGTTGGTTGAAGATATATACGATGAGATCAATATGAATGGTTGGTGGATAGTTATAATAGTAAATCAATATGGATCATTTGGTTTAAAATTTTAATAGTAAATCGGTATGAATAGATTACTTTAAGTTTTAATAGTAAACCAATAGAGACCGTCCGCTTTAAAAGTAAATCAATCTGGACCGTTCATGAGTTAGTTCTTATACGATCCATTCTTCATAAATAGAAGCTCATTCCTTCATTATTTCTTACTAATTCACTAAAACTACTGAGAGAAATTATAGAAAACTATAGAAAAGTATTCTCGCTACTTTCCTACTCTTATATCCAGGTTTCTTTTACTAAGTAAATGATATTATTTGTTGTACTTTCGTAAGGGTATTCATTATTTCTTATTCAATGAAGAGAACTTCATTATTCCATTATTTATTATTCATTAGAATAACCTATATACGCCAAATTCTACCCTATACTTGGTGAAATTCTTCCATTATTCCATTCTTTATTATTACATTGGAATATCCTCATCTCATGCATTTTATGCCGAACTTGGTTCCAGATCTTTATTATTACATTTAGAATATCCCATGCATGCGTTTTCTGTGGGACCTGCAGTTAATTATTTATTATTATATTGGAATAATCTCTGTCATGCTTGATATCGCATGCCTGCGATTTCTTTTGTTATTCCATTCTTTATTACACTCAGTTGGTTAAAACTTTGACTTATATACTCCATGAAATTAGTGGAATATCCTTGATATTTGCGCTTCATCCTTTATCTTTTCATGGAAATATTTTCTGACACTACTACAAAATATCAAATAGACAACACTTAAACCACAACGTTTTTTATAAAAACGTTGTGATATTTTTTTTCACAACGTTTTTAAAAAAAACGTTGTAGATATATATGCAAAATCGTTATCTATTATCTATTATCTATTATCTATTTAAAAGAGAATTTTTTTGATTTTAAGTAGATTACATTTTTTTTTAAAAAACGTTGTCTATGTCAAAAAATACGGAGGTTAAAAACTTGAAATTAAAACTGTGTTTGGAAAAAGGAGAGCGAGGCTGTCTAGCTAGGGTTTCGTTGCAGTCTCATTTGGCTGGCATTTGGCCATTTGGGGAGGACACAAAGCTCACATTCAAGCTTCCAAACCCTATAATCGATTTTCTACAGCTCAATAACACCGATGACAGGTTCTCTCTCTTGTTGGTGATTGATTGAGTTTCTCCCCGTTAATAAATTATGTCCTCACTGAGTTCTGATTTACTTATCTAGCTCTTTATATATATTCCCCGTCTTCACCCTTGAAGAACGCTCCGATTTCTCTCCGAAATCTGGTATTCCGGACTATCCAATTTTTTCCTGAGGTAAAGTCTGACCCTAGAACCATGTTTCAGGGTTCGAAAAAACTAATTCGTGTAATGCAACGGAGGAAATCGAAAACTAGCTCAGCCTCCAGAAGGTATGGTAATTAGCTTGTGTTTTCTCTCATTGTTCTAATTTGAGTTTTGATCTCCTTCAATATTGCAACTTTTGAAAACTAGGGGACGCGTGTCCTATTTTTTTGGTTTATGAGATGTGATTTAGCGTCTCTTGCACCAGGAGGATTGGTTCGTCTATTATGATCATGAGTTAATATGCAAGACATATTTGCGCCTCAAGAAGTTCCCTGTTAATTATCAACTTCTTGTCTCCACCCAGGTACCTCTTATCATCTTATCTTTATCCTTTTTTCCTTTTTATTGATCCCAATTATATTTTCTGTGTTATTTATTTTTTATTTGTAATAGATTTTCAAACCTCTAACTTTGATACTTACTGCGCAATATAATGGTACTATTACACAGTTTGGACTGGCTTCTGGTTTTGGCTAGTCTGTTTCAAGATGTTTATAAACCTTGTATGACATTCATTTAAAAAATTAATATGTAAACGTACATATGTAGACTATTTTATATTTTGATAAAGGGATGTTCATTATCTTTATGTGGCTCGTTCAAACTACAACGTCCTCGAAAAGTATTACAAGTAATTTTGTACTGTAGTAAATTTTGAGCATTGCCAGATATAATCATGAAATGATTCTCTTCAGGGATCATTCTTTAACTTTATAATGTAAATAAAGTTCATTTATTTAGAGAAGTTGAGAACAATATGTTTCAATGTCAACAGGTGACATACCGTCGCATGAAGGATACATTGATACAATTGAGTAAAGGTGCATTTAGCCCTCTCTATTTTCCGACTACTTTCTCCTTTTTGAATTTTTAGTAATGGCTTTGCAGTTTCCATAATGCAAGTGAAACTAAACATGATTAGCTGAACCATTACATCAAGCCCTTGTAATTGTTCACTTCACTATAATATATTGCTTCTTTATCATTCGACATTTGTGTACTATATTGCTTCTTTATCATTTTGCATTTGTGTAATAATGTGCAAAAAAAACTATGCAATTAAATAAGAGAATAGGTTGTAACTTTTAGAGGTTGACAGTGTCACTCTAGACTTGATTGCTTATTAAAAATGAAATGAAGATTTTATCATACTTCTTAAATTTTGGAGAATCTTGTCTAGCTTTGTTTTAATTCATGTATTTGTATGCGCAGGGAATGGGTGATTTTCTGAATGAAATGGCAGCTATGATGAGCCAAAACAAATCTAATGGAAGTCTCTGTTCTCATAGTTTCCACTACTGACTATTGTGTTACATATCAATTTATTGTTATTTTAGTTATATCAATTCTATAAATAAATACTAATGGTAATAGGTTTGTAACAACTATAAGTAAATCTCTTAAATGATTATGTTATTCACTTGTGTTTTAATTTTTGGACATGAAGGATTTGAAAACAGGGATGTGTGTCAGCTTGGTATACACTTCTTTATGTCGGCTTCAACTTATTAGTGTTTATAGTGCTCACAAGTTTCTATTGTTTTGCATATCATTTTTATTGTCCTTTTGTCTTTATATGATTTACAGACATTAGGAGGGATGTGCAGGAAATTTTTTAAGATGACTCCTCATGATAAGCAAGTTATGATGTTCTCTGCAACACTGAGCAAGGAAATCTGTCCTGTTTGCAAGAAATTTATGCAAGATGTAATTTCCCGTGGCCAACTTTTCTTGATTTTTAAAGTCACAATCGTCTTTCATAAATACAAACTTTCTACAAGCTTAGGTTGATGGGATCTCATAGCAGACTTAGATAGCAACGCAGAAACAAGCTTAGGTAAAAACATGCAAGCTTTATGGTGCTTTTGATACTTATGGTTGCAGCAATTGTCTCCTTTACTTCATTGACAGAGGCGGAAAAAGATGGGGCATCCTCCATAGGAATAAAATCATACTCATAGAGTAGGAGCTGATTTTGGTGCTGTATTTTGGAAAAAGACCCTTGTTTGCATTGCAGTACTTGTCCCCTATATGGAAACAAGTTCTCCAACATGACACAACACACACACACTAGAAAAGCTGAAATCAGGTTTTTCTTCCTTTAAAATTCTGGACATGATTTCTTCTATTACTAATCTCCATTCTCTTGTTTGACAGGGAAGTGAGTACCCTTCCCATTCTGAGCCAGACCCAGGAAACAAGTGAGTTTTTTATTCACATCATCTAAATTTTTTGCAAATAGAATTATTTTTACAGGAGAGCCGTTCAAATCCTTTGTTAATATTTACGTATCATGACCTTTGTGTTCGGATTTCTCTCAGGAATCAAGTCAGCTGGATATGGGAGTTTAATGATGAAAACTATCCCATAGATGGAACAGATGAGGTTAAAGTTATGCTTTTGGACTCGGAAATTAATTAACATTTTTGATGTTGTAAGGAATGTTAATTCAGGTGTTTGACTGCAGATTAGGTTCAGAGTTCACAGTGTAAGTTATCCTTCTATATGGTGCTTTATATTTTCTTTGAAACTTGATGTCCGTAGTGCACTTTCTGGTGCTTCACTACACAGTATCATAGACATTTTTCCCCTCCATGGATTCACTAGTTTAGTAGTTTATGCAATTTTCATGTTGTGATGTTTCATTACTGAAATGTTGTCCTGTTGTGCATTACTTAATTTTTCTGTTCATCTCACAAGCAATAGTTGAGAATTTGTGCAAACAAGATTAGACTACTTACAACACTAATGGTTCGTGGTGCAGAATGTGTTCTAATTTTGTGTGTTAACTGAAATCCAAACACAGAACATCTAATATTTCAATGTTCTTCTTGCAGGTAGAGGAAGATGTGGTGCAAGGAATTGTAGGTGTTGTGCCCATTCCATCTGATGATGCAGGGAAAGAGGAGGTGATCTCAGCTTTAGTTTCTAATGTGGAAGCAATGATAAGAGCTGACAGGAAGACTACTGGTAATTTTTTTTTGTTTATAATATTGTTATCATAATATCATGTGTGAATAAAATCATTAGGAATTTACAGAGATTAAAGTTGGACTTGTATCATAAAATCCTTTCTTCCTGTTTGATAAATAGAAAATGGCGGAGGATTCTAACTACCAGACTTTTATCAATTTAAAACTTTCTCTTTATTAGACATCAGTAGAAATGCTTGCAAGGAAAAAATTAATTGGGATATGAATTACTGAAACTTAAGAAAGGCAACATTGGAAATATTTGCAGTAATAAATAAACTAAAAGCTGCCTGGGTGTTGATTTTGATTAGGATCTCTTATCTCCTTTTTTTCTCTAGAGAAAACGAAGTGGAATTCAAACATCCTGTCCATGCTAATAAGCTTTTCAGTAGTGGTGCTTTAAGCTCAACTTGTCCTTTCCTAAGCCTTTACTACATTGTATTTTGCAGCTCTCTTTTGAAGTTTTACTGCATTTGAAGATAATATCTCTCTAAAGGTGTGTGGACTCTTAGGGCATGAAACTGTAATGCTTCTTTTTTTGTTGTTGACAAAGTTCAATTGTATTTCCCCACTTTTCAGCTATAAATTAACAGGATTACTATTGTTTATCTCAAAAGTGAATTTGAGATGTATGGATAGTTTGGCATTATTGAGATGTAAATGTATTGTATGGTATTAATATTTTTTGTAATTGGCTTTACAAAGAATTATTGGGATGTAAACGTTTTGTATGGTATTAATATTCTTTGTAATTTTAGCTATATATCATGGCATTAGCATATTGCAGGTGCATTGGTAATATAGTTGAACCACAACCTTTTTTTTTCTCTGTTTTTTTTAATCTACAACATTTTTAAAATATTGTGTAAATGTGTCTAAACGTTGTCTAATATACTAAACAACGTTTTTATCCAAAAACGTTGTGGAATTATACCTTCTACAACGTTTTTAAGCATCTGCTAATTTTTGAAAAACAAATCTACAACATTTTTTTTCCTAAAAATTTTTGTGTATTGTGCTTAACTACAACGTTTTAAAAACGTGTAAGGGTGTTAAATAGACAACACCCTTAACCACGACGTTTTTCTGACAGAAATCACAACGTTTTTTTTGCGTTGTCTATTTACTGTTTTGTAGTAGTGTGAGCATCTTGAAATTTACTCCACAAAGTAGTATCATGTTGACAATTTGGACATTATTGAGTTCAGGATAAATTAACTTATAAATCTTTAAAATTTATTCTTGAACTTGTTTTATTGAATTATTATGTCATTGTCATGATGAGTTATGTTGGTTATTATGTGAAAACATGAAAGTTCTTAGAAAACACAAAGGGTTGAAAATCAGATTTTGGTAAAAATGGAGTATGAAATTCAATTGACCATATCTCCTATTATATTTCGAATTTTTGAGTGTGGTCAAGTTCTAGAGTTAGATCTACGAGTTTTCTAACTTATCCAAGTGGAATCACTAAAAAAGGTGTTGTAAATTTTCGTGTGGACTGATTTTAGTAAATGAGTCAAAAACTGAAGTGCCAAAAAGCTACTGCCAGAAAATTTAAAATGGCTTTTTTTGCCACTTAAATTATGAGAAAAATTCCGGCCTTTTGGGACATGAAAATATATGGTATAAAGTACCTACTGTCCAAAAATGAGTTCATTCCAACTTAAAATGAGCAAGTTATGACTTTTTTAATATTTAGGTTTTTTCGACGAAAAATGCTATAATCGGAGTTCTATAACTCCGATGACCATGAAATTTAAACTGAAAGCTCACGTTAACATGTGTAAGATCCTGCCAAGATTTGAGAATTTCTGGAGTTAAACCTTGAGGTAGCTAATTTCTTAAGGAATTAATTAGAAATTGATTTTTGAAAAATAGTAAATAAATTTTAAAAATTTCGAGAAAAATATATGTTCAATATGGTACTATATTCTAATTAATCCCAGAAAAGAATAATATTTGGGACTGATTTGGTATTTTTCATGAAAATAATTTAGTTACGAACATATGAATTAAATATGTTATGTGAAGTTGAAAAATTGGTAAATAGGATTTTATGGTTTGAAAATCCTATATAAGGTATATGCAAATGTTTGATGAGTAATTTGATTATTGGTGATGAAATCTTATGAGTATGGCATTTTGAATGATCAAATGCATTATTTAGAAAAGTGTAAACAATTAAATTAAATTATTTATAAGTTTAAGGAGTGATTAAAATATTGTTATAATATTAACAATATTAGATTATGATTTTATTAAGTGATTGATAATGTTTAGATAAATTTAAAGTCTTTAATATTTATCCTTGATTTAGTTTGACTAATGCTTATAATATTGTCTTCATCCTCGTGCTTATATTATGTTGAAAGTCATCTCGTGGCTGTAGTGCATAGATGGACTTGGTATGATTATGACGAGGATTATTCTAAGATAATCATAACCGTAATGTTACAAATGATGTGGAAAAAGTCCTCATTGGCCCGTAATGCATTGATGAAACAGCTTTTGGTATGATTATGGCTATGGATTCTCTTTGGTAGTAGTCAAAGATGAATTATTTTATGGCATGATCGGAGATGATTGATGAAAACATGATTATCTTTGGTGCGTAGTGCATGGATAATTCGTGGTCGTGATACTAAAGAATACCCTTGGCCTGTAGTGCATGGATGATTCGATGATGTGGATTAATTATTGAGCTGAGTCTCAGCAATGAAATATTAATTCATGGATGTGATAATAACAAATATCTTTGGCCGTAGTGCAAAGATGATTTAATGATTACGAAAGAGGAATTGTGATTTGGTATAACCATGATTTTTGATGTTTGGTGATGAAAATTATCTTAAATCCTAGAGTGCGAAGAGGAATTTAGAATCACAATTGTGATTATGAGTTATTCACATGATTGTGGACGGGAATTGTTGATTGATGTTACACGGATAAAACATTATTGGTGGACTTTTAACATATAGAAGATAATAGACCTTATGGTCTATTTGACTCTTCTAATGGATTGCTCGTTCCGCTGCAACTGTGACGCCCCCAAAATTAGGTATACATCACCCTTCTTGGGTCGTCAGATACATGGTACAAAATTCAAATAGAACTTACTAATACAACTGTCGTGTACAATACGACAAAACATAACTGTGAGTTTGAATATAATTATTGTCTACTAGAGATTATACAAACTCAAAAGGAGTCCTCATTACAATTATTAACACACTATTTCACAGAATAGTGAGCACTACTAATGCTATCCTTTGGACCGTCACTCCGTTCCCCGACTAGTCCCTGCTATGTTCTCATTTCCTGAAGAGAATATTGAAAAAAGGGTGAGCTCAACTAGCCCAAAGAAGAAATATTATGACTAAGATAATGCGAGAATAAATTATCGTTAGCCTTGATAGTGTTAAACTGATAAATTATAACAACATCAAGTTTAACTGCAGCGGAACAAGCAATCTATTAAAAGAGTCAAGTAGAGAATAAAATCTACTATCTTTTATGATTTAAAAGATTTTTCATGACTTTTATCATTTGGGACTCGAATTTTTAATAAATAATCCACATCATCGAATCACCCCACTTTTCTGCCAAGGATATTCTTTAGTATTACGACCACAAATTATCCATGCACTACAGACAAGGACATTCGTGTATTCATTAATGGTCATGATCATGCCAACAACTGTCCATCAATGCACTACGGAACAATGAGAACTTTTACCACATCATTTGTAACATTACGGTCATGATTACACCGAATAATCCCTGGTCATAATCATACCAAGTCCATCTATGCACTACAGGCTACATATGACTTTCAACATAATATAAACATGAGGATGATGACAATGATATAAGAATTCAATAAAATAAGTTCAAGAATTAATTTATCCAGGAACTAATAATGTCCAAATTGTCAACATGATACTGCTTTGTAGAGTAAAATTCAAGAATGATTAGAAGAATATTTCCATGAAAAGATACTGGATGAAGCGCAAATATCAAGGATATTCTACTAATTTCATGGAATATAGAAGTCAAAACTTTAACCAACTGAGTATAATAAAGAATGGAATAACAAAAGAAATCACCATGCACGCCGACCTACCATGATGACAAAAGTTTATTCCAATAGAATAATAATAACGGAACCGGTCGTGCAAAATTTGCAATCGGCTGTGATGTTCCAACAAAATAATATAAAGATTTTAACCAGTCCTAAAAAACACGTATACGATGATGTTCCCGAAAGTAGTATGCACACAAAGCCAATCATGTTTGATGATAAAGCATATACTTTGTAACAATCTTATTCATTTATTAATAAAAAGTATTAATTTATTAAAGGCTTTTAATTATCTACACGATGTTTGTTTTATAATATGTGATAAACCCATAGTTTTAAGCAATGCTTTTAGAATAATGATGATGATCATTCTAATGAGATCTAAATTCTTAGAAAGCTTAAAACTAAAATAGTTCCCAATCATTGGATTACTAAATTGGGGATTAGTGAATCCGGATAGATTGGGTACATACGTTGCTTGCTCATCGATGAGGATGATTGATCTCATGATCATTTGTGTGGAGACACTAAAGCAAGTATGTAGGTGCTTATTAGAGAATAAGTTCACCGAACGTGGCTCGCTAAGGAATACCAAATGGAGTTTTACTTGCTTTCAATCAATAGGAATTCTCAGAGTGATAGTAGTCAAGTGATCCTTGGACTTGAGATCATCATAGTATCTTGTGTATGATGAGTTATACTTTGACTTATTCCTTAAGACCCTTAGGGTATATCAAAGGGTATGCTTGGGTATAATAAGTTGTACATGGAGATAATGTATGATCAATAAAGAATCTACCACTTCTATTAAAAGAAGAGAAATGTCCTATGTGATTCGATAAATGACAACCCAAAGAGTCCTTGGCGAAGGCGTAATGAAATTAGAAAGGAGTTTCTAATTTGCATTATTTGAGTTGTGGTATTTAAGGATCGAAATACATATAATTAAATAAAATAAGACTTGACAAGAATTCCATGCCTTATATTTAATTGGGACATCAGATGGTGGAAGGATTGAATTGTATGGAATTATTTACTCAAAGGTTCTTTAATGATTAATGTTAAAATATATATTATCCGGAAAGTCGTTGATCGCTAGGGAGGCTTATCCCTATTGTAGAATAAATATTATTTATTTAAATAAATTAATTATTTAATTTATTTATTTAAATAAGATTAGAATTGTTTCTAATTGATTTATTCACAACCTGGTTTAATATGGAGAACCTAAAGGGTCACACCATAAAAGGAAGAATAATTATTTAAGAAGTTAATGGCATAATCGTAATAATATGTTATGTATATTTAATTTAATCTATAGAGATAGAATAAATTAAATAGCTTAATATTTATTATTTAATATTTTAGAAATATTAAATATAAATTAATAAGAGGAGTCTTATTAATATTATTACAATTATTATTATTTTAATTTCTAAAAGAGTTTAGGAATTAATTTAATATAAGTACTCTCATTTATTCCTAATTGGATTAGGAAGAAAAATTAGTTAAAAGAGTTTAATTAATTATCCCTAATAAGATTAGGGAGCTTAATTAATTAAAAGAATTTAATTAATTAAATAAATCCTAATTCCTTAATTGTTAAGGTGGGTTGCCCACATCTATAAATAAGAGGAGTCTTATTATGGGTGATGTGGTTGTTGACTTTTACAACATACGTAATAATTCCAATTAGTTGGAGAGTACGCTCTTTTTCTATGTAGAGATAGAAAAACTAGGTTTTAGCCAACCACCCTTCTTCTTGAAAATTCTTTTTCCTCAAAGTGGATCACCTCTGAGGCCAAACACTTGGGTGGCTAACGTTGATCAAAGGAAGGAACCAAACCCGGTGGATTCAAGTTGAACGCGAAAGGATTTGGAGGTGAACTTGTACCTGAGGAAGCTCGATCTTCGAGGGTATGATTTTATTCTTTATCTTTTCGTTTAATTAATAATTGTGCATAAAGGGTGATCCGGGTATATGGTTTGTAAAAATTTTTAAACTCTGATTTTTACACGTTTCCGCATTTTTATGCAATATGATTGCGTTCTTGAATATTACAAACCTAACAGTGGCATCAGAGCCAAACCTTTATGCAAATTATTAATTGTACAAATTTGATATGTATATTGATATGTGTTTAGAACAATTTAATTGGGCATATTATTGTTGTATAAAATTTATTGTATATAAAATAAAATAAAATAAAATAAAATAAAAAATTGCGAATTCGCTGCATATATAACCATTCCGTCCGTGGCTATTTTTTTCATAAGAAAAGGAGACTCACGTGATTCAAGGCTGCATGATTTTTTTTTTTTACATAGTGCACGGAAATCAAGGGAATCTTGGTTAATGATTGGCATGATTGGTTAATGATTGGTAATACATGACCCAGCAACATTTTTTTTTTTCAAAGGGTGGTGCCCATGTGATTCGTGGGTAACAGGATGACATGCACGGTTTTTATATAATATATATATATATATATATATATATATATATTATATATATATATATATATATATAGTTATATATATATATATATATATATATATATATATTATTTTTATTATTTTATAATTAAAATAAAATTTTATTTTAATATTAAAATAAAAAGTTTATTTTAATCTTAAAATAAAAGGTTTATTTTAATTTTAAAATTAGAATTTCATGCTAACTAATTAGAGTTGGAATTGAATTCCATTATAACTAATTGGAGTTGAAATTGATCTTTCCTTAAATAAAGGAGTTTATTTAAATATGAAATAAGATTTCATATTATTCAAAATAAAGGAGTTTATTTGTGAATAGGAAAAAGAAAATCCGTGTTTCCTTAAATAAAGGAGTTTATTTAAATATGAAATAAGATTTCATATTATTCAAAATAAAGGAGTTTATTTGTGAATAGGAAAAGATAATCCGTGTTTCCTTTAATAATTTTTTATATATATATATGGAATTGGATTCCATAATTAATTAAAATAAAGGAGTTTATTTTGATTAAAATTTTGATTAAAATAAAATAGTTTATTTTATTCAAAATTGGATAAATTAAAATAAAATAGTTTTATTTTGATTTAAATTTGGATTAAAATAAAGGAGTTTATTTTGATTCAAAATTAGATTTTATACCAACTAAATTTGCCCATTAAATGATATCAATATATATATTAAATGTTTATTATTCATAAGATGAATATTATTAATTGATGCATATGGTGATGATGTGTTGATAATAAATGGGATTGATTATGGACTATCGATCAATATGATTGGATTTTATTTTAGTTGGATGCATGAATGTATGGGTTTTATTAAATGGGGTCTGCGTGCCTGCCTTCTCTCTAATTTTTCTTAATGTAAATTCTATCTCCTCCTATGTACTCCCCTCGATCACGATCAAGGTTTCTATTTATTTTAAATAGTTTTGTAATAGGAATAGTTAGAATTAATTTTGAAGAATTGGAGATCAAGGAACAAGGAGCGCTTGAAGACCCATTTGTAATGGAGCCCGGGTTTAAATGTAATAGTTATATTTAAATATTATTTCTTGCACCCCTAGGGTTTGACCTTTTGGTTCACTTGGTGGCTCTAGTGAACCAAACTAGAATAAAAGTCCATAATCAATTCGGGTAGAATATAGTATTCTATATGTGCATGCTTATACTATATATATTATATATTATGCAAACATGCTTCGCATGTTCATTAATATGACGCGTATTTTATATATATATATGTATGCGCTAAAACAAGATGAGACAAATTTAATAATAAATCCTCAAATTTTTTTATATTAAGTCCTAAGCGTTCAAAGATATTTGGAATATTGAGCGTCTTTCTTCTAGCATGATAAAATTAATAGAGTATTAAATATTTAATATGAGTTTGTTGTGTCACCACAAGGCAAGTATTAAGTATTTAAGATGTTAATTTATCACATTTGATGCTTATAAAGAAAATTTAACAATATTGTTTTGTTGTGTCACCACAAGGATGATATTTTTCTTTTTGAATTATGGAGTGCTAGGTCGGACTTAACTTGGATAATTTTGATTCGGATGTGCCACCACTTGATCAAAATAATCTAAGAGGCAAAATACAAGGAGTTGCATAGTTGATGTAATTGACAAAAGTTGTCTACCTATTTATTTATATATAGTTTGTTGTGTCACCACAAAGCTATATACATTTGAAATGGGATCCTTATTCTCACTAGCAAATCTTTAATTAGATTTTGCTTTAAACTATATAAGTGAGGTAATATAGTTTGAAGAAAAATAGTGGGAGATACCAATTTAAAACAAGACCTAAATTATTTTGGTAATTAATAAAAGAATGTATGTTAAAATGTTGTTAATTACAAATTCATTTACGAAATTTTACAATGTCTAAAATTACTATCATCTGCGAAGCATATTAGATGCTAAATTAACCGGGCCATCAATTAAACGGATTGGTTAAGGAATTTGAGAATAGTTCTCATAGTCAAAAAGCTATCTTATGTCTTTAATACGCCTATCCATGCAATGATTGCACATAATGCCTCCGAGGAAGACATTGCTACTTTTAGAAAGTGGCAAGATGATGCACATTATTGGCTCAATGCATCATACTCGCATCTATGAGTAACGAGCTTCAACACAAGCGCATGAAACTATGGATGCTTCTACTATATTCCTGCACATCAAGTAGTTGATGGTGAGGAAAGTAGGACTGATAGATATCGGATATCAGATATCTAAGGAGCTCTTCCGATCTAGAATGGCCAATGGCACTATAAGATGCATAAAAAAAGGTTCTTAACATAATCAATTTGATTGATCAAATAGACAACGAGTGTTTTGTCATGGATGGAGAGTTGAGCCAAGATTTGATCTTGCCCTCACTCCCGGACTCCTTTCACAATTGTTGTGAATTTTTCATATGAACAAGCTAGATATCAGCATCGCTGATTTGCTTAACATGTTGAAAATGTTGAGAGTTACTTTCCAACCAAGAAAGACCAAGTCTTACTAGTAGGGGCCAAAGGATCTTCTGAAAAGAAGAAAGATTCAAAGAAGGTAAATAGAAAGGCAAAATAAAAGATAATAAGAACAAAACTGATTTGGATAGCAAAGGAGTTTGCTTCCACTGCAATAAACCCGAGACCGGAAGGAAATCATGAGAAGCATCTTGCAGAGGCTAACCAAAGAAGCTTAGTGAAGTTTCTTCATAATACGCTTTTTGTTCATGATTGAAATAAATTTTTCTTTAAGTCAAGGTTCTACTTGGGTATTGGATACCGACTTTTGGTTATCATAAATATAGATTTATGAAGGGACCAAGCAGTAGTAAAGCTAAACAAATATAAGTAATCCTATGTGTGGAAAATGAAGCAAAGGTTGTTGCATTAGCCATAGGAACTTATAGTTTAGCAATGCCTACGGGCAAATCTATTAAGTTAATAAGATGTTATTGTATTCCAGTTTTTGTTAAAAATATTATTTCCATTTTATTGTTGGACAATGAAATCTTTGGTATTATAATTAAGAACAATTGTTGTTCTATTTATAATAATAATGTTTTGTATAGAATCGAATATTACTTAATAAATTTTGTATACTTGACTTACATGAAAATAATTTTGCATATTGAACAAATTAGTATAAGAAAAGGAGATGATCATTCAAAGAGTTGAATGTGTGTATTTGCTTTGAATACAAGTATGAATTATTTGAAAGGTTCAAAGAATTCGTAAGTGAAATAAATTGGCAATGTATTAAGATTCTTTGATTAGATCAAGGAATAAATACTTGTGCAATAAGTTTCTAGATCATCTCAAATGGTTTTCTCATAATGGACACATCCTGATACGCAATAATTGATTGATGTATCTGAATGAAAAATCGTACCTTGTTGGACATGGTGCGGTCCATAATGATTTTACCGACATTTCAAATCCTTCAGGATAATGTCCTAGAAATGGTCAGACATATCTACGAAAATGGTAACCTCAAAATCCTACCCAAGACTCCATAAAAGTTATGGACAGGGAGGATTCCTAATCTTAAGTATGTTAAGATAAGGGGTTGTCCAACTTATGTGAAAAGGTTTCGAAAGGATAAGCTTGGGACAAGATTTGACATGTACAGATTTGTGGGACATCCTAAAGTAAGTTTAGGGTATATGTTCTATAATTCTACGTAGCAAAAGGTGTTTATTACGAAACACGCTGCCTTCTAAGATAAAGGTGTTTATCATTGAAGGGGCTAGTGGGAGGATAATAGATCTTGAAGAGTTCAAGAACCACAAAACACTATAAGTCAAATAAGAGGAACTCAGATAGACCTATTGTACCACAATCGAATCGTAAATCTGGAATAGTACCAAAGATACCTAGGAGGTATGGATTCATCATGGATGATGATGATGTGGTACACATCATAGAAGATGATGATCAAGAGTTACATTCGATGAGGTAAGACTTCTAGTGTGTACAAAAGGGTCAGTGGGAGCGTCGTGAAATTTCTAGTATTATATGTTGATATACTACGGATGAGGAATAACATACCAATGCTACAATCAGTAAAGATAAAGTTGTCTAAACATTCCTCCACGAATGATTTGGGAAGAGTATCTTAATTGGGGATAAAATCTATATAGATAAATTTAAAAGGATGCTCAACTTAACCCAAGGAATGTATATTCATTTGATGCTAAAGTCGTTTAGCATGGCAAGCTCCAAGAGATGTTTCATATTGATGAGCCATGGAGTGTATCTCTCTTAATAGTCCCCACAAACTATTAAAAGAAGAGAGATCGCATGAGTGACAATCATGTATGCAATGAAATATACGAGACCCGATGTTGATCACCATATTATGGAGAAGTTCACTATGAGTCGTTGAAAAACATCTTAAAGTGCTTAACCTAAGCACTAAGGATGTGATCATATTCATGGTGGGTCTAAATTAAAACTAGAGGGCTTAATAGACTCAAGTTTTTCGAATGCACTAAGATGATGTAAAAAAATCCACTTTAAGGTAAAACGTTATCTTGAACAAAGGTGCGTTGAATTGAAAAGGTTCCAAACAAAGAAAGAGTTGCTTTGGTTTAGTGATAAAGACAAAGTATATAGCTATAAATGAAGTCGCAAGTTGATTGTTTGGATTAAAAGTTCATTACGTAACTAGGAATAGTTCCTAAGTCTCATCTTCGATCTAAACATGTGTTGTGGCACTTTCATTTGATTATTAGAATCATTGAAAGATGGAAATCACTATACAGATAGTGGACTCTCATGAACAATATTACATATCCATTAACTAAAGCTTATCCAACAACAGGATAATCGTCACTTAGAGAAGAAGGGTATTAAATACCATGGCGATTGGCTTTAGTGCAAGTGGGAGATTGAAAGTAGTATGCACACAAGCCAATCATGTTTGATGATAAAGCATATACTTTGTAACAATCTTATTCATTTATTAATAAAAAGTATTAATTTATTAAAGGCTTTTAATTATCTACATGATGCTGTTTTATAATATATGATAAACCCATAGTTTTAAGCAATGCTTTTAGAATAATGATGATGATCATTCTAATGAGATCTAAATTCTTAGAAAGCTTAAAACTAAAATAGTTCCCAATCATTGGATTACTAAATTGGGGATTAGTGAATCCTGATAGATTGGTACATACGTTGCTTGCTCATTGGATGAGGATGATTGATCTCATGATCATTTGTGTGGAGACACTAAAGCAAGTATGTAGGTGCTTATTAGAGAATAAGTTCACTGAACGTGGCTCGCTAAGGAATACCAAATGGAGTTTTACTTGCCTATCAATAGGAATTCCTGTAGTGATAGTAGTACAAGTGATCCTTGGACTTGAGATCATCATAGTATCTTGTGTATGATGAGTTATACTTTGACTTATTCCTTAAGACCCTTAGGGTATATCAAAGGGTATGCTTGGGTATAATAAGTTGTACATGGAGATAATGTATGATCAATAAAGAATCTACCACTTATTAAAAAGAAGAGAAATGTCCTATGTGATTCGATAAATGACAACCTAGTAGTCCTTGGTTAAGGCGTAATGAAATTAGAAAAGAGTTTCTAATTTGCATTATTTGAGTTGTGCATTTAAGAGTCGAAATACATATAATTAAATAAAATAAGACTTGTGAGAATTCCATGTCTTATATTTAATTGGGACATCAGTATGGTGGAAGGATTGAATTGTATGGTAACTATTTACTCAAAGGTTCTTTAATGATTAATGTTAAAATCTATATTATCCGGAAAGTCGTTGATCGCTAGGGAGGCTTATCCCTATTGTAGAATAAATATTATTTATTTAAATAAATTAATTGTTTAATTTATTTATTTAAATAAGATTAGAATTGTTCTAATTGATTTATTCACAACCTTTTTATATGGAGAACCTAAATGGTCACACCATAAAAGGAAGAATAATTATTTAAGAAGTTAATGGCATAATCATAATAATATATTATGTATATTTAATTTAATCTATGGTGATAGAATAAATTAAATAGCTTAATATTTATTATTTAATATTTTAGAAATATTAAATATAAATTAATAAGAGGAGTCTTATTAATATTATTACAATTATTATTATTTTAATTTTTAAAAGAGTTTAGGAATTAATTTAATATAAGTACTCTCATTTATTCCTAATTGGATTAGGAAGGAAAATTAGTTAAAGGAGTTTAATTAATTATCCCTAATAAGATTAGGGAGCTTAATTAATTAAAAGAATTTAATTAATTAAATAAATTCCAATTCCTTAATTGTTAAGGTGGGTTGCCCACATCTATAAATAAGAGGAGTCTTATTATGGGTGATGTGGTTGTTGACTTTTACAACATACGTAATAATTCCAATTAGTTGGAGAGTACGCTCTTTTTCTATAGAGATAGAAAAACTAGGTTTTAGCCAACCACCCTTCTTCTTGAAAATTCTTTTTCCTTGGTGGATCACCTCTAGAGGCCAAACACTTGGGTGGCTAACGTTGATCAAAGGAAGGAACCAAACCCGGTGGATTCAAGTTGAACGCGAAAGGATTTGGAGGTAAACTTGTACCTGAGGAAGCTCGATCTTCGAGGGTATGATTTTATTCTTTATCTTTTTGTTTAATTAATAATTGTGCATAAAGGGTGATCCGGGTATATGGTTTGTAAAAATTTTTAAACTCTGATTTTTACACGTTTCCGCATTTTTATGCAATATGATTGCGTTCTTGAATATTACAAACCTAACAATTCCAACAGAATAATAATAAAGACGGAACCAGGTCCGGTGTAAAACACACAGACATGATATTCCAATAGAATAATAATAAAGACGGAATATTAGAAAAATGTCACAAAGTATAGGGTAGTCCGCGTATACTGGTTATTCTAGCAGAATAATAAAGAATGGAATAACAGAAGTATTTCACCAATAAGAAAGAAGGAATACCCCTAACGAGTACAACAAATAATATCCCTTACCGTAAAAAAAACTGAATATAAGAGTAGGGAAGGAGCAGAATATTTTTCTATAGCTTTTCTATAATTTCTCTCTCTAGAGTTTCAGTGAATTCGTAAGAAATAATGAAGGAATGAGTTTCTATTTATAGAAGAATGGACTGCATAGTAATTAATTCATGAACGATCCAGATTGATTTAATTTAATCGGACGGTCCATAATTAGAGCAAAATCTTTTAAATAAAATATAATATATATAATAACACCTGTTGAATTTTAACAAAAAACCAAAACTGCCAACTTCATACGAATTCTTCTCAGTTATTTGCAACTTGCAACATATATCTATATATATATATATATACCTATACAAACCCACTCACAATTTATATATATATAATAATCACATACCTGCCAATAATATACTCCTCCACCCCCTAACACAACACACCACTTGATAATAATTCCCCCACCAAAACCCACTACCACACACACACACTCCTACACACATGAAAACACACACACACACACACAAAAGTCAAATATATATATATATATATATATATATATATATATATATACTTTATAACTTTCGTCCGATAATTTTGAAAAACGAGTAAATAGGGATCCAAATAATAAGCAAAATTGAGTGACTTCTCACGTAAGCATCAATAATCAATACCGTGTGCTACTATGTAACCACGCCAGACATCGTATTTTTAACACCGTGTGTTTCAACAAGCTAACGCAGAAAACTTTCGTCGTTATTTTCATAAAGTATTTTTGTCGCTTTTCTCAATCCGACAATAATTACATTAGGGTCCACCAATAATTATCTTTGCATTTAATATTCCCTGTTAAAATGAATATTCCCCGACAATTCGAATATTATATAACAACTTGCGTACTTTGAAAAATTTATAAATATTACCCACAACTATAACATTATATCAAATTTACTCCATAATATTCAAAAATGATATTTATAGAAAATTCATCTTTATTTATAAAAGTTGGGGTCTTACAACCTCCCTTCTTATGAAATTTCGCCCTCGAAATTAGGGTACGACTTGGTATGTCGAAGAGAGGTAAGGATACCTTGATTTCATTTCGATTCTAACTCCCAAGTCATTTCCTCAACATCGTGGTTTCTCCATAAAACTTCGACTTCTTGCAGATAACCTCGGAGCGTAGAATATGTTCCTTCTTATCCAAGATTTGAACAGAACCCTCTTAATACGTCCAAATCTTCCGCTATTTCTTCCTGCTCTAAAACTCAATAATGTGATTCGGGTCTTTCACATATTTACGTAACATGGATATGTGAAAACATTATGAACACGAGACATACTTAGCGGTAAAAAGCAAGTCTATAGGCCACAGCTTCCTACTCGATCGAGGATTAAAATGGGCCGATGAATCGAGGATCGAGCTTTCCTCTCTTTCCAAATCTCGTAACTCCTTTCCATGGAGCAACACATAACAACACATGATATCCAATATCGAATTCTACGCCCTTTCGATGAAGATCAAAGATAACTCTTTTCGATCTTGTGAGGTTTTTATACGTTGTCGGATTGTTTGAATCTTTTCCGTAGTCATACGTACAACTCCTATCCCAACAACGTTGCTTCACCTACCACATCCCAAGCATACTGGAGAATGACACTTTCTTCCATACAACGCCTCAAATGGAGCCATGCCAATACTTGCTTGACAACTGTTGTTGTAGGAAAACTCCACCAATGGTAAGAACTTGTCCCAACTTCCCTTGAAGTTAAGGACACAGAATCTTAATAGATCTTCAAGAGTTTGAATAGTCCTCTCCGACTGTCCATCCGTCTGAGGATGATATGCCGAGCTAAATCGCAAGTCCGTGCCCATAGCTTTTTGCAAACTAACCCAAAATCGTGAAGTGAATGTTGGGTCTCGATCAAAAACTATGGATACCGGCATACCATGCAGTCTTACAATCTCATTTATGTATATACGAGCAAGACGTTCAAGTGTATAAGTTTCTCATATCGATAAGAAATGAGCAGACTTGGTCAATCTATCAGCAATGACCCAAATCGCATCTATGCCTTGAGAAGCCTTAGGAAGACCTGTAACGAAATCCATGGTAATGTGCTCCCACTTCCATTCTAGAATTTCAAGTGGTTGCAATGGACCTTTTGGTACTTGATGCTCCGCCTTGACTCGTTAACACGATAGACACCTTGAGATAAACAGCGATATCTCTCTCTTCATATTGCCCCACCAAAATGTATGTCGAAGATCATGATACATTTTGATACTCCCAGGATGGATTGCAAACGGTGTGTTGTGCGCCTCCATCATGATTTTATACTTTAAATCGGGGTCGTTAGGAACACAAAGTCTGGAGTTGACTCGAAGTATTCCTTCTTCATCGATTCTTGCTTCCGGCATCGCACCTTCTTGCATTTTTTTCTTCATACGCATCAGCTCCAGGTCTGTAGCTTGAGCAACTTTAATTTTATCGATTAAAGTCGGTTCTACTCGTATATTCGCCATCATCACATGGGCCCCTGGAGTCTTTAACTCTATTTCCATCCTTTGCAAATCACACAAAACGGGCCTTTGCGTTGACAATATCGCACTCGTACTTGCATATGATCTTCTACTCAATGCGTCAGCTACCACGTTCGCATTTCCATGATGGTATTGGATGGTATGATCATAATCTTTCAACAGTTCAAGCCAACATCGTTGTCGCATGTTGAGTTCCTTTTGAGTGAAGAAATATTTGAGGCTTTTATGATCCGTAAAGATCTCCACCTTCTCCCCATACAAGTAATGCCTCCAAATTTTAAGTGCAAAGATAACAAATTGCTAACTCTAGATCATGAGTAGGATAATTCCTCTCATATTCTTTGAGTTGTCTTGAGGCATAAAGGCTATGACTTTTCCATGTTGCATGAGAACACATCCCAACCCTTTTGCCCAAGCATCACTTGTAGATGACAAATCCCTCCGAGCCGATGGTATTGTCGCTAAGCAGGTCTTTAAATGAGTCTCTTCTTGAGTTCTTGAAAACTCTTCTCACATTCTTCGCTCCAACCGAACTTTGTATCTTTCTAAGTCACCGAGTCAATGGAGTAGCGATTCGAGAAAATCCTTCCACAAATCTCCGATAATAACCAAATAAAAACCGAGAAAGCTACGATTTTCTACAATCGATTTAGGTTGCTCCCACTTTGAATAGCTTCAATCTTTCTTGGGTCAACAGATATTCCATGACTTGATACCACGTGCCCAAGGAATGCTACTTCCTCAAGCCGTAACTCGCATTTCTTCAACTTGGCATAAAGC
This sequence comes from Panax quinquefolius, assembly GCA_020205615.1. Classification (NCBI taxonomy): domain Eukaryota; kingdom Viridiplantae; phylum Streptophyta; class Magnoliopsida; order Apiales; family Araliaceae; genus Panax; species Panax quinquefolius. The sequence goes on along the minus strand of CM035160.1, from coordinate 114,514,097 downwards.
TTATATTCACAAAGCTTTTGAGTGTCACCTCAAGTGTTGCTCATGATCTTCACGGCTTTTGGAATAAATAAGGATGTCATCAATAAAGACGACCACAAAGTGATCCAAATATTCCTTGAATACTCGGTTCATCATATCCATGAAGGCAAAGAGGAGCATTAGTCAATCCAAAGGACATGACTAGGAATTCATAATGCATGTACCGAGTTCCGAAAGCCGCCTTTGAATGTCATCTCTGCTCTAATCTTCAATTGGTGATATCCTAATGAAGATCAATCTTTGAAAAGAATTTGGCTCTTACAAATGGTCAAACAGTCATCAATACGTGGCAATGGATACCTATTTTTGATGGTGACATGATTCAACTCCCGATAATCAATACAAAGTCACATACTCCCATCTTTATTCTTCACGAATAGTAACAGAGCACCCCAAGGAGAAGTACTAGGGGTTAATAAAGCCAATGTCTAACAATTCTGCGCAGTTGGGTCTTTAACTCCACGAAGTTCAATAGAGCCATTCGATATGGGGCTTTGAAAATGGGTTTTGAACCGGGTTCAAGGTCGATACAAAATTCAATTTCACGCTTTGGGGTAGGCCGAAAGTTCTTCTGGAATACGTCAGAAATTTATTAACAATGAAATATCATTCAAAGTCGACGTATTTTTGTTTAGATCTGTGACATGAGCTAAGAAAGCTTGACATCCATTTTTAAATAAACGAATAGCTTTATGGCTTGAGATGACCGTTATTGATTTTAATGGTTTGGTCGCTTGAATTCGCATAATAGGTTGATTAGGAATATGAAAGCTAACAACCTTTCGAAAACAATCAATTTTTGCATAATGAGTAGTTAACCAATCAATCCCTAGAATCACGTCAAATGCAAGTATTTTCAACAAAATAAGATCGACAGGTAATGTGAGGGTACCGATTTGAACCAAACAAGACTTATAAACAGTGGATGTAATGAAGGTTTCTCCCAACAGAGTTTCCACAGATAAGTCAAAGTCTAATTTCTTCGGAGTCAAATTTAATCGATGAGCGCAAGTAGGAGAAATAAAAGAATGGGTAGAACCGGTATCAAATAAAGTATAGACTTCATTAGAGTTTATGATAAGCTTATCCGTGATGACCTCATTCGGGTTCCTTGCTTTCTGGGAGGTCACAACAAATGCTCTCCCTTGCACTACCGGTTTTGACTTTTCTGGGATGGCCTTTGGTGCCTCCATCCTAGCTGAATTTGTCTTTAGTGAACGACAAAATCGGGCTAAGTGACCTTCTCTTCCACAATTATAACATGCTTTGGACGACATCGTGAAATTTGGACTGATGTGTCCCTCCCCTTCGCATTTGAAGCATATGATAGGTGATCTTTCTCATTCCTTAACAACTTGGTCTTTGTCTTGACGCCTTTTCATCATTGTTGAATCTCCTCTTCTTGAAATGTCCATTCTTATTGTTTTGGCCTCGATTACCACCGGGTGGTTACCATTTCTCGCATGTTGATTCCTCCACGCTTGTTGTCACCGCTCGATGATTGCTCTTCATCGGTATTATCATTTTGCCGTACCGCTTCTTTTTGGTCATAGGCGTTGACTCGTTATCGCTACTCCCACCAATCGAGCCCTATTTACAACATCCGAATACAAACACGCTTTATGAGAAATAAGATGTCGACGATCTCCTACTTCAAACCTCTTAAAAACATTCGCGCCATTCTCTTCATTATCCACAAAGTGGGGCCGCAAACCGGATAACTCCGCAAATTTTGCCTCGGTATCATGACGACACCTGGCCATATTATTTTGCTCCAATTTGATAAACTCCACCTCCTTCATGTGACGAATACTTTTGGGAAAGTATTTGTCGTTGAATGACTCTTGAACTTCTCCCAAGACATCTTCAAGACGGCAGAGTTGAGTACGCTTTACCGATTTCCACCAAAGAATCGCCTCCGCCAAGAACATAAAGGCGTGAAAGGGAACCTTTTGCTCCTCGAGCATCCCACGACATCAAATATCTTGGTGATCTGCTTTATCCATGCTTCCGCCATAAGTGGTTTTGGCTCTCCCTTAAACTCCGGTGGTCCCAGCTCCTTGAACTATTTAGCGTTGACCGCCCGAGAGTTTCCAGTGTTTTCACCTACATTTTGGACAGAGCCGCTCTATCGCTATTGTATTGCATGAATCGCATAAAGCCTCTAAACAATCCATCATTCATCATTTGGTCGTTGTTGTTGTTTGCACGAGGATTGTCGCCTTCCGATGCACATTGTCCTCGATTATTGATATGTGGTGAATCAACTACTACTTTGTGCTCCATCGCTATTCTCAACATTCTCGGATGTCATTTTCAGACATCGCCACAAAACAAAAGGTTAATTGACATTTAACATATTATCCCTATATTCTCGATCACCAAGTAAATACAAGAAAACTTAGGTAGGTCATATAGTGAAGGAATTCCCGCCTCTCCCTCCTAGTTCTATTCTCACATCTTAGCCAGGATCATATCCCTAAGCTCGATATTAAATCGCGACGCCCCAAATTAGGTATACATCACCCATCTTGGGTCGCCGATACATGGTACAAAAAATTCAAATACAACTTACTAATACAATTGTCGTATAATAATACGACAAAACATAACTCGTGAGTTTAAATACAATTATTGTCTACTAGAGATTATACAAACTCAAAAGGAGTCCTCATTAAAATTATTAACACACTATTTCACGTAATAGTGAGGACTACTAATGCTATCCTCCGGACCGTCCACTTGCGTTCCCCGACTAGTCCCTCGCTATGTTCTCATTTCAAGAAGAAAACAATGAAAGAAAGGGTGAGCTCAACTAGCCCAAAGAAGAAATATTATGACTAAGATAATGCGTAATAAATTATCGTTAGCCTTCAACAAGATGTTAAACCGATAAAATATAACAACATCAAGTTTAATCTGCTAATGAACAAGCAATCCATTAAAAGAGTCAAGTAGAGAATAAAATCTACTATCTTTTATGATTTAAAAGGTTTTTCATGACTTTTATCACTGGGACTCAGCTTAATAAATAATCCACATCATCGAATCACCCCTGCACTATGGCCAAGGATATTCTTTAGTATTACGACCACAAATTATCCATGCACTACAGCCAAGGACATTCGTGTATTCATTAATGGTCATGATCATACTAACAACTGTCCATCAATGCACTACGGGCCAATGATAACTTTTACCACATCATTTGTAACATTACTACCATGATTACAATCAATAATCCCTCGTCATAATCATATCAAGTCCATCTATGCACTACAAAGCCTGAGATGACTTTCAACATAATATAAACATGAGGATGATGACAATGATATAAGAATTCAATAAAACAAGTTCAAGAATTAATTTATCCAGGAACTAATAATGTCCAAATTGTCAACATGATACTGCTTTGTAGAATAAAATTCAAGAATGATCAGAAGAATATTTCCATGAAAAGATAATGGATGAAGCGCAAATATCAAGGATATTCTACTAATTTCATGGAGTATAGAAGTCAAAACTTTAACCAACTGAGTATAATAAAGAATGGAATAACAAAAGAAATCACCATGCATGCGGTACCTCGCATAGACAGTTTATTCTAACAGAAAAATAATAATGGAACCAGGTCAGGCAAAATTTGCACCGATAGGATGTTCCAACAGAATAATAAAGACGGAACCAGTTCCGGTGTAAAACACACAGACAGGATGTTCTAACAAAATAATAATAAAGATTTAAACCAGTCCCAAGTGTAAAACACACGCATGTGATGTTCCAACAGTAATAATAATAAAGATGAAACCAGTCCTATGTAAAACACACATGTGGATGTTCCAATGTAATAATAATAAAGATGGAACCAGGTCCGGTGTAAAACACACAGATAGGATATTCCAACAGAATAATAATAAAGACGGAATATTAGAAAAATGTCACCAAGTATAGGGTAGTCCGCGTATACTGGTTATTCTAGCAGAATAATAAAGAATGGAATAATAGAAGTATTTCACCAATAAGAAAGAAGGAATACCCCTAACGAGTACAACAAATAATATCCCTTACCGTAAAAAAAATTGAATATAAGAGTAGGGAAGGAGCAGAATATTTTTCTATAGCTTCTCTATAATTTCTCTCTCTAGAGTTTCAGTGAATTCGTAAGAAATAATGAAGGAATGAGCTTCTATTTATAGAAGCAGCAATGGACTGTAATAAGAATTAATTCATGAACGGTCCAGTTTGATTTACTTTAATCTGGACGGTCTATAATTAAAGAAAAATCTTTTAAATAAAATATAATATATATATATATAATAATACCTGTTAAATTTTAACAAAAAACCAAAACTGCCAACTTCATCCGAATTCTTCTCACTTACTTATTTGTAACTTATATCATATATCTATATCTATATCTATATATATATATATATATATATATATATATATATATATATATATATATATATACCTATACAAACCCACTCACAATTTATATATATATAATAATCACACACCTGCCAATAATATACTCCTCCACCCACTAACACAACACACCACTTGATAATAATTCCCCCACCAAAACCCACTACCACACACACACTCCTACATACACGAAAACACACACACACACACAAAAGTCAAATATATATATATATATATATATATATATATACTTTATAACTTTCGTCCGATAATTTTGAAAAATGGGTAAATAGGGATCCAAATAATAAGCAAAACTGAGTGACTTCTCACGTAAGCATCAATAATCAATACCGTATTGCTACTATGCAACCACGCCAGACATCGCATTTTTTAACACTTGGTGTTTCAACAGCTAACTGTAAAACTTCCACCGTTATTTTCATAAAGTATTTTTGTCGCTTTTTCAATCCGACAATAATTCCGTTGCCAGGGTCCACTAATAATTATGCCGCCGCATTTAATATTCCCCCGTTAAAATGAATATTCCCAAACAATTCAATATTATATAACAACTCATGTGCTTTTGCAAAATTTATAAATATTACCCACAACTATAACATTATATCAAATTTACTTCATAATATTCAAAAATGATATTTATAGAAAATTCATCTTTATTTATAAAAGTTGGGGTCTTACAAAGAACTATGGTTGAAAAGTTTTATTATATGTCATGTTCTAAATCTCCGATTTATTATTGATGAAAGCTATTGATAATTTAATTATCTTTAGTTATAATATTCTTTACTAGGCTAGTTGTACTCACCCTTCTTCTGCTTCACAATTCCTTTCGTGTAATAAGATTGTAGCCGGGTTTAGAAGGGGGTATTAAGAGGATTAGAATGGTGGTCTCTAGTCGTGGAGGTTCTCCTAAAACAAGATAAAAAGTGTGTTGTATTCTATACATCATTTAGTAGTTATATTTGGTGAATCATATAGGGTGAGGCAAACCCAACGTTGGAAGGGTGTTTTTGCCACTATCATACAAGATGTCTAATGACATACAACCTTGTGTTATCATAAGACATGGTTGTGCACATCCACTTCTTTGAGTATATCTACGAAAGCACTACCTATATGATCTTGGAGTATATTTGAAATATAATTTTCACTTGGAGACAACAGAGATAATTATATGTCAAGAGAAGACTTACCATTGGAAAGAAGATGATAGTAATCTTCTTGTTTTTCTTTAGGGGACTTTTAACAACCAAGGATAATTCTCGTGGACATATGATATCTATCATAACCCTGACGCATGGCCTCCCATGTATCGTGATTTAAGGTTTCCTTGAGCACTTCCCAAAGATTTTAGTTTCTAAAGCAGTTTTTTATCATACTTTTATGTAAAGTACCATTGTAAGGTTGTGGTTAGGTAATCTTGATTTAACGAGATTTTTGTAAATTAATTTTAATATTTATTGAATTAAATAAATATTTTTCGATGATTTAATTATTAGATTTAATAATTAATTGATGCATTAGTGGTAGATTAATTTAATTATATGTGTTACATTTATTAAATTAATGTAGAGAATAATAATTATTCAAATATGTAATTATATGATCTTATTGAATTAAATGAAATATTTAATTAAGCATACTGTTATTTAATTAATTTAATTATTAATTAGAGAGTTAATAATTTGACATTATTTATTAATTAAAAAATTAAATATATGACTATGTGAATTTATGAAAAATTATTAGATTTTATTTAAAGTAAAGTAAATTAAATAAGATATTGATTTATTTTATAAAGGAGTGTGACATTTATTAAACTATGTGATAATGCTTTATTAAATTAAATGGTTTTGTAATCTATTCTTTCTAAGGCACACAAGGCCCTAGGGGAAGTTATCAGCAGTTAACCCATGATTGGGCCAACTGACCACTTCTGCGTCAGTTCTTCTCCTTTAATTATCAGACTTCTTCTTTTTATTATTATTATTCTAAGTCTGGAAGAGCAGAGAGGGAGAGAGGTTGAGAATTGTCAGATAAAATTGAGAAATTTTGACAGAGATTGTGAGTACTGTGATTGAGGTAGATAGAAATTGTCATCCTTGTTCATCTACGCTTTGGGTAATTCTCTCCAACCCAATTCTCATATTTTACGTCAGTTAGTTTTATGAAAATGGCTTTCATTCATGTTCTGTGGAATTTCTATAAATTGGGAAATTGGGTTAGGGATATATGTAATAATTCGAGTAGCATAACATGTTTTATATATATTTTATATGATTCCATATCATAAGTTTCAGTATACGATGACTTGCTATTTCAAAAATTTATAGAGTTTGGGTTTTGGCCATATGGCCCTTATACATAACTTTAATATGTCAACCATAAATGCTTTTGTAAAATTTATACTTGTATATGATTAGGCATGTTAAGACGAAGTAAATGAAACTTGAATGGTTGAATTTGGCCTTATAACGAATCCGTAGTATTAAATTTTCATGTTTTGTTTTCAAAACCTTCAAGAACATCAAAGTCAGTGAAATTCACATATTTTAATTCTGTAATTATGTGTTTTAATGGATTAAATCGTTCTATAATTATTGGGTAATGATGATGTATAAATCGTAGCATGTGGGTATGTTAATTTAGTGAAATTAATGATTATTTAGTGTCCTTTTCATTTGAACTCGTGTTCTTCTTGCGAATCGGAATCAAAGTCTGAGTTTCATTGTGCCAAATGCTAACTCCAAAATCGAAGTCCCGTAGCCAGCATACTAAGTCTCGAGTCTCGAGTATGCTTGGTCATAGCCACTAAGTATTCGTATAAGCCTTATCGCACATCAAGCAAATGATGAAGACTAGTGTAATAACGATGAAATACCAATACCTCTCCGTAAAGTTCAAGAATGTAATTTTTAATTAATTAAGTCTAGCAATGTGTTAGTAACTTAATGTACTTGAACATGTAAACATGTTAGAAGTATAATGTGATGATAAAAGGTTTTTAAGTGAAAATCAAAGTAGCAATCAAATTGCAAAAATTTAGCGAGCGAGATAAAATCGATTTTAAAATTTTTCACAAACCAATTACGGATCATCCTTTATGCATATTATTAATTAAAGCGAAGAATAAGAAATTATGAAATCATACCCTTGTAAAGCGAGCTTCCTCAGTGCAGAGTTCACCTCCTACTTCTCATGATCTCCTTGAATCTCAGGTTGATTCCTTCCTTTGATCAATGTAAGCCACCCAAGTGTGTGGCCTCTATAGGTGATCCACCAAGGAAGAGAATTTTTCAAGAAGAAGGATTTGGCTCAAACCCTAGTTTTTCCTATCTGAATAAGAAAAGGGTGTACTCTCCAACTCTTGGAATTACGTATATATTCATATCTAATATAAGACTCCTCTTATAAAGATATTATATAACCTATTTTAATTAAAATAAGGTATTATTTATTTAATTAAACTCTTTTAATTAAATGGGCTCCCTAATCCTATTAGGGATAATTAGTTAAACTCCTTTAACTAATTTTCTTTCCTAATCCAATTAGGAATAAATGAGAGTACTAATATTAAATTAATTCCTAAACCTTTTAGAAATTAAAATAATAATAATTATAATAATATTAATAAGACTCCTCTTATTAATTTATATTTAATATTTCTAAAATATTAAATAATAAATATTAAGCTATTTAATTTATTCTATCACCATAGATTAAATTAAATATACTTAACATATTATTACAATTATGCCATTAACTTCTTAAATAATTATTCTTCCTTTTATGGTGTGACCCTTTAGGTTCTCCATATTAAACCGGTTGTGAATAAATCAATTAGAACAATTCTAATCTCATTTAAATAAATAAATTAAACAAATAATTTATTTAAATAAATAATATTTATTCTACAATAGGGATAAGCCTCCCTAGCGATCAACGACTTTCCGGATAATATAGATTTCAACATTAATCATAAAAGAACCTTTGAGTAAATAGTTCTGAAATACAATTCAATCCTTCCACCATACTATGTCCCCGATTAAATATAAGACATGGAATTCTTTGTCAAGTCTTATTTTATTTAATTATATGTATTTCGATTCCTAAATGAACAACTCCCAATGAATGCAAATTAGAAACTACTTTCTAATTTCATTCCACCTAACCAAGGATTCTGGGTTTGTCATTTATCGAATCACATAGGACATTCTCCTTTTTTTACTAGAAGTGGTAGATTCTTTATTGATCATTCATTATCTTCATATATAACTTATTACACCCAAGCATACCCTTTGATATACTCTAAGAGTCTTAAGGAATAAGTCAAAGTGTAATTCATTATATATAAGATACTATGATGATCTCAAGTCTAAGGGATCATTTGTACTACTATCACTACGAAATTCCTATTGACGGTAAGTAAAACTCCATTAGGTATTCCTTAGCGAGTCACGTTCAGTGAACTTATTCTCTAATAAGCACCTACATACTTGCTTTAGTGTCTCCACACAAATGATCATGAGATCAATCATCCTCATCCAATGAGCAAACAACGTATGTACCAATCTATCCGGATTCACTAATCCCCATTTAGTAATCCAATGATTGGGAACTATTTTAGTTTTAAGCTTTCTAAGAATTTAGATCTCATTAGAATGATCATCATCATTATTCTAAAAGCGTTGCTTAAAACTATGGGTTTATCACATATTATTAAAAGCAACACCATGTAGATAATAAATGCCTTTAATAAATAATTCTTTTATTAATAAATAAATAAGATTGATTACACAAGTATATGCTTTATCATCATACATGATTGGCTTGTATGCATAATACTTTCAATCTCCCACTTGCACTAAAGCCAATCGTAGTGGTATCTCATACCCATCTTCTCTAAGTGACGATCAAACTATTTTGTTGTGTTAACGCTTTAGTAAATGGATCTGCAATATTGTCTTGAGAGTCCACACGCTCCGGTGGCGTCTCCTCTTTCAATGATCTCTCGATCAAATGAAATCGCCGCATGACACGTGTTTGGATTTACGATGAGACACAGGTTCCTTAGCTTGCGCCTAACAGCTCCTCGTGTTGTCACGAATAAAACCTTTGGTCCTTTAATGCTAGGAACCACACCAAGTTCGATAATGAACTTCTTCATCCAAACACTTCCTTTGCGACTTCACTTGCGACTATGTACTACTCTGCCTCATCATTTGAATCAATGACAAGCTGTTTTCTTTGCTTGGAACTTTTCAACTCAACTGCGCCCAGTTTAAGGTAAACACATACCCCAAAGCGGTTCTTGTCATCTTGGTCTGTTTGAAAACTTGAGTCATGTGAAGCCCTCTAGTTTTAATTCGGACCCACCGTAAACAAAAATCATCCTTAGTTCTTCTTAAGTACTTTAGGATATTTTTCACTTTGCCTTCCAATGTTCTTCTCACGGATTCGATTGATATCTCGCTTGTTACACTAAGTGCATGAGCGACATCTGGTCTAGTACATATCATACTAGTACATGATAGATCCTATTCTTTGAAGCATAAGAAATCTTACTCATACGGTTTCTCTCTCTCAGTGTCTTTGGGGCTTGTTTCTTGGAGAGATGTATTCCATGGCTCATCGGCATGAGACCTCTTTTGGAATCTTCCATGCTAAACCTTTTTAGCATCATGTCGATGTCGTTCCTTGGGATAAGCCAAGCATCCTATTAGATCTATCTCTATAGATCTTTATCCCCAAAATATAGGATGCTTCTCCCAAGTCCTTCATGGAGAAGTGTTTAGATAACTTGATTTTAATTGTTTGCGACATAGGAATATCATTCCCTATCGGTAATATATCATCAACATATAATACAAGGAATGAAACATAGCGCTCTCCCACTAACCTTCTTGTACACACATGGTTCATCCTCATTTTGATAAAATCAAACTTTTGATTGTCTCATCAAAGCGGATGTTCCACCTACGAGAAGCTTGCTTTAATCCATAAATGGATCGTTGTAGCTTCTGAGACTTGATTTGTTCCAACCTTTGAAACAAATCCCTCTGGTTGTGTCATATACACATCCTCCTCAAGTTTCCCATTGAGGAAGGCCGTTTTTCACGTCCATCTGCCAGATTTACGTAGTCATGGTAAGGCTGCGATCGCAAGCAAAATCCGAATGGACTTGAGCATTGCTCTCTTGGTGAGAAGGTTTCGTCATAGTCAACTCCTTGTCTTTGTTTGAAACCTTTTTTGCAACCAATCGGGCCTTATAGGTCTCTACCTTGCCGTCTGCTCCAGTCTTTCTTTTAAAGACCCATTTACACCCAATAGGCTTAATGCCTTGGTGGTGAGACCAAAGTCCATACTTGGTTCTCATACATGGAGTCCATCTCGGTTTTCATGGCTTCTTGCCATTTCTCTGAGTCTTTACTACTCATAGCTTTGTTAAGTAATTCAATGGATCATCATCATCTATGATCGTACCTCATTGTCATCTTCTATGACAAGTCCATACCTGTCTGGTATCTTTTTGTACTCTTCCAGTTCTGAATAGGGTGTGGTCTGAAAGAATCTCTACTTGGTTAGGTACCTCACTTTGATCTGTAGTATTTTGTGGTTCTTGAACTTCTTCAAGATATATCTTACTCCCATGACCCCTTCAAGGATAAACTCCTTTTCCAAGAAGGCGGCATGTTTCATAACAAACACCTTTTGATCGGTTGGATGATAGAAATAATACCCGATGTTTCTTTAGGGTATCCCACAAATCTACATTTATCGGATCTAGTCTGCGACTTATCGTTTTCAAACTTTTTGACATAAGTTGGACAACCCCAAGTCTTAACATGCTTAAGATTTGGTTTCCTCCCCATCCATAACTCATATATGGGGTCTTGGGGATGGATTTTGTAGGTACCTTGTTAAGTAGGTATGCGTAGATTCTAGGGCATATCCCGAAGGAAACTGGAAGGTCGGTAAAACTCATCATAGATCGAACCATGTCCAACAATGTTCGATTTCTCCTTTCGAGATACACCATTCATTTGTGGCGTCCTGGTGGAGTCCATTGTGAGATTATACCATTTTCTTTGAGACAATTGAGAAACTCACCACTTAAGTATTCTCCTCCTCGATCGGATCGAAGAATCTTAATACTCTTACCGGTTTGCTTCTCAACTTCACTTCGAACTCTTTGAACTTTTCAAATGATTGATTTGTATTTCATTAAATACACATATCCAAATCTTGAGTGGTCGTCGATGAATGTAATAAAATAAGAATACCCTCCTCGTGCGATGGTTGTTGTCATAGGTCCACATACATACGTGTGTACCAACGCTAACAACTCTGTAACTCTTTCTCCTTTTCCACTAAAAGGAGATTTAGTCTTTTACCCATGAGACAAGATTCACAAGTTGGATATGATTCATAATCGAGATAGCTCTAGGAGCCCATCTTTATGCAACTTGGATAATCTTGTTTCATTAATATGACCAAGTCTACGATTGCCACATGAAGGTATAATTAACATCATCTCTTTTCCTTTTATTAGTTTGTTCAATTTGAAATATATTTTCATGCAAGTCAGTATATAAAGTCCATTTAGCAAATTACCAACACCATATAAAACATTATCATTATAAATAGAACAAGCTGTTGTTCTTTATTATAATATTAAAACCATCCATATCCAATACGAGAGATAGAAATAATGTTTCTAATGATATTTGGAACAAAATAACAATTATTTAAATTAATGAACTTGCCGTAGCGCGTGCTAAACAAATAAGTCCCTACACTAATCGTGAACAACCTTTGCTCCATTTCCCACTCGTGGGGCGACCTCATCCTTCTTTCGACTTTCTACTTGACCGGTCCACGCATATTATTACATATGTGAGAACCACATCCGGTATCCAATACCCAAGTAGAAGATTGACTTTCGAGAAAAATTAATTTCAATCATAAACAAACCTTGATTAGGATTGAAGCTTCTCCAAGCTTCTTCGCTTTTGTTACGCAGATAATCCTTGCAGTTCCTCTTCCATGACCCGGCTTATTGCAATGGAAGCAAATTCCTTTGCTAAATTGGATCGTTTCTTTTGATCCTTCACTTTCGCCTTTCCCTTAGCCTTCTTGGATTTCTTCTTTTCGGAAGATACCTTGGGCCTCTTCCTTTTCTTGGAAGAATCATCCACCATGAAGACATGGTTCTTCTTGGATGGGAAGTGACCTTGAAAGATTTTCAACATGTTAAGTAATTGAGGCAAGTGACATCCAACTTATTCATGTGAAAATTCACAACAAATTGTGAGAGAGGTGTCCGGGAGTGATTGCAAGACTAAATCTTGACTCAACTCCCCATCCATGACGAACCCAAGTTTGTCCAAGACGTTCAATCAGTTGATCATCTTTAGGACATGAGTCTCAGCAGTAGGTGCCCTCGGTCATCCGAGATCGGAAGAGCTCCTTAGATATTTCATATCTAGCGGTCCTACTTTGCTCACCATACAACTCTCCAGGTGCGGTAGCATAGTAGGAGCATCCATGTTTTCATCTTGTGGCTGAAGCTCGTTACTCATGGATGCGAGCATGATGCATTGAGCCACGATGCATCATCTTGCCCTTTGTTTAAAAGTAGCAATCTCTTCCTCGGAGGTCATCTCTCGCAACTTTTTGCGAGTGCAGGCGAATTTAGGACATAAGAAATCTTTTCGGTGATGAGAAACAATTCTCGATTCCTTAACCATCCGTGTAGTTAGGTCCGGTCGGGTTTGTTAGCATCAAGTATGCTTCGCGATGAAATTAGTGAATGTGACATTTTCAAAATTACTGCATGTAAAAAGACAATATTTTAGCAAACATTCATTTATTAATTACCAAAATAAATTAGGTCTTATTTTATATTGGTATCTCCCACTATTTTCTTCAAACTATATTACCCTCATTTATATAGTTAAATAAAAATCTAATTAAAGTTTTTTGCTAGTGAGAATAAGGATCCCATTTCAAATATATATAGCCTTGTGGTGACACAACAAACTATATATAAATAAATAGGTAGACAACTCCTTGTCAATTACATCAACATGTAACTCCTTATGTTTTGCCTCTTGGATTATTTTGATCAAGTGGTGGCACATCCGAATCAAAATTATCTAAGTTAAGTCCAACCTAGCACTTCCATATATTCAAAAAGAAAAATATAAGCCCTTGTGGTGACACAACAAAACAATATTGTTCAATTTTCTTTATAAGCATCAAATGTGATAAATTAACATCTTAAATACTTAATACTTGCCTTGTGGTGACACAACAAACTCATATTAAATATTTAATACTCTATTAATTTTATCATGCTAGAAAGGCGACGTTCGATATTCTAAATATCTTTGAGCGCTTAAGACTTAATAAAAAAAAAACTTTGAGGATTTGTTATTATTTGTCTCATCTTGTTTAAGCGCATGCAAATATATATATAAAAATCGCGCGTCATATTATTAAACATCGAAAGCATGTTTGCATAATATATAATATATATAATACTAGCATGCACATATAGAATACTATATTCTACCCGGATTGATTATGGACTTTTATTCTAGTTTGGTTCACTAGAGCCACCAAGTGAACCAAAAGGTCAAACCCTAGGGTGCAAGAATAAACATTTAAATATAACTATTACATTTAAACCCGGGCTCCATTACAAACGGGTCTTCAAGCGCTCCTTGATCTTGGTCTTCGGTTCTTCTAAAAAAAAATTCTAACTAATCCTATTACATTAAACTATTTAATTTAAATAGAAACCTTGATCGTGATCGAGGGAAGTACATAGGAGAGAGATAGAATTTACATCAAGAAGAAAACCGAGAAAAGGCAGTCGCAGAGACCCCATTTAATAAAACCCATTCATTCAAACATCCAACTAAAATAAATCCAATCATATTGGTCAATTGTCCATAATCAATCCCATTTATTATCATACATATCATCATATGTATCGATAAATTAAAATCATTCCATATATATATGAGTATCATTTAATGGGCAATTTTATGTTGCATGAAATCCAATTTCAAGATTAAAATAAACTCTTTTATTTTAATTATAAAATTATTAAAATTAATATATATATATATATATATATATATATATATATATATATAAAATCCTATATATTTAAAAATCTATTATAAACTTTGAATTTTTTTTTTTCATCTTGTGATCATCTGTTATCCTTTTTAAGTAACATTATTAAAAAAAATTTTATATATACTACAAATTATATATTCAGTTATTCTATATAAAAAAAATATATATATATATAAAATATTATTGATAATAATAATATATAAAATAAAATTAATTATGTTATGATTTCCCGTATAATATATACTTTTTATATATATATAAAAATAATATATATATATATATACATATATCAATAAAAATTGCTTTGCTTTCCTTAAATTATATTTAATGTAATATATTATATAAAAAAAATATATTTATTTATATGCAAATTATATATATATATATATAAATAATATTTATAAAAAAATATTACATATAAACAAATAATTATTTTTAATTTTTTTTTTTTTTTTTATCAATAAATTATCATATAAAAAAATAATTAAATTTTCAATTTTTAAAAAAAAAAAAAAATTTCTAAAAAAAAAATTTTTTTTTTCATAAAATAATAATTTTATACAACAAATTATGCCCAATAAATTATTCAAAATACATACCCATACATATATAGAATCTAAATAATTAATAATTAGCATAAAGTTTGGCTCGTGATACCCTTTGTTAGGTTTTATGAAAAATCAAAGTAGCAATCAAATTGCAAAAATAAGCGGAGGCGAGATAAAATCGATTTTAAAATTTTTCACAAACCAATTACGGATCATCCTTTATGCATATTATTAATTAAACGAAGAATAAGAAATTATGAAATCATACCCTTGTAGAAACGAGCTTCCTCAGTGCAGAGTTCACCTCCTACTTCTCATGATCTCCTTGAATCTCCTGGTAGATTCCTTCCTTTGATCAATGTAAGCCACCCAAGTGTGTGGCCTCTATAGGTGATCCACCAAGGAAGAGAATTTTTTTTCAAGAAGAAGGGGTTTGGCTCAAACCCTAGTTTTTCCTATCTGAATAAGAAAAAAAGGTGTACTCTCTCCAACTCTTGGAATTACGTATATTATTATATATCTAATATAAGACTCCTCTTATAAAGATATTATATAACCTATTTTAATTAAAATAAGGTATTATTTATTTAATTAAACTCTTTTAATTAAATGGGCTCCCTAATCCTATTAGGGATAATTAATTAAACTCCTTTAACTAATTTTCTTTCCTAATCAATTAGGAATAAATGAGAGTACTAATATTAAATTAATTCCTAAACCTTTTAGAAATTAAAATAATAATAATTATAATAATATTAATAAGACTCCTCTTATTAATTTATATTTAATATTTCTAAAATATTAAATAATAAATATTAAGCTATTTAATTTATTCTATCACCATAGATTAAATTAAATATACTTAACATATTATTACAATTATGCCATTAACTTCTTAAATAATTATTCTTCCTTTTTTATGGTGTGACCCTTTAGGTTCTCCATATTAAACCGGTTGTGAATAAATCAATTAGAACAATTCTAATCTCATTTAAATAAATAAATTAAACAAATAATTTATTTAAATAAATAATATTTATTCTACAATAGGATAAGCCTCCCTAGCGATCAACGACTTTCCGGATAATATAGATTTCAACATTAATCATAAAAAGAACCTTTGAGTAAATAGTTACTGCATGCAATTCAATCCTTCCACCATACAATGTCCCAATTAAATATAAGACATGGAATTCTTGTCAAGTCTTATTTTATTTAATTATATGTATTTCGATTCCTAAATGAACAACTCCCAATGAATGCAAATTAGAAACTACTTTCTAATTTCATTCCACCTTAACCAAGGATTCACAGGGTTGTCATTTATCGAATCACATAGGACATTCTCCTTTTACTAGAAGTGGTAGATTCTTTATTGATCATTCATTATCTTCATATATAACTTATTACACCCAAGCATACCCTTTGATATACTCTAAGAGTCTTAAGGAATAAGTCAAAGTGTAATTCATTATATATAAGATACTATGATGATCTCAAGTCTAAGATCATTTGTCTTACTATCACTACGAGAATTCCTATTGACGGTAAGTAAAACTCCATTAGGTATTCCTTAGCGAGTCACGTTCGATGAACTTATTCTCTAATAAGCACCTACATACTTGCTTTAGTGTCTCCACACAAATGATCATGAGATCAATCATCCTCATCCAATGAGCAAGCAGCGTATGTACCAATCTATCCGGATTCACTAATCCCCAATTTAGTAATCCAATGATTGGGAACTATTTTAGTTTTAAGCTTTACAGAATTTAGATCTCATTAGAATGATCATCATCATTATTCTAAAAGCGTTGCTTAAAACTATGGGTTTATCACATATTATTAAAACAAACACCATGTAGATAATAAATGCCTTTAATAAATAATTCTTTTATTAATAAATAAATAAGATTATTAAAAGATATGCTTTATCATCATACATGTATAAATAAATGCCTTTAATAAATAATTCTTTTTATAAATAAATAAATAAGATTGATTACGATATATGCTTTATCATCATACATGATTGGCTTGTATGCATAATACTTATTAATTATTCGGATGTTGTAACCCTTAAGGGAAGATTTTATTTCTATCTATTATGTGGCTTGCATTTATTATGGGTAGATAGATAGATGATATTTAGATAAAGAACACCAAATCCGTGGAATTGAAGTACCCGAATTTGGTGGTGTCACAAGTTGGTATCAAAGTCAGAGGTTATGAACCTTAGGTGGGGAACAACCTTAGGTAGTAGCCTTATAGAAAGAAGATAGTGATGGAAAACTCTTATCGAGTTATAAGAAATGAATTTCTGTAATTCATTGAAGATAATAAAAGACCTTATGTGTTTATGTGTTAAAGTATGCGTTAGATGATACGACTTAGTAACTAAAACTTTAAATTTGGTTGTCAGGATGTCGAATGTTGGAGAAGCTAGTCAAGTTGGGGAGGAAGAACCCCGAGTACCTATAGTACCGACAGATGAGGAACCCTGAGACATTCATGTCATTAGGGAATAGCTAGTACAGAGGGAGTCATCTCCATTGATCATCGTTGTTGGTCAGGAGCATGAACCTGAGACTGATCCTGAGGAGGATCCTGAGGAGGAATTTATTGAGAAAGAGGATGAGGAAGAAGAGGAGTTACCACGGTACACCGTTGATGCTGAGATGTATGACACGTTATACGACCGTAACATAGAATTACGAGACGAGGTCCAAGATTTGACTGAACGAGCGGTTATCCAGCATATTACTCTACAGCAGAAGGAGAGGGAGATTTCCACTCTTCACTCACGACTGGGAAATGTAGAATGGGATTTGGTCCATGAAAAGGGTCAAACTGAAGATAAGACCGAGGAGATAGAGAAGCTGGAGAAGGAACTGAAGGAAACCTCCGAAAGGCTGAACATAGCAGAGGAAGGTCAAAGAGAGAGAATCACGCCGAAATCGTCGCGCAGAGGATGATAGTCGTGCAAAGAAAGCGAAGATTGGGGAAACGTACTCTACACTTAACAAGGCAATGAATGAGATCCAAGATCGAGTTTTGAGGTACCCGATCCAATTCGAAGGACTACCATTGTACATGATGGATCGCAGAATGATGTATCGCATCTTAGAAGAGGAGCGTAGCAAGGCTAATCAGTACCTTGACCGACAGTGATATGATTTGTTTAATTATGTGAAGAACTTAATTAGTTTTTTTTAGATGTAAATTCTGACGTGTTTATGAACGAAAGAATATTTGAATGTTTTAAATCCTGTGGATTCTTTATTCTAGGATAGTTGATGTAAATAGCAGTTATGCTATCGTTTAATGTTAAAACTTTTGATTTGAATGAAAATATATCAAGTTATTTGAGATGATGTGTTAAATGAGTATGTTAAATTGTTAAGTAATGCCTTAACTATTTAGAGAAATAAATAAAGTTCTAATAAGCGTTTATTTAGCAAAAAAATTCCGCCAAGGAGAAGACAACAACGTCAACCGGCTCAAGAAGAGTCTACCAATAATAACAATAACGCCAATGCTAATCCCCTTCAGCAGTTGGTGAACTTACTGACTGGAGCCATGAATAATCAACCTCACGCTCCACCAAACACAACGTTTAAAGACTTCAAGGCGGTGGGACCGACAGAGTTCAAAGGTTCCATGAACCCAATCAAGGCTCAAACGTGGGTTATGGAAATGGAGAAGGTTTTCGATGTTGCTAGGGTTAGAGAAGACCAACAGACCGCTTTTGCAATGTTTATGTTGAAGTCGGAGGCTAGCTACTGGTGGCAAGCAAATAAAGTACGAGGAGGTGAAGGTGTAATTACGTGGGAGAGATTTAAAGAGATGTTTTTCGAAATGTATTTCCCAACTAGTTCGCAGAATCAAATGGAGGTTCAATTTCTAGAACTGAAACAGGGAAACATGAGTGTACCTGACTACGTGGCTAAATTTAACGAGTTGGCAAGGTTTGTCCCGTATCAAGTACACACTGACGAGAGAAAAGCCAGAAGATTCGAACAAGGACTAAAGCCTTGGGTGTACAGCAAGGTATCGATGTTTCAGATAAACACATTTACCGGAGTTTTGGAAAAGGCCATCCTCACTGAAGGTGGAAGCGATGCGGTGACCAAGTACAATCAAGATCAAAAGAAGAAGAGGAATGAAGGTGAAGGAAATAACAAGGCCAGTGGAAGTGGCAGAGGAGGTGGAAATTTCAATCAGAAGAAAAGATGGAATGACAGCTCATCATCAGGAAATCAGCAAGGTAATCAGAAGAAAAGAATCGAAGCATGCCTGATTTGCGGGAAAGCTCATCTGGGAGTTTGTATGAAAAGAAAAAGAGTGTGCTACAATTGTGGTAAGGAAGGCCACATAGCACCAAACTGTCCAAACCCAAAGAAGGGTGCTTGTTTTACTTGTGGTTCAAGGACCATCTGCAAGAGAGACCATCCCAAGAAGGGATTGGGAGGGTCGATCGAGGAGGAAACCGGGAAATAATAAAGAGAAATACCTTAACCATCACCGACCAACCGCAACAAACCGAATCGAATCGCCTTGACTTTCAACATACGATTTGCAAGATGCGCTTTAATCCCGTGATGTGGTGTCGTATCATTTCGATCAATAAAGTTAATGCTTATGTATTATTTGATTCGGGTGCTACTTGTTCCTTTATATCCGGCGACTTTGCCAAGAATTTAGATTTGCCTAAGGATGAATTGGATTACCCCATGAACATAGAAATTGCGAATAGAGAAATAATCCTGTTAAGTACATGCATATAAGAATTGTAGAGTGGATATTAAGGGTAATATCATGAACGTAGATCTTATCCCTATTCGACTTGGGGAATTTGACGTTATTTTGGGAATGGATCGTTATTCAATTACACGGGTCAGTAATTGATTGCCAAAAGAAGCGTATTAACATTATGACTCAAAATCCAAAGGTTGTGTTTTATGGTAGAAAGTCACCTAGACAAGCGAGTTGTCGGCGATGATGATACAGCCGTAAGTTGTTAAGACAAGGCCGTAGGATACTTAGCTTACATAGTTGATACAAATCGAAAAGAGAATCCAAAGGTCGAAGAGATACTGATTGTGAGGGACTTCGTCGACGATTTCTGCACAATTTTCCGGGACTTCCACCGATAGAGAGGTAGATTTTGTGATCGATCCGCGCCCAAACCGCTCCAATATCGAAGGCACCATACCGAATGGCACCAGTAGAGATGAAAGAACTAATGGTACAACTACAAGAATTGTTGGACAAGAAGTACATTCAACCGAGCGTATCGCCGTGGGGAGCGCCGGTGTTGTTTGTGAAGAAGAAGGATGGAACGATGCGGCTCTGTATTGATTACAGAGAACTGAATAAGGTCACGATTAAAAATAGATATCCATTACCGAGGATCGATGACCTGTTTGATCAATTAAAGGGAGCGAGATACTTTTCCAAGATAGACTTGAGAAGCGGTTATCATCAACTAAAGGTGAGGCCAGAGGATGTACCGAAGACAGCGTTTAGAATGCGATATGGTCACTTCAAATTTTTAGTAATGTCGTTTGGTCTTACGAATGCTCCTGCAACATTTATGGGACTAATGAATGGTGTGTTCAAGCCGTTTTTGGACAAGTTCGTAGTTGTATTTATAGATGATATTTTGGTATATTCCAAAACTAAAGAAGAACACGAAGACCATTTGAGATTAACGTTGGAAGTATTGAGAAGGGAGAAGTTGTACGCCAAGTTTTTGAAATGCGAATTTTGGATTGAACGAGTGCAATTTCTTGGTCACGTGATCGATAAAAATGGAATTTCGGTAGATCCATCAAAAGTAGAAGTCGTGATTAACTGGGATCAGCCGAGAACGCTGTCGGAAGTAAGAAGTTTTCTTAGATTGGCAGGATATTATAGAAGGTTCATACAAGACTTTTCCAAGATCGCAACTCCGTTAACGAATTTAACTCGAAAAGCTGTGAAATTTGTTTGGACGGATAAGTGTGAGGAAAGTTTTCAAGAATTGAAGAAGAGGTTAAGTACGGCCCCTGTGTTATCTATTCCAGATGATACATGAAATTTTGTTGTGCGTCGCATAAAGGACTTGGCTGTGTGCTGATGCAAAACGGCAAAGTCATTGCGTATGCATCACGACAATTGAAAGATTACGAGAAGGGATATCCAACCCACGACTTGGAGTTAGCTGCAGTTGTTTTTGCTTTAAAAATTTGGAGGCACTATCTCTACGGGGAGAAGTGTGAAATATATACGGACCACAAGAGTCTGAAATATATTTTTACATAGAAAGATTTGAATATGCGTCAAAGAAGATGGTTGGAATTAATTAAGGATTACGACTGTGAGATTTTATACCATCCGGGTAAAGCAAATGTGGTTGCCGACGCCTTAAGTAGAAAGGGTCGTGAGAAATTGATGATGTTGACTGCTCAGGAGGAGCTAATTATAGAAATGGAGAAACTAGAGTTGGAAGTGAAGTATCCTATGGAGATTGATGAGAAAATATTTTAGATGAAATCTGATACAACTCTATTAGATAAAGTTAAGGAGGCTCAGCTTCAGGATGAAGAATGTAAAAAGGTGACAAAGAAGATATCTGAAGGAACTGAACCGAGATTTAAGATGGATAAGGAAGGAATACTGAGATTTGAGAGTAGAATTTGGGTACCGCTAGTACAAGAGATTAAGGAAGATATTTTGAGCGAGGCTCATAGTTCACGATATTCGATTCACCTTGGTAGTACCAAGATGTATCAAGATCTTCGACAACATTTCTGGTGGCTGAATTTAAAACGTGATGTTGCAGAATGTGTTACCAAGTGTCTGACCTGTCAGAAAGTGAAAGCGGAACATCAGAGACCGAGTGGATTGCTACAACCATTAGAGATCCCAGAATGGAAATGGGAACATATTACAATGGACTTTGTGGTTAGCCTTCCGATGACTCAGAAAGGCTACGACGCAGTATGGGTTATCGTTGACCGACTGACAAAATCCGTACACTTCCTTCCGATCAAAATCAGATTCAACTTAGATCAGTTGGCAAGGTTATACGTAAAAGAAATCGTTTCGAGACACGGAGTGGCGGTATCAATTGTTTCAGATAGGGATTCGCACTTCACATCAAATTTTTGGAAATGTCTTCAGGAATGCATGGATACGCAATTGCGAATGAGTACAACATACCACCCTCAAACAGACGGACAGAGTGAGAGAACGATTCAGATATTAGAAGATACGCTAAGAGCCTGTGTGATGGACTTTAAAGGAAATTGGGATGATCACCTACCGTTAGTAGAGTTCGGCTACAACAATAGTTACCACGCTAGTATTGGCATGCTGCCTTACGAAGCGTTATCTGACGAAAGTGCGTAACTCCGCTTTATCGGGATGAAGTTGGTGAGAGACAATTGCTAGGGCGAAATTGGTGTAAAGCAGACAATGAAAATAGTCAAAGTGATCCGAGCACGACCGGTAGCGGCTCAAGATCGACATAAGAAATACGCCCGATCCACATCGTAAAAATATCGAGTTTGAACTCGAGAAGTTATGTTTTCTTGAAGGTCTCTCCTGGAAGGGAAGATCGATTCGGAAGAAAGGAAAATTGAGCCCAAGATTTATTGGACCCTTTGAAGTATTACGTAAAATCGGAGAAGTCACATGACGAGGTAGCCTTACCTCCATCACTCGAGAATGTCCACAACGTCTTCCATGTTTCGTGTTACGAACCTTACAAAGCCAATTACAAGCATGTAATTGAATACGAACCCCTGCATTTTGAGAAAGACTTATCTTACGAAGAAATCCCCGCTCAAATTGTCGTAATCAAAAGAACAAGTTCTCGAAATAAAGTTATACCTTCTGTTAAGGTAATTTGGAGGAACCACAACACTGAAGAAGCTACGTGGGAACTCGAAGAGAATATGATAAAGAATTACCCTCATTTATTCACTTAATTATGTGTAAGCGATTCTGGGGACAAAATCTTTGTAAGGGGGGGAGAATGTAACGGGTCGAATTTATTGAGTCATGATTCTGGGGACATAATCCTTTTAAGGGGGGAAAGATGTGACGAACGAGATTTTTATAAATTTATTTTAATATTTATTGAATTAAATAAATATTTTTCGATGATTTAATTATTAGATTTAATAATTAATTGATGCAATTGTGGTAGATTAATTTAATTATATGTGTTACATTTATTAAATTAATGTAGAGAATAATTATTATTCAAATATGTAATTATGTGAGCTTATTGAATTAAATGAAATATTTAATTAAGCATGATGTTATTTAATTAATATAATTATTAATTAGAGAGTTAATAATTTGATATTATTTATTAATGAGAAAATTAAATATATGACTATGTGAATTTATGAGAAATTATTAGATTTTATTTAAAGTAAATTAAATAAGATATTGATTTATTTTATAAAGGAGTGTGACATTTATTAAACTATGTGATAAAGCTTTATTAAATTAAATGGTTTTGTAATCTATTCTTGCTAAGCCAAATAAGGCCCTAGGGGAAGTTATCAACAGTTAACCCATAATTGGGCCAACTGATCACTTCTGCGTCAGTTCTTCTCCTTTAATTATCAGACGTCTTATTATTATTATTATTATTCTAAGTCTGGAAGAGCAGAGAGGGAGAGAGGTTGAGAATTGTTAGATAAAATTGAGAAATTTTGAGAGAGATTGTGAGTACTATGATTGAGGTAGATAGAAATTGTCATCCTTGTTCATTTACGCTTTGGGTAATTCTCTCCAACCCAATTCTCATATTTTACGTTAGTTAGTTTTATGAAAATGGCTTTCATTCAAGTTCTGTGGAATTTCTATAAATTGGGAAATTGTGTCAGGGATATATATAATAATTCGAGTAGCATAACATGTTTTATATATATTTTATATGATTCCATATCATAAGTTTTAGTATACGATGACTTGCTATTTCAAAAATTTACAGAGTTTGGGTTTTGGCCATATGGCCCTTATACGTAACTTTAATATGTCAACCACAAATGGTTTTGTAAAATTTATACTTATATATGATTAGGCATGTTAAGACGAAGTAAATGAAACTTGAATGGTTGAATTTGGCCTTATAACGAATTCGTAGTATTAAATTTTCATGTTTTGTTTTCAAAACCTTCAAGAACATCAAAGTCAGTGAAATTCACATATTTTAATTCTGTAATTATGTGTTTTAATGGATTAAATCGTTCTATAATTGTTGGGTAATGATGATGTATAAATCGTAGCATGTGGGTATGTTAATTTAGTGAAATTAATGATTATTTAGTGTCCTTTTCGCTGAACTCTGTGTTCTTCGCGAACTGGGAATCAAAGTCTAGAGTTTCGTTAGGCGCGACGCCAACTCAGAATCGAAGTCACGCTACGCAAAGGCTTATGATGCCATCAGTAGTGCCAAGTCTCGAGTCATGCCATATTACCATAATGCATGAAATGTCCGTCCATGGCCCATCGCTACAAAGTCACGAAGACCAAGTGTAATAGTGGTCTTTGCAACCACTCTCCGTAAAGTTCAAGAATGTAATTTTTAATTAATTAAGTCTAGCAATGTGTTAGTAACTTAATGTAATGAACATGTAAATATGTTAGAAGTATAATGTGATGATAAAATAGATGTTTAACATGTAAATAACTTAATTGCATGTGGATTGAGTTATAGAATACATAATTAAATTATTATTTATGAAGTGATATTATGTGACAATAAATGTGATAATTTGACTAAGTATAGTCATAACCAAAGTTAGATAAAAGAATAATCATTGATGATTAGTTAAGTTATAATTAACTGGTATTGTGAATGTGAATGGTATGTAGGATTAAATTCAAAGAACGTGCTTAGTTAAAGTGTAATCTACGCATGAAGAAAGTTTCCTAACCCTACTTGTCATTATTGTTCAAGTTTATTATTTACCTCGAGTAAACTATCATTACTATTATTCAAGTTCAAATGTTATATTAAAGATTGATTATCTTTTCAAAGCATGATTCAGTTATACAATAATTGTCCTATTGTATACTTCTTGAGATTATTATTCAAATTGAATATCATTATTGTTGAACCTTATTAGACTAGTGAACTTTATTGATTCAACTAGTCCTTAGTTGATGAACGTTCTAAATTTCGTAACCCTTATTGAATTATCCAAACCAAACTTCCTTTAGTGCGGACTCGAATGTCAAACCGAGATGAACAACCTCGCAAAGGGATTTACTTATGCGTTAGCGTTAATATATTGTGCACAGTATGGTACTGAGGGCTGATCCCCCTAAGAACGAGTAGAAAGGTCCATAGTCTTATGACTATTAAAGGTTTTAAGTATAACCCTTGATAACCTAGGATATAGTTCAAGGTCTTATGACCCTCAGAATTCTTTTGATTCTTGTTATTCATTCTTGATTCAAAAGTTGAGCTTTTATTCAAAAGTTGAGCTTTTATACTGTTATTTCATTATTATACTTGTGGGCAATAGTGCTCCCTCTTGCTTAATAATAACATTGCAGTTAAGAATGAAAGAACCGATGAACCTTCCACTAGTAAGGGCAAGGGCAAAGTCAGCAAGTGATGAAGACTTGTTGTTTATATGATGATATATTTTGTTTAAGACTTGATTTAATGATGTTGTTTAAGACTTATTTGTTTATGATTCCGCATAGATGTTTAAGGTTAGTTTAACTTGGGATTGTGTTATTAATTATTCGGATGTTGTAACCCTTAAGGGGAAGATTTTTATTCTATCTATTGCATGGCTTGCATTTATTATGGGTAGATAGATAGATGATATTTGTACAGTGAACACCAAATCCCGTGGAATTGAAGTACCCGGATTTGGGGGTGTCACAGGTACCATGAGAGTTACATACATCTGTATTAAAACTCATATTTAACTATGGTCGTATCCTATACAACAGCTCAACAGTTGTATAAATGAAGTTGTATTTGAATTTTGTACCATGTATCTGACGACTTAGAATGGGTGATGTATACCTAATTTTGGGGGCGTCACATTTGGTATCAGAGCCATAAGTGTGAAGAGCCCCGAGCCTCTCGCTGGTGACTTCCAAGTCGTGGAATGCACCGAAGCCAGACTCTTCGTAGGGGACGCCGTCTTTCGGTGGCAAGCTGATAGGTATTATTGTGAGGTGCTATCCAAGTAAAGGGATTAGAGTCACATTTGGTATCAGAGCTTAGGGATATGGTCGCTGGCGGAGATAAGAGTCTAGAACTAGGAGGGGAGAGACGAGTTATATACTTCGCTAGTGTGTGACTTACCTAAGCTGAAATTGTTCACTTGATAAGTTGACAAATTATGGTATATCAATTAACCTTTGTTTTGAAGCTATATTCTAGAATGATATCTGAAATACAGGAGATGAGAAATGGGAAAATCATGGTAGCGAGGAAATTATCGGGAAGGTACAATCTGAAAAGAAAGCAAGGTATTCTCATATCTTCGAATATCAGTATGCGACGTAAATTTCGAGGGCTTAAATTTCATAAGGAGGGGTGATTGTGAGACCTCAATTTTATGAAATAAAAGTATTCAATTTTTCTATTTTGGTAAATAGTTATATTGATAAAAGTTTAAAGTTAAGGGTAATATGTGAATTTTTTTTTGCAAAGTAAGAAAGTTGATATAAAATATTCGTTTTGTAGGGGAATATTCTTTTTATCAGGGAATATTCGTACGACGGTACAATCATTGGTGGACCCCACAACAGAATTATTATCGGATTGAGAAAATGACAAAAATACTTTATGAAAATAACGACAAAAGTTTTACCGTTAACTGTTGAAACACCTGGTGTTAAAAGTACATTAATACGCATGGTTGCATAGTAGCACACGGTATTGATTATTGATGCTTAAGTGAGAAGTCACTCAGTTTTGTTTAATTATTGCTACAGAAATTGTTGCATAGTATCTCACGTTATTTGATTCAATTATTGTCAATATTTTATATATTATTAAATCAATAATTGAGACGGTAAATTTATTCATATTATTATTTGCAATATTGACAATGTCTAGAAGTTTTGTCAAGGAGAGGTTTGGTCACCTAATTGCGCGCCAATAAGGAGAAATCCTTATTGGAAAGCCCCCTCTTTCCTGGGAACGACCTGATTGTTAAATATTGTGAATTATAATATTAATGATGAATAAGTTCGTGTTGATTAAAGATGAATTTTATAGTTCCATTGTGTTGGAATTATTAATGTTAGTGGAAATCGACATTTGTTTCGATAATAATTGATGTCTGGAGGATATATTGTTAAATCGGGTATTCGGGACACTTTTCGTGTCGGCGTACTATTCATGAGTTACTATTCATGAGTTACTATTCATGAGTTACTAATCATGAGTTACTATTCATGAGTTACTATTCACGAATTACTATTCACGAGTTACTATTCATGAGTTACTATTCATGGAGTACTATTCACCCGTAAAATATATTTCTTTTCGGTCCAAATTATTTTTGGGTACAATATTAGTCCATGAGGAGATGTGCTAATTTTTCAGACCGTTGGTTGAAGATATAATAGTAAATCAATATGGACCGCTGGTGGATAGTTATAATAGTAAATCAATATGGATCGCTGGTTTAAAGTTTTAATAGTAAATCAGTATGGACCGTTACTTTAAGTTTTAATAGTAAACCAATATGGACAGTTCGTTTAAAAGTAAATCAATCTGGACCGTTCATGAGTTAGTTACTATTCAGTCCATTCTTCTATAAATAGAAGATCATTCCTTCATTATTTCTTACGAATTCACTGAAACTCTAGAGAGAGAAATTATAGAGAAACTATAGAAAAGTATTCTGCTACTTCCCTACTCTTATATCCAGTTTCTTTTATGGTAAGGGATATTATTTGTTGTACTCGTAAGGGGTATTCTTTCTTTCTTATTCGTGAAGAGAACTTTTGTTATTCCATTATTTATTATTCTGTTAGAATAACCTGTATACGCGGGCTACCCTATACTTGGTAAAATTCTTTTGTTATTCCATTCTTTATTATTCCGTTTGAATATCCTGTCTGTGCGTTTTACGCCAGACCTGATTCCAGTCTTTATTATTCTATTAGAATATCCTCATACATGCGCTTTACGCCGAACTCCGGTTCCGTTATTTATTATTCTCATTGGAATAACTTTTGCCTGTCTGCGGTCTATCGCGTGCCTGGTGATTTCTTTTGTTATTCCATTCTTTATTACACTCGGTTGGTTAAAACTTTGACTTATATACTCCATGAAATTAGTGGAATATCCTTGATATTTGGCTTCATCCTTTATCTTTTCATGGAAATATTTTACGAGCATTCTTGAATTTTACTCCACAAAGTAAAGTATCATGTTGACAATTTGGACATTATTGAGTTCAGGATAAATTAACTTATAAATCTTTAAAACTTATTCTTGAACTTGTTTTATTGAATTATGATGTCATTGTCATGACGAGTTATGTTGGTTATTATGTGAAAACATGAAAGTTCTTAGAAAACACAAAGGGTTTAAAATCAGATTTTGGTAAAAATGGAGTATGAAATTCAATTGACCATATCTCCTATTATATTTTGAATTTTTGAGTGTGGTCAAGTTCTAGAGTTAGATCTATGAGTTTTCTAACTTATCCAAGTGGAATCACTAGAAAAGGTGTTGTAGATTTTCGTGTAGACTGATTTTAATAAAGGAGTCAAAAACTGAAAAGTGTCAAAAAGATAATGCCATAAAATTTAAAATGGCATTTTCAGCCACTTAAATTGTGAGAAAAATTCCGGCCTTTTGGGACATGAAAATTGAAAGTAATATGCATACAAGCCAATCATGTTTGATGATAAAGCATATACTTTGTAACAATCTTATTCATTTATTAATAAAAAGTATTAATTTATTAAAGGCTTTTAATTATCTACATAATCTTTGTTTATAATATGTGATAAACCCATAGTTTTAAGCAATGCTTTTAGAATAATGATGATGATCATTCTAATGAGATCTAAATTCTTAGAAAGCTTAAAACTAAAATAGTTCCCAATCATTGGATTACTAAATTGGGAATTAGTGAATCCGGATAGATTGGTACATACGTTGTCTTGCTCATTGGATGAGGATGATTGATCTCATGATCATTTGTGTGGAGACACTAAAGCAAGTATGTAGGTGCTTATTAGAGAATAAGTTCATTTGAACGTGGCTCGCTAAGGAATACCTAATGGAGTTTTATTTGCTGTCAATAGGAATTCTGTAGTGATAGTAGTACAAGTGATCCTTGGACTTGAGATCATCATAGTATCTTGTGTGATGAGTTATACTTTGACTTATTCCTTAAGACCCTTAGGGTATATCAAAGGGTATGCTTGGGTATAATAAGTTATACATGGAGATAATGAATGATCAATAAAGAATCTACCACTTCTAATAAAAAGAAGAGAATGTCCTATGTGATTCGATAAATGACAACCCAATAGTCCTTGGCGAAGGCGTAATGAAATTAGAAAGGAGTTTCTAATTTGCATTATTTGAGTTGTGCATTTAAGGATCGAAATACATATAATTAAATAAAATAAGACTTGACAGAAATTCCATGTCTTATATTTAATTGGGACATTGTATGGTGGAAGGATTGAATTGTACGGTAACTATTTACTCAAAGGTTCTTTTATGATTAATGTTGAAATCTATATTATCTGGAAAGTCGTTGATCGCTAGGGGAGGCTTATCCTATTGTAGAATAAATATTATTTATTTAAATAAATTAATTGTTTAATTTATTTATTTAAATAAGATTAGAATTGTTCTAATTGATTTATTCACAACCGGTTTAATATGGAGAACCTAAAGGGTCACACCATAAAAGGAAGAATAATTATTTAAGAAGTAAATGGCATAATCGTAATAATATGTTATGTATATTTAATTTAATCTATGGTGATAGAATAAATTAAATAGCTTAATATTTATTATTTAATATTTTAGAAATATTAAATATAAATTAATAAGAGGAGTCTTATTAATATTATTACAATTATTATTATTTTAATTTCTAAAAGAGTTTAGGAATTAATTTAATATAAGTACTCTCATTTATTCCTAATTGGATTAGGAAGGAAAATTAGTTAAAGGAGTTTAATTAATTATCCCTAATAAGATTAGGGAGCTTAATTAATTAAAAGAATTAATTAATTAAAACCCAATTCCTTAATTGTTAAGGTGGGTTGCCCACATCTATAAATAAGAGGAGTCTTATTATGGGTGGTATGGGTTGTTGACTTTTACAACGTAATAATTCTAATTTGTTGGGAGTATGCCTTTTCTATAGAGATAGAAAACTAGGGTTAGCCATAACACCCATCTTCTTGAATTTTATTCTTCCTTGGTGGATCACCTCTAGAGGCCAAACAATTGGGTGGCTAATGTTGATCAAAGGAAGGAACCAAACCCGGTGGATTCAAGATTGAACTCGAAAGGATTTGGAGGTGAACTTGTACCTGAGGAAGCTCGATCTTCAAGGGTATGATTTATTCTTTATCTTTTCGTTTAATTAATAATTATGCATAAAGGATGATCCGGGTATATGGTTTGTTAATTTTAAACTCTGATTTTACACGCTTCCGCTAATTTTATGCAATTTGATTGCGTTATGAATACTACAAATCTAACAGTGGCATCAGAGCCAAACCTTTATGCGAATTATTAATTGTTCAGATTTGATATGTATATTGATATGTATTTTGAATAATTTAATTGGGCATAATTTTTATTTTATAAAATTTAATAATAAAAAAAAAAAAAAAAATACCGCGTGAACTCCTGTTTCCGTGCCCATGGACTTGGCATTAACCTGTTATTAAAGGAACTATTGCACGTAAAAACCGGATTGCATGGAAATCTGGGCACGGAAATCGAGGCAGCATTTTTTTTTAATTAGTGTGTATGAGCTGCTTGTTGCCTTGTTGCTTTTTTTTTTTGAATGCACAAGGACTCACGGTGAATTAAAAGCTTGAGGCACGGTTTTCTAGGCAACTTGTATAACAGGAAACAAAAGGCTTCGGAAATCAATAATAATAAAAAAAAAAAAACTACGCTTGCTTAAGTTATATATATATATATAATATATATTACGAATATATATATACATATATATATATTCTTAATTATTATATAATTAAAATAAAAAGTTTATTTTAATTTTAAAATAAAAGTTTATTTTAATATTAAAATATAAAGTTTTATTTTAATTTTAATAATTTTATAATTGAAATAAAAGGGTTTATTTTAATCTTAAAATAAAGGTTTATTTTAATATTAAAATAAAAGATTTATTTTAATTTTAAAATTAGAATTTCATGCTAACTAATTAGAGTTGGAATTTGATTCCATGATAACTAATTGGTGTTGAAATTGGATTCTATTGTTTCCTTAAATAAAGAAGTTTATTTAGATATGAAATAGATTTCATATTATTCAAAATAAAAGAGTTTATTTGTGAATAGGAAAGAGAATCCAAATTTTCTTAAATAAAGGAGTTTATTTAAATATGGAATAAGATTTCATATTATTCAAAATAAAGGAGTTTATTTGTGAATAGGAAAGAATATCCGTGTTTCCTTTAATAATTTTTTTTTACATGGAATTGATTCCATAATTAATTAAAATAAAAGAGTTTATTTTAATTAAAGATTTTTTTACATGGAATTGGATTCCATAATTAATTAAAATAAAGGAGTTTATTTTGATTAAAGATTTTGATTAAAATAAAATAGTTTATTTTATTCAAAATAAGATAAATTAAAATAAAATAGTTTTATTTTGATTTAAATATTGATTAAAATAAAGGAGTTTATTTTGATTCAAAATTAGATTTTATACTAACTAAATTTGCCCATTAAATGATATCAATATATATATTAAATATTTATTATTCATAAGATGAATGTTATTTATCGATGCATATGATGATGTGTATGATAATAAATGGGATTGATTATGGACTATCGACCAATGCGATTGGATTTTATTTTAGTTAGATGCATGAATGTATGGGTTTTATTAAATGGGGTCTGCGTACCTTGCCTCTTCTAATTTTTTCTTAATGTAAATTCTATCTCCTCCTATGTACTTCCCTCGATCACGATCAAGTTTTCTATTTATTTTAAATAGTTTTGTAATAGGAATAGTTAGAATTAATTTTGAAAAATTGGAGATCAAGGAGCAAGGAGCGCTTGAAGACCCGCTTGTAATAGAGCCCTAGTTTAAATGTAATAGTTATATTTAAATATTATTTCTTGCACCCCTAGGGCCAACCTTTTGGTTCACTTGGTGGCTCTAGTGAACCAAACTAGAATAAAAGTCCATAATCAATCCGGGTAGAATATAGTATTCTATATGTGCATGCTTATACTATATATATATTATATATTATGCAAACATGCTTCGCATGTTTATTAATATATTACGCGTATTTTATATATATATATATGCAAATGCTTGCTTAAACAAGATGAGACAAATTAATAACAAACCCCTCAATTTTTATATATTAAGTCCTAAGCGTTCAAAGATATTTGAAATATCGAACGTCGCCTTAACATGATAAAATTAATAGAGTATTAAATATTTAATATGAGTTTGTTGTGTCACCACAAGGCAAGTATTAAGTATTTAAGATGTTAATTTATCACATTTGATGCTTATAAAGAAAATTGAACAATATTGTTTTGTTGTGTCACCACAAGGATGATATTTTTCTTTTTGAATATATGGAGTGCTAGGTTGGACTTAACTTGGATAATTTTGATTCGGATGTGCCACCACTTGATCAAAATAATCTAAGAGGCAAAAATACAAGGAGTTGCATAGTTGATGTAATTGACAAAAGTTGTCTACCTATTTATTTATATATAGTTTGTTGTGTCACCACAAGGCTATATACATTTGAAATGGGATCCTTATTCTCACTAGCAAATCTTTAATTAGATTTTGCTTTAACTATATAAGTGAGGTAATATAGTTTGAAGAAAATAGTGGGAGATACCAATTTAAAACAAGACCTAATTTATTTTGGTAATTAATAATAGAATGTATGTTAAAATGTTGTTAATTATAAATTCATTTACGTAATTTTACAATGTCTAAATTACTATCACCGCAAAGCATATTAGATGCTAAATTAATCGAATCAATTAAACGGATTGGTTAAGGAATTTGAGAATAGTTCTCATAGTGAAAAAGCTATCTTATGTCCTTAATATGCCTATCCACAGTAATGGTTGCGCATAATGCCTCGAGGAAGAGATTGCTACTTTTAAAAAGTGGCAAGATGATGCACAATTATTCAATGTATCATGCTCGCATCCACGAGTAACGAGCTTCAAATACGGCATGAAACTATGGATGCTCCTACTATATTCCTGCACATCAAGTAGTTGATGGTGAGGAAAGTAGGACTTATAGATATCTGATATCTAAGGAGCTCTTCCGATCTAGAATGGCCAATGGCACTATAGTACAGACAAAAGGTTCTTAACATAATCAATTTGATTGATCAATTAGGACAACTGGTTTAGTCATGGATGGAGAGTTGAGCTAAGATTTGATCTTGCACTCACTCCCGGACTCCTTTCACAATTGTTGTGAATTTTTCATATGAACAAGCTAGATATCGCCTTTCTTTGATTTGCTTAACATGTTGAAAAATGTTGAGAGTCACTTTCAACCAAGAAAGACCATGTCTTCTTGGTAGGGGCCAAAGGATCTTCCGAAAAGAAGAACGATTCAAAGAAGGTAAAAGCGAAAAGGCTTAAACAAAGGATAATTAGAACAAAAGCGATACGGATAGCAAAGGAGTTTGCTTCCACCGCAATAAGCCCGACACTTTGGAAAGAAATCATGAGAAGCATCTTGCAGAGGCTAACCAAAGAAGCTTAGTGAAGTTTCTATTCATAATACGCTTTTTGTTCATGATTGAAATAAATTTTTCTTTAAGTCAAGGTTCTACTTGGGTATTGGATACCGACTTTGGTTATCATAAATATAGATTTATGAAAGGACCAAATAGAGTAGAAAGCTAAACAAATATAAGTAATCCTATGTGTGGGAAATGAAGCAAAGGTTGCAACATTAGCCATAGAAACTTATAGTTTAGCAATGCCTACGAACAAATCTATTAAGTCAATAAGTTGTTATTGTATTCCAATTCTTGTTAGAAACATTATTTCCATTTTATCGTTGGACAATAAAATTTTTGGTATTATAATTAAGAACAATTGTTGTTCTATTTATAATAATAATGTTTTGTATAGAACTGAATATTACTTAATAAATTTTGTATACTGACTTACATGAAAATAATTTTGCATATTGAACAAATTAGTATAAGAAAAGGAGATGATCATTCAAAGAGTTGAATGTGTGTATTTGTCGAATACAAGTGTGAATTATTTGAAAGGTTCAAAGAATTGTAAGTGAAACAAATTGGCAATGTATTAAGATTCTTTGATTGGATCAAGGAATAAATACTTGTGCAATAAGTTTCTAGATCATCTCAAATGGTTTTCTCATAATGGACACATCCCGATCTGCAATAATTGATTGATGTATCTGAATGGAAAATTCGTACCTTGTTAGACATGAAATGCGGTCCATAATGATTTTACCGACATTCCAAATCCTTCAGGGTTATGTCCTAGAAATGGTCGCATATCTATGAAAATGATAACCTCAAAATTATTTAAAACTCCATAAAAGTTATGGATGGGGGAGGATTCCTAATCTTAAGTATGTTAAGATAAGGGTTGTCCAACTTATGTGAAAAGGTTTCAAAGGATAAGCTTGGGACAAAATTTGGCAAGTCTGATTTGTGGGACATCCTAAAGAAAGTTTAGGGCATGTGTTCTATAATCCTACTTAGCAAAAGGTGTTTGTTGCGAAACACGTTGCCTTCTAAGATAAAGGTGTTTATCATTAAAAGGGGCTAGTGGGAGGATAATAGATCTTGAAGAGTTCAAGAACCACAAAATACTATAAGTCAAATAAGAGGAACACAGAGATAGACCTATTATACCACAACCGAATCAGAAATCGGAATAGTACCAAGATACCAGGAGGTATGGATTCATCATGGATGATGATGATGAGGTACACATCATAGAATATGATGATCCGAGTTACATTCGATGAGGTAAAGACTTCTAGTGTACACAAAAGGGTCGATGGGAGCGTCGTGAAATTTCTAGTATTATATGTTGATATACTACGGATGAGGAATTACATACCAATGCTACAATCAGTAAAGATAAAGTTGTCTAAACATTCCTCCATGGATGATTTGGGAAGAGTATCTTAATTGGGGATAAAATCTATATAGATAGATTCAAGAGGATGCTCGACTTAACCCAAGGAACGTATATTCATTTGATGCTAAAGTCGTTTAGCATGGCAAACTCCAAGAGATGTCTCATGTAGATGAGCTATGGAGTGTATCTCTCTTAATAGTCCCCACAGACTCCAAAAGAGAGATCACATGAGTAACTATCATGTATGCAATGAAATATACGAGACCTGATGTTGATCAGTCATATTCTGGAGAAGTTCATTGTGAGTCGCTGAAAAACATCTTAAAGTTCTTAACCCAAGCACTAAGGATGTGAGCATACATGGTGGGTCCGAATTAAAACTAGAGGGCTTTATAGACTCAAGTTTTTCGCATGATGACCAAGACGAATAGAAAATCCACTTTAAGGTAAAGTGTTACCTTGAGCAATGGTGCGAAGGAATTGGAAAGGTTCCAAACAAAGAAAGAGTTCTTTGGTTTAGTAATAAAGACAAAGTATATAGCTATAAATGAAGTCGCAAGTTGATTGTTTGGATTAAAGTTCATTACGTAACTAGGAATAGTTCTTAAGTCTCATCTTGGATCTAAACATGTGTTGTGGCACTTTCATTTGATTATTAGAATCATTGAAAGATGGGAAATCACTATAGAGATAGTGGACTCTCAAGAACAACATTACATATCCATTAACTAAAGCTTATCCAACAATGACGGATAATCGTCACTTAGAGAAGAAGAGTATGAGTTACCATGGCGATTGGCTTTAGTGCAAGTGGGAGATTGAAAGTAATATGCATACAAGCCAATCATGTTTGATGATAAAGCATATACTTTGTAACAATCTTATTCATTTATTAATAAAAGTATTAATTTATTAAAGGCTTTTAATTATCTACATAATCTTTGTTTTATAATATGTGATAAACCCATAGTTTTAAGCAATGCTTTTAGAATAATGATGATGATCATTCTAATGAGATCTAAATTCTTAAAAGCTTAAAACTAAAATAGTTCCCAATCATTGGATTACTAAATTGGGAATTAGTGAATCCGGATAGATTGGTACATACGTTGCTTGCTCATTGGATGAGGATGATTGATCTCATGATCATTTGTGTGGAGACACTAAAGCAAGTATGTAGGTGCTTATTAGAGAATAAGTTCAATTGAACGTGGCTCGCTAAGGAATACCTAATGGAGTTTTATTTGCTGTCAATAGGAATTCCTGTAGTGATAGTAGTACAAGTGATCCTTGGACTTGAGATCATCATAGTATCTTGTGTATGATGAGTTATACTTTGACTTATTCCTTAAGACCCTTAGGGTATATCAAAGGGTATGCTTGGGTATAATAAGTTGTACATGGAGATAATGAATGATCAATAAAGAATCTACCACTTCTAATAAAAGAAGAGAAATGTCCTATGTGATTCGATAAATGACAACCCAAAGAGTCCTTGGCGGCGTAATGAAATTAGAAAGGAGTTTCTAATTTGCATTATTTGAGTTGTGCATTTAAGGATCGAAATACATATAATTAAATAAAATAAGACTTGACAGTAATTCCATGTCTTATATTTAATTGGGACATTGTATGGTGGAAGGATTGAATTATACGGTAACTATTTACTCAAAGGTTCTTTTATGATTAATGTTGAAATCTATATTATCTGGAAAGTCGTTGATCGCTAGAGAGGCTTATCCCTATTGTAGAATA
This sequence comes from Panax quinquefolius, assembly GCA_020205615.1. NCBI lineage: Eukaryota > Viridiplantae > Streptophyta > Magnoliopsida > Apiales > Araliaceae > Panax > Panax quinquefolius. The sequence continues at coordinate 114,476,793 of CM035160.1, read as the reverse complement.
AATATTATTTATTTAAATAAATTAATTGTTTAATTTATTTATTTAAATAAGATTAGAATTGTTCTAATTGATTTATTCACAACCGGTTTAATATGGAGAACCTAAAGGGTCACACCATAAAAGGAAGAATAATTATTTAAGAAGTAAATGGCATAATCGTAATAATATGTTATGTATATTTAATTTAATCTATGGTGATAGAATAAATTAAATAGCTTAATATTATTATTTAATATTTTAGAAATATTAAATATAAATTAATAAGAGGAGTCTTATTAATATTATTACAATTATTATTATTTTAATTTCTAAAAGAGTTTAGGAATTAATTTAATATAAGTACTCTCATTTATTCCTAATTGGATTAGGAAGGAAAATTAGTTAAAGGAGTTTAATTAATTATCCCTAATAAGATTAGGGAGCTTAATTAATTAAAAGAATTAATTAATTAAAACCCAATTCCTTAATTGTTAAGGTGGGTTGCCCACATCTATAAATAAGAGGAGTCTTATTATGGGTGGTATGGGTTGTTGACTTTTACAACGTAATAATTCCAATTTGTTGGGAGTATGCCTTTTCTATAGAGATAGAAAACTAGGGTTAGCCATAACACCCATCTTCTTGAATTTTATTCTTCCTTGGTGGATCACCTCTAGAGGCCAAACAATTGGGTGGCTAATGTTGATCAAAGGAAGGAACCAAACCCGGTGGATTCAAGATTGAACTCGAAAGGATTTGGAGGTGAACTTATACCTGAGGAAGCTCGATCTTCAAGGGTATGATTTATTCTTTATCTTTTCGTTTAATTAATAATTATGCATAAAGGATGATCCGGGTATATGGTTTGTTAATTTTAAACTCTGATTTTACACGCTTCCGCTAATTTTATGCAATTTGATTGCGTTATGAATACTACAAATCTAACAAAAATATATGGTATAAAGTACCTACTGTCCAAAAATGAGCACATTCGGACTTAAAATGAGCAAGTTTTGACTTTTTTAATATTTAGATTTTTCCGACGAAAAACGCTATAACCAGAGTTCTATAACTCCGATGACCATGAAATTTAAACTGGAAGCTCACATTAACATGTGTAAGATCCTGCCAAGATTTGAGAATTTCTGGAGTTAACCTTGAGGTAGCTAATTTCTTAAGGAATTAATTAGAAATTAATTTTTGAAAAATAGTAAATAAATTTTAAAAATTCCGAGAAAAATATATGTTCAATATGGGACTATATTCTGCTTAATCCCAGAAAAGAATAATTTTTGGGACTGATATTGGTAGTTTTCATGACAATGATTTAGTTACGAACATATGAATTAAATATATTATGTGAAGTTGAAAAATTGGTAAATAGGATTTTATGGTTTGAAAATCCTATATAAGGTATATGCAAATGTTTGATGAGTAATTTGATTATTGGTGATGAAATCTTATGAGTATGGCATTTTGAATGATCAAATGCATTATTTAGAAAAATGTAAACAATTAAATTAAATTGTTTATAAGTTTAAGGAGTGATTAAAATATTGTTATAATATTAACAATATTAGATTATGATTTTATTAAGTGATTGATAATGTTTAGATAAATTTAAAGTCTTTAATATTTATCCTTGATTTAGTTTGACTAATGTTTATAATATTGTCATCATCCTCATGCTTATATTATGTTGAAAGTCATCTGTGGCCTGTAGTGCATAGATGGACTTGGTATGATTATGACCATGGATTATTCGGTATAATCATAACCGTAATGTTACAAATGATGTGAAAAAAGTCCTCATTGGCCCGTAGTGAATTGATGGACAGTTTTTGGTATGATTATGGCTATGGATTCTCTTTGGTAGTAGTCAAAGATGAATTGTTTTATGGCATGATCGGACCAGTTGATGAAAACACGATTATCTTTGGTAGTAGTGCGTGGATAATTCGTGGTTGTGTGATACTAAAGAATATCCTTGGCTTTTGTAGTGCATGGATGATTCGATGATGTGGATTAATTATTAAAATCGAGTCTCAAAGAATGAAATATTAATTCATGGATGTGATAATAACGAATATCTTTGGCCGTAGTGCAAAGATGATTTAATGATTACGAGCAGGAATTGTGATTTCGTATAACCATGATTTTTGATGTTTCAGGTGATGAAAATTATCTTCGTCCTAGGTGCGAAGAGGAATTTAGAATCACAATTGTGATTATGAGTTATTTAAATGATCGTGGACGGGAATTGTTGATTGATGTTACACGGATAGAACATTATTGGTGGACTTTTAACATAGAGAAGATAATAGACCTTATGGTCTATTTGACTCTTCTAATAGATTGCTCGTTCAGCTGCAACTATGGTTGAAAAGTTTTATTATCTGTCATATGTTCTAAATCTCTGATTTATTATTGATGAAAGCTACTGATAATTTAATTATCATTAGTCATGATATTCTTTACTGGGCTAGTTGTGCTCACCCTTCGCTTCACAATTCCTTTCGGTAATAAGAGTGTAGGGGGTTGAAGCGGGGTATTAAGAGGATTAGAACGGTGGTCTCTAGGCATGGAGGTTCTCCTAAACAAAGATAAAAAAAGTGTGTTGTATTCTATACATCATTTAGTAGTTATATTTGGTGAATCATATAGGGTGAAAGCGAACCTTGGCGTTGGAAGGGTGTTTTTGCCACTATCATACAAGATGTCTAATGACATACAACCTTGTGTTATCATAAGACATGGTTGTGCACATCCACTTGCTGAGTATATATACGAGCACTACCTATATGATTTTGGAGTATATTTGAAATATAATTTTCACTTGGAGACAACAGAGATAATTATATATCAAGAGAAGACTTACCATTGGAAAGAAGATAATAGTAATCTTCTTGTTTTTCTTTGGGGACTTTTGGGTCAACCAAGGATAATTCTGTGGACATATGATATCTATCATAACCTGGATGCATGGCCTCCCATGTACAAAGGTTTCCTTGAGCACTTTCCAAAGATTTTAGTTTCTAAAACAGTTTTTGACTGTACTTTTATGTAAAGTACCATTGTAAGGTTGTGGTCGAGGTACCATGAGAGTTACATACATCTGTATTAAAACTCATATTTAACTATGGTCCTATTCTATATGACATCTCAACAGTTGTATAAATGAAGTTATATTTGAATTTTGTACCATGTATCTGACGACTTAGAATGGGTGATGTATACCTAATTTTGGGGGCGTCACATAGTATGCCATGAGAATGTTGATGTATATATATGAAATTCATATGAGATATGTATGAAATGTGAAAGTTGATCTTTGATGATATGTTTGTGATATAAATCTCTATGTCTGTTATGTGAGAAGTAACATGCATAGTAAAATTTAATGGATTATGAATGCATGTGTTGAGTATACAATTATATGCTATGTGTTGCATGAAAACTGTTAGAATTTGTAAGGTTTGTAATATTTATGAACGCAATCAAATTGCACAAAATAAGCGAAAACGTGAAAAATCAGAGTTTTAAAATTTTACAAACCATATACCCGGATCATCCTTTATGCGCAATTATTAATTAAACGAAAAGTTAAAGAACAAGAACCATACCCTTGAAGATCCGAGCTTCCTCAGGTACAAGTTCACCTCCAATCCTTTTCGCGTTCAACTTGAATCCACCGGGTTTGGTTCCTTCCTTTGATCAACGTTAGGCACCCAAGTGTTTGGCCTCTAGAGGTGATCCACCAAGGAAGAAGAAGGATTCAAGAAGATGGGTGTTTGGCAAAACCCTAATTTTCTATCTCTCATAGAAAATAGCGTACTCTCCCAACTATTGGAATTACGTATTCACGTGTTGTGAAAGTGTTAACCACCTTACCCATAATAAGACTCCTCTTATTTATAGATGTAGGCAACTCTCCTTAACAATTAAGGAATTGGGTTTTATTTAATTAATTAAATTCTTTTAATTAATTAAGCTCCTTAATCTTATTAGGGATAATTAATTAAACTCTTTTAATTAATTTAACCTCCTAATCTTATTAGGAATATATGAGAGTACTTTTATTAATTAATTCTCAAACTCCTTTAGGAATTAAATAATAATAATAATAGTAATAATAATAAGACTTCTCTTATTAATTTATATTTAATATTTCTAAAATATTAAATAATAAATATTAAGCTATTTAATTTATTCTATCACCATAGATTAAATTAAATATACTTAACTTATTATTACGATTATGCGATTTACTTCTTAAATAATTATTCTTCCTTTTATGGTGTGACCCTTTAGGTTCTCCATATTAAACCGGTTGTGAATAAATCAATTAGAACAATTCTAATCTTATTTAAATAAATAAATTAAATTATTAATTTATTTAAATAAATAATATTTATTCTACAATAGGAATAAACCTCCCTAGCGATCAACGACTTTTCAGATAATATAGCTTTCAACATTAATCATAAAAGAACCTTTGAGTAAATAGTTACCGTACAATTGAATCCTTCCACCATACAATGTCCCAATTAAATATAAGACATGGAATTTCTGTCAAGTCTTATTTTATTTAATTATATGTATTTGGACTCTTAAATGCACAACTCCAAATAATGCAAATTAGAAACTCCTTTCTAATTTCATTCATCTTAACCAAGGACTCTTTGGGTTGTCATTTATCGAATCACATAGACATTTCTCTTCTTTTACTAGAAGTGGTAGATTCTTTATTGATCATACATTATCTCCATGTACGACCTATTATACCCAAGCATACCCTTTGATATACCCTAAGGGTCTTAAGGAATAAGTCAAAGTATAACTCATCATACACAAGATACTATGATGATCTCAAGTCCAAGGATCACTTGTACTACTATCACTACAGAATTCCTATTGATGAAAGCAAGTAAAACTCCATTAGGTATTCCTTAACGAGCCACGTTCAGTGAACTTATTCTCTAATAAGCACCTACATACTTGCTTTAGTGTCTCCACACAAATGACCATGAGATCAATCATCCTCATCCAATGAGCATGCAACGTATGTACCAATCTATCCGAATTTACTAATCCCCAATTTAGTAATCCAACGATTGGGAACTATTTTAGTTTTAAGCTTTTTAAGAATTTAGATCTCATTAGAATGATCATCATCATTATTCTAAAAGCATTGCTTAAAACTATGGGTTTATCACATATTATAAAACAGCATCGTGTAGATAATTAAAAGCCTTTAATAAATTAATACCTTTTATTAATAAATGAATAAAATTATTACAAAGTATATGCTTTATCATCAAACATGATTGGCTTGTGTGCATACTACTTTCAATCTCCCACTTGCACTAAAGCCAATCGCCATGGTATCTCATACCCTTCTTCTATAAGTGACGATTATCTTGCTGTTGGATAAGCTTTAGTTAATGGATATGTAATGTTGTTCTTGAGAGTTCACTATCTCTATAGTGATTTCCCATCTTTCAATGATTCTTATAATCAAATGAAAGTGCCACAACACATGTTTAGATCCAAGATGAGGCTTAGGAACTATTCCTAGTTCTGTAATGAACTTATCATCCAAACAATCAACTTGCAGCTTCATTTATAGCTATATACTTTGTCTTTATCACTAAACCAACAATTCTTTCCTGTTTGGAACCTTTCAAATTCACTGCACCACTGTTCAAGGTAACGCTTTACCTTAAAGTGGATTTTCTATCGTCTTGGTCTGTCTGAAAAATTTGAGTCTGTTAAGCCCTCTAGTTTTAATTCTGACCCACCATGTATGATCACATCCTTAGTGTCAGTTAAGTACTTTAAGATGTTTTTCACTGTCTCACAGTGAACTTCTCCAGAATATGACTGATCAACATCAGGTCTCGTATATTTCATTGCATACATGATAATTACTCATGCGATCTCTCTTTTTGGAGTCTATGGGGACTATTAAGAGAGATACACTCCATGGCTCATCAACATGAGACATCCCATGGAGTTTGCCATGCTAAACGACTTTAGCATCAAATGAATATACATTCCTTGGGTTAAGCCAAGCATCCTTTTAAATCTATCTATATAGATTTGCATCCCCAATTAAGATACTCTTCCCAAATCATTCATGGAGGAATGATTAGACAACTTTATCTTTACTGATTGTAGCATTGGTATGTTATTCCTCATCCGTGGTATATCAACATATAATACTAGAAAGTTCACGACGCTCCCACTGACCCTTTTGTACACACTAGAACTCTTACCTCATCGTATGTAACTCTGGATCATCATCTTCTATGATGCGTACCTCATCATCATCATCCATGATGAATCCATACCTCCTAGGTATCTTCTTGCATACTATTCCGATTTACGATTGGGCCAGATACAATATGTCTATCAACAGGTTCCTCTTATTTGACTTATAGTGTTTTGTGGTTCTTGAACTCTTCAAGATCTATTATCTTCCCACGAGCCCCTTCAATAATAAACACCTTTATCTTAGAAGGCAGCATGTTTCGCAATAAACACCTTTTGCTAAGTAGAATTATAGAACATATACCCTAAACTTACTTTAGGATGTCCCATAAATCGACACTTTTCAAATCTTGTCCCAAGCTTATCCTTTGAAACCTTTTCACATAAGTTGGACAACCCCTTATCTTAACATACTTAAGATTAGGAATCCTCCCTGTCCATAACTTTTATGGAGTCTTGGGGCCGGATTTTGAGGTTACCTTTTCATAGATATGCAGCCATTTCTAGGACATTTTTCCAGAGGGATACTGGAATGTCGGTAAAATCATTATGGACTGAACCATGTCCAACAAGGTATGATTTTTCCTTTCAGATACATCAATCAATTATTACGTATCATGAGGCGTCCATTATGAGAAAACCATTTGAGATGATCTAGAAACTTATTGCTCAAGTATTTATTCCTTGATCTAATCAAAGAATCTTAATACTTTGTCAATTTGTTTCACTTCTGAATTCTTTGAACTTTTTAAATAATTCACATTTGTATTTCATCAAATACGCACATTCAACTCTTTGAATGATCATCTCCTTTTCTTATACTAGTTTGTTCAATTTGCAAAATTATTTTCACATAAGTCAAGCATACAAAATCTATTAAGTAACATTCCAATTCTATACAAAACATTATTATTATAAATAGAACAACAATTGTTCTTTAATTATAATACCAAAGATTTCATTGTCCAACAATAAAATAGAAATAATGTTTCTAACGAGAACTGGAATACAATAACAACTTATTGACTTAATTGACTTGCCCGTAGGCAATGCTAAACAATAAGTTCCTATGGCTAATGTAGCAACCTTTGCTTCATTTCCCACACATAGGATTACTTATCTTTGTTTAACTTTCTACTTCTGCTTGGTACATTCATAAATCTATATTTATGATAACCAAAGTCGGTATCCAATACCCAAGTAGAACCTTGAATTAAAGAAAAATTTATTTTAAATCATGAACAAATTTGTATTTGTAACCGAAACTTCACTAAGCTTCTTTTGGTTAGCCTCTGCAAAATGCTTCTTGCAGTTTCTTTCCAGTGCTTGTTGCAGTGGAAGCAAACTCCTTTACTATCCATATAAGTTTTGTTCTTATTATCCTTTGTTTTTGCCTTTTTAATTACATTCTTTGATTCGTTCTTCTTTTCAGAAGATCCTTTGGCCCCTACCAGTAAGACATGTCTTTCTTGGTTGGAAAGTGACTCTCAACATTTTTCAACATGTTAAGCAAATCAGTGAAGCTGATATCTAGCTTGTTCATATGAAAAATTCACAACAATTGTGAAAGGAGTCCGGGAGTTAGTGCAAGATCAAATCTTGGCTCAACTCTCCATCCATGACGAAACCCGTTGTCCTAATTGATCAATCAAATTGATTATGTTAAGGACTTTTATCTGTACTGTAGTGTCATCGGTCATTCTAAATCGGAAGATCTCCTTAAATATCTAATATCTATTAGTCCTACTTTCCCCACCATCAACAACTTGACGTGCAGGAGTATAGTAGGAACATCCATAGTTTCATGTCGACGCCAAGCTCAAGTATCATGAATGCGAGCATGATGCATTGAGCCAACTGTGCATCATCTTGCTACAATCTAAAAGTAACAATCTCTTCCTCAGAGGCATTATCTACAACCATTGTAGGGATAGGCATATTAAATACATAAGATAACATTTCAGTCATGAGAACTATTCTCAATTTCCTTAACCAATCCGTTTAATTCAGTCTGGTTAATTTAGCATCTAATATGCTACGCAGTGATAGTAATTTTAGACATTGTAAAATTCTGTAAATGAATTTGTAATTAACAACATTTTAGCATACATTCTTTTATTAATTACCAAAATAATTTAGGTCTTCTTTTAAATTGGTATCTCCCACTATTTTTTTTCAAACTATATTACCCTCAATATATATAGTTCGGCAATATCTAATTAAAGATATGCTAGTGAGAATAAGGATCCCATTTCAAATGTATATAGCCCTGTGTGTGCACAACAAACTATATATAAATAAATAGGTAGACAACTCTTGTCAATTACATCAACTATGTAACTCCTTGTATTTTGCCTCTTAAATCATAATGGTCAAGTGTGTGCACATCCGAACTAAAATGATTTAATTTAAGTCAGACCCAACATTTCCATATAAGTGAAGAGAAAACTACAACCTTTTGTGTGTGCACAACAAAGCAAGCGAAATGATTAATTCCTTATAAACATCATATGTAATAAAATAACATCTTAAATATTTAATACTACTTGTGTTGTGTGTGCACAATAAACTCATATTAAATATTCAATACTCTATTGTTTCTATCACGCTAGAAGGCGACGTTCGATATTCCAAATATCTTTGAACGTTACAACTTAATATAAAATATTTAAGGGGTTTGTTATTAATTTGTTTCATCTTGTTTAGTGCGCATGCACATATATATATATATATATATATAAAAATACGCGTTATATTAATTAACATGCTAAGCATGTTTGTATATATATATATATATATATATATATATATATATATATATAGTATAAGCATGCACATATAGAATACTATATTCTACCCGGATTGATTATGGACTTTATTCTAGTTTGGTTCACTAGAGCCACCAAGTTAACCAAAAAGTCAAACCCTAGGGGTGCAAGAATTAAATTTAAATATAACTATTACATTTAAACTCGGGCTCCATTACAAACGGGTCTTCAAGCGTTCCTTTCTCCTTGATCTCCAATTCTTCAAAATTAATTCTAATTATTCCTATTACAAAACTATTTAAAATAAATAGAAACCTTGATCAGCAGTCAAGGGGAAGTACGTAGGAGGGAGTTAGAATTTACATTAAGAAAAATTAGAGAAGACGAGGTACGCATACCCCATTTAATAAAACACATACATTCATGCATCCAACTAAAATAAAATTCAATCACATTAGTCAATAGTCCATAATCAATCCCATTTATTATCATACACATCACCATATGCATCAATAAATAATATTCATCTCATGAATAATAAACATTCAATATATATATTGATATCATTTAATGGGCAAATTTAGTTAGTATAAAATCTAATTTTGAATCAAAATAAACTCCTTTATTTTAATCCAAATTTAAATCAAAATAAAACTATTTTATTTTAATTTATCCAATTTTGAATAAAATAAACTATTTTATTTTAATCAAAATCTTTAATCAAAATAAACTCCTTTATTTTAATTAATTATGGAATCCAATTCCATGTAAAAAAACTTCATCAAAGGAAACACAGATTCTCTTTCTTATTCACAAATAAACTCCTTTATTTTGAATAACATGAAATCTTATTTCATATCTAAATAAACTCCTTTATTTAAGAAAATACGGATTCTCTTTCCTATTCACAAATAAACTCTTTTATTTGGAATAATATGAATACTTATTTCATATCTAAATAAACTCCTTTATTTAAGGAAACATGGAATCCAATTTTAACTCTAATTAGTTATCATGGAATCCAATTCCAACTCTAATTAGTTAGCATGAAATTCAATTTTAAAATTAAAATAAACCTTTTATTTTAATATTAAAATAAACGTTTTATTTTAAAATTAAAATAAATTTTTATTTTAATTATAAAATAATTAAGAATAATATATATATATATATATATATATATTATATATACAAAAATAACCGTATATATAATATATATATATATATATTATAAAAATCACGTGAATCTACAGGATGCAGGAATCATGAAATGATTACAGGATACATTATGCAATATATATAGTTAAGAGGCAAGATTAGAAATCATATATGTCTGGAAGTCACGTAATGCCTTATATATATAATAATATAAACCGAAATCATATTAACTTTCTTCCTGCAAGCTGCATGTACGGATTATATAAGAAAACGTGATTCATCAATAAAGACGAAAATCCGGATTCGCGATTATTTTTTAAAAAAATAAATAAATTTTATACAATAAAATTATGCCCAATTAAATTGTTCTAAACACATATCAATATACATATCAAATTAAAATTAATTAATAATTCGCATAAAGGTTTGGCTCTGATACCACTGTAAGGTTTGTAATATTTATGAACGCAATCAAATTGCACAAAATAAGCGAAAACGTGAAAAATCAGAGTTTTAAAATTTTACAAACCATATACTCGGATCATCCTTTATGCACAATTATTAATTAAACGAAAAGATAAAGAACAAGAATCATACCCTTGAAGATCTGAGCTTCCTCAGGTACAAGTTCACCTCCAATCCTTTTCGCGTACAACTTGAATCCACCGGGTTTGGTTCTTTCCTTTGATCAACGTTAGCCACCCAACTGTTTGGCCTCTAGAGGTGATCCACCAAGGAAGAAGAAGGATTCAAGAAGATGGGTGTTTGGCAAAACCCTAGTTTTCTATCTCTCATAGAAAATAGCGTACTCTCCCAACTATTGGAATTACGTATTCACGTGCTGTGAAAGTGTTAACCACCTTACCCATAATAAGACTCCTCTTATTTATAGAAGTAGGCAACTCTCCTTAACAATAAAGGTGTAAGACCCCAACTTATTATTAATGAAATTTAATTTTCTCTATTTATTATTTTGAAATAGTAAGGGTAGATTTGATTAATGTGGATAGTTAGGGGTAAAATACGCAAATATTTCAAAATAAGCAAGTGGTTATAAAATATTCATTGTTGTCGGGGAATATTCGTTTGGTCGTGGAATATTAAATCGTTGCGAATAATATTAAATGCGGCAAGTATGACCGTGTGTGGGCCCATAACGTGAAAGCGATTGGATGAAGAAAACGAAAATATAAGTGGTTTAAAAATAACTTGGCGTAGTTATTCACAATTATCTTTGTTAAAATACTAAATTGGTTAAAACACGAGAGCACGGTATTGCACCAATTATTGATTCTTACGTAAGAAGGCACTACTTAATAATGGTTACAGATAATTCTTGCTCAAATATTTTATTGATTCAATAATTCTTTGCATTGATATTTTATATTACTTTTTGTTTCAATAAATTGTCATTACACATTATTTTCCATTATCGAGCATAATAATTATCAATATTATTATTGAATAATATTATTGGCAATGTCTAGAAAGTTACATACAGGAGAGGTTTGGTCACCTAATTGCGCCAAGATGAGAGAAATCTTTATTGGAAAGCCCTCTTTCACAGGAACTACACGTTGTCAATATTGTGATTACGTAATATTATTTGTGAATAATTAATTATTGATTCATATGATAAGAAAAATATTGATTTTATGTGGATATAGATGGAGAAAATTTTAATGTGACAATTGTTGAAAATTGAAATTTTATCTTTTACGATAAAATAATTCATTTAAATGTATTATTATATTTTAATAATATAATAATGGTGATATTTTTACAACGAATGTGGGATATATGAGTATACGAGGAGGAAGAGTATTTTTATTGCAATAAATGTTTAAAACATGTTAAACATGTCGGTGGACCTCATTTATTATTTGAAATTTGATTATAACTGCAAAAAATCGCTTGGTTTGTGGATTTCGGTCAATTTACTTTTGGAATTTGGAAAAACTTTCTTACGCAAAGTTGTATAGAATTGATTTTCCTATAAAAGATGCGAGATTCAAATTTTCCGATAAAAGGGCTATTTATTGTGAATTATTGAAGTTCAAGTTCAAAATAATTGATTTTTGGAAGTTTTAATTATTATTTTAAAGAAAAACATTTTTTTTGCATTTAAGTGGGCTAACATGTGATATTAATTGCTTTGAAATCAGATCTTCAAAGATGGGCTAAGGAAATTTATAATATATATTAATATTTTATTAAATTTTACGCTTTTGGTGTTTAAAGATTTTCCTATAAATAGGGTGCTTGGTTAGAATTGAAAATCACACCGAAATCAAGTTTTCTCTCTATATTTTTGAAGTATTCTTATGAGTATTTTGAGTATACTTTGAGTATTGTTAGGCGGTAAGGTCCCTTCAAAGACTATATACGGATTCCAAATTTAGAAGTACTAATCTTTCGAGGTAAGGGATATTATTTTTTTAAGTAATGATATTATTTCTTCAATATCATTATGTTGAAATATTGATCTGAAATTTTTATCAAATTTGGAACTTTTGGTGTCTGAGTTACTATTCATGTATACTGGCCTTATTCACGATATCTACACTTATTCACGAATACTGCACTATTCATCGAAAAATGAAAAATTTTCTTTTAAGTCTAAAATATCTCTATTCGGATACTAGCTTTGATTGTATCCATGTTTTGATCATTCTTGAATTTTACACCACTGTGATTATTTTTGAGTTATTTTTTTGGACGTGGATAAAACAAAGTACGAATCCTTAATCCTTAATCCTTGTCATTTTGTTTCACTGGATTCGTTTCTTTAAAAATATTTTCATCATCCTCGGTCTTAAATGATGATATTATTGAATATCTTTGGCCCAGTAGTGCAAAGATGAATGATTTCGATGAATATCTTTGGCCCGTAGTGCAAAGATGAACAGTGTTTAGATGAACATGACCAATCGATGAATATCTTTGGCACATAGTGCAGATGAATATTTGATTCCGGATGTATATTGATTGATGTTACTGAGGGATAAAAGATAGACGATGAACTTTTAAATTCATATATAGAAGATAGTAGTTTACATTCTCTACTTAACTCTTCTAATGAATTATTATTTTCATTGCGAATATTGATTTAAAACTTGTTGTCTATTGTATTCTATTAGATTTTTCCTGTTGAAGAATAACGATAATTTGTTGTATATTATCTTAGTCATAATATTCTTTCTTTGGGCTAGTTGAGCTCACCCTTTTCCTTGTTGTTCCATTTTTCTTCTCGGGAGGCGAGAATGTAGCGAGTACTAGTCGGGGTATGGAATGAAGGTTCTAGAGAGAGTTGTTTAGTAGTCCTCACCATTTTTGTAAAATAATGAGTCAATAATTATGATGGGGATTTATTTGCGTGTGGATATTGTCTAGATGATAATATCTATATTTAAATTCACAGTTTATATGTTGTAATAATAAAGTTGTAGTTGTTTCTGTACCATGTATTGACAACTCAGAATGGGTGATGTATACCTATTTTGGGGGCGTCACAGTTGGTATCAGAGCTTAGGGATATGATCTCTGGCGGAGATCGGGGAATAGAACTAGGAGGGGAGAGACGAGTAAATCCTTCGCTAGTGTGTCCTACCTAAGCTTATCTGTTAGTTGGTTAGTATATAAGGATATTATGTGATATATTGATTTCCTTAATTAACCCTTGTTTTATGACGGTATTTGAGAATGTCGATGAGAATATTAACAATGGAAATGAGATCGTGGAGACGCCTTTGTACTCACCAACGAGAGAGAGCGTGCAACAGTGGCAATGTTCCTCCCGTGAACAACACCAATCGAAAGCGGATGATGAATGAGGGATGTTTAGAAGCTTTTTGCAGTTCATGCAAAATCGGATGAGGAGACTTGTGTTCAAAATATAGGAGGAAATGATAGCAATTCACGAGTTGTCACAGCCAAGTAGTTCAAAGAGTTGGGACCACCGAATTTAAGGGAAAGCGGATCCAATCATGGCGGAAACATGGGTCAAGCAAATTACCAAGATATTCGATGTCTTGGGATGCACGAGGAACGAAGGTTCCATTCGCCACCTTTATGTTCCGTGGCGAGGCAGACTCTTGGTGGGAGTTTGTGAAGCGTACCCATCCGGCCGCACTCAAAGATGTCTTGGGAGACATTTCGAAACTATTTAATGAAAAATACTTTCCGAAAGTGTTCGTCATATATGAAGGAAGTGGAGTTTATTAGATTTGGAGCGAAACAACATGGCGGTGTCTCGATGCGAGGCAAAGTTTGCGAGTTATCGAGTTTGCACCTCATTTGGTGGAGAATGAGGAACTTATGACGCGCGGATGTTTCTTAGAGGTTTGAAACCCGGAATACGTCGATATCTCATTTCTCATAAATTTTCTCTCTATTCGGATGTTGTCAACGGGGCTCAATTGTTAGAAGCGAGATAACGAGTATGTTCAACCGAGGGACCATAACCAGGATCGTGCGTAGAGATAGCAATCAACGTAATAATGATAACCACGGAGAAAAGAAGACGGACGGAAAAATGGTAACCACTCGGTGGTAATCATGGCCATGAAAATAGAAGAAGCGAGTCGAGGAGATTTTAAAAGAGGAGATTTAACAACGACCATGTGAAGACGACGATGCAAAAGAACAACCGGTTCTAAGGGAGGAGAACGACCACCCATCATATACTACAAATCACGGAAAAGAGGGACATATCGGTCAAAATTACCCACAACAGATTCAAGGTATGCTATAATTGTGGAAAGGAAGGACATATCGCTCGAGATTATGCGATAAGCGAAACCTAGTTCAATGGGGGACGGTGACTCAAAAGATCGTCCCGAAAAAAGTCAAAGTCAACGATTAGGGAAGAGCGTTTGTTATGACCGGTCAAAATCGAGGAACCCAAACGAGGTGATCACGGGTAAGCTATTTATAAATTCTTGCGAAGTTTATACCTTACTTGATCTGGGGTGCTACCCATTCATTTATCTCTCTCTGCATGTGCTCAACGTTTAAACTTGACTCGAGAGAAATTAGACTTTGACCTATCTCTGTGGAAACTCCGTTAGGGAAAAACTTCATCACATCCATCGCTTATAAATCTTGTTTGATTCAAGTTGGCACCATCACCTTACCCGTTGACCTTATCTCTTTAAAAATACTTGCTTTTGATGTGATTTTAGGGATTGATTGGTTAACTACTCATCATGCCAAAATTGATTGTTTTAAATAAGGTTGTTAGTTTTCATATTCCTAACCAACCTGTTTATGCGAATTCAAGCAACTAAACCATTAAAATCAATCACTATCATATCTAATCATAAAGCTATTCGTTTATTGAAAAACGGATGTCAAGCTTTCTTAGCCCATGTTATGGATTTGAATAAAGACACGTCAAATTTGAATAATATTCCTGTTGTTATTGACTTTCCTGACGTATTTCCCGAAGAACTTCCTGGCCTACCCCGTAATGTGAAGTTGAATTATTTATTGATCTTGAACTGTACAAAGCCCATTTCTAAAACCCCATATCGAATGGCTCCTATTGAACTTCAGAGTTAAAGGTCCAACTACGAGAATTGTTGGACATCGATTTCATTCGCCCTAGTACATCTCCTTGGGGTGCTCTGTTTTATTCGTAAAGAAGAAAGACTCGGGAGTATGCGACTTTATATTGACTATCGGGAATTGAACCATGTCACCATCAAGAATAGGTATCCTCTACCTCGTATTGATGACCTGTTTGACCCGATTGCAAGGGCACAATTTTTTTCAAAGATCGATCTTAGCTTACGGATATCATCACCAAGATTAGAACCGAGGATATTCCAAAGACGCCTTTAGAACTTCGATGCGGGCATTATGAATTCTTAGTCATGTCTTTCGGATTGACTAATGCTCCTATGACTTTCATGGATATGATGAACCGAGTATTCAAGGAATATTTGGATAAGTTCATTGTTGTTTTTATTGATGACATCCTCATATATTCCAAAAGTCGTGAAGATCATGAGCACCATTTGGTAGTTGGTACTCCAAAGGCTTTGTGAAAACAAACTATATGCTAAATTGAAGAAATGCGAGTTCGGCTTGAGGAAGTAGCATTCCTTGGGCACGTGGTGTCGAAACATGGAGTATCTGTTGATCCCAAGAAAGATTGAAGCAATACAAAGTTGGGAGCAACCGAAAGTTAGGTGGATCAAGCACGTAGCTTTTGGGCTTAGTTTGGTTATTATCGGAGATTCGTGGAAGGGTTTTCTCGAATCACTACTCCATTAACTCAAATTAACTCGAAAGGATACAAAATTCGCTTGGAGCGAAGAATGCGAGAAGAGTTTCCAAGAGCTTAAGAGGAGACTTATTTCGCACTGTTCTAACAATACCATCTGGTTCGGATGGATTTGTTATCTCTGATGATGCTTCGAGCAAAGGGTTAGGATGTGTTCTCATTCAACGTGGGAAAGTCATAGCCTATGCCTCGCGACAACTTAAAGAGTATGAGAGGAATTATTGTACTCATGATCTAGAGTTGGCGGCCAGGTCATTTTCAGCTTAAAGATATGGAGGCACTATCTATATGGGGAGAAAGTGGAGATATATTCAGACCATAAAAGCCTTAAATATTTCTTCACTCAAAAAGAACTCAACATGCGGCAGCAACGTTGGCTCGAGCTATTGAAAGACTACGACCATACTATTCAATACCATCCTGGAAAAGCGAACGTGGTAGCTGACGCGTTGAGTAGAAGATCATATGCGGAAACGAGTGCGATGATGTCAAGTATACGTATAGAGCCAACTTTAATAGAAAAAGTTAAGGTTACTCAAGCCACCAACCCGGAGTTGATGCGTATGAAGAAGAAAGTACAAGAAGGAGCTATTTCGGAAGCGAGAATTGATGAAGAAGGAATACTTCGAGTCCACTCTAGACTTTGTGTTCCTAACGACTCTGATTTGAAGTACAAGATTATGATGGAGGCACACAATACACCATTTGCAATCCATCTTGGAAGTACCAAAATGTATCGTGATCTTCGACATACATTTTGGTGGAACAATATGAAGAGAGAGATTGCAAAGTTTATCTCGATGTGTTTAACTTGTCAACGTGTAAAGGCGGAGCATCTAGTACCTAAGAGTCCGTTCCAACCACTTGAGATTCCGAAATGGAAGTGGGAACATATTACCATGGATTTCGTTACGGGTCTTCCTACGATTTCTCAACGCATCAATGCTATTTGGGTTATTGTTGATAGATTAACTAAGTCTGCTCATTTCTTGCCGATACGGGAGACTTATTCCCTTGAACGTCTTGCTAGTATATGCGTGAATGAGATTGTGAGGTTGCATGGCATGCCCAGATCCATAGTTTCGATCGTGACCCAAGATTCACTTCAAGATTTTGGGTTAGCTTGCAAAAAGCTATGGGCACGAATTTGCGATTTAGTTCGCATACCATCCCCAAAACAGACGGACAATCGGAGAGAACTATTCAAACTCTTAAAGATCTATTAAGACTACATGTCCTAGACTTCAAGGGCGGTTGGGATAAGTATTTACCATTGGTGGAATTCTCTTACAACAACAATTATCGAGCAAGTATAGGTGTGGCTCCATTCAAGCATTATATGGACGAAAGTGTCGCTTCTCTCGATATGTTGGGACGAGGTGGGTGAAGCAACATTGTTGGGACCCGAGTTGAATACGTATGACTACTTTTAAAGATCCAAATGATTCGACAACGATACAAACGGCACAAGATCGACAAAAGAGTTATGCGGATCTTCATCGAAAGGACGTGGAGTTTAGTATAGGGATCATGTATTGTTGCGAGTTGCTCCATGGAAGGAGTTACAAGATTTGGGAAGAGAGGAAAACTAATCCACGATTTATTGGTCCATTTCAAATTCTTGACCGAGTAGGAAATGTAGCCTATAGACTTGCGTTACCTCAAGTATGTCTCGTGTTCATAATGTGTTTCACATATCTATACTTCAGAAATATGTGAAAGACCCAACCACGTTATAGAGTTAGAACCAGGACGAGATAGCCAAGACTTAACGTGTGAGGAGGTACCACAAGATCTTGGATAGGAAGGAACATGTCCTACGCTAAGAAAGGTCATACCACAAGTTAAAGTTTTGTGGAGGAATCATGTTATAGAGGAAATGACTGGGAATTGGAAACGAAAATGAAAGCGAGGTATCCTCACCTTTTGAAACACTGTGTACGTCGTCAATTTCGAGACGAAATTTCATAAGGAGGGAGGTTGTAAGACCCCAACTTATTATTAATGAAATTTAATTTTCTCTATTTATTATTTTGAAATAGTAAGGGTTGATTTGATTAATGTGGATAGTTAGGGGTAAAATCATAAATATTTCAAAATAAGCAAGTTGTTATAAAATATTCATTGTTGTCGGGAATATTCGTTTGGTCGTGAAATATTAAATGCTCGTCGGGAATATTAAATGCGACGCGCTAAACCATGTGTGGGCCCCATAACTTGAAAGCGATTGGATGAAGAAAACGACAAATATAAGTGGTTTAAAAATAACTTGGCGTAGTTATTCACAGATTATCTTTGTTAAAATACTCGGTGGTTAAAACACAAGAAAGCACACCAGTATTGCACCAATTATTGATTCTTACGTAAGAAGGCACTACTTAATAATGGTTACGATAATTACGATTCGAGATTTTATTGATTCAATAATTCTTTGCATTGATATTTTATATTACTCATTGTTTCAATAAATTATCATTACATAGTATTTTCCATTATCTAGAGCAATAATTCATATTATTTGAATAATATTATTGGATAACATTATTGGCAATGTCTAGAAAGTTACGCTTCAAGGAGAGGTTTAGTCACCTAATTGCTTGGCCAAGAAGAGAGAAATCTTTATTGAAAGCCCTCTTTCTTGGGAACCGCCTGGTTGTCGATATTGTGATTCTCAGAATATTATTTATGAATAATTAATTATTCATTCATATGATAAGAAAAATATTGATTTTATGTGGATATAGATGGAGAAAATTTTTAATGTGACAATTGTTGAAAATTAAAATTTTATATTTTTCCGATAAAATAATTCATTTAAATGTATTATTATATTTTAAATATATAATAATGGTGATATTTTTACAACGAATGTGGGATATATGAGTATACGAGGAGGAAGAGTATTTTTGTTGCAATAAATGTTTAAAACATGTTAAACATGCTCATTGGACCTCATTTATTGGTTTGAAATTTGATTATAACTTTGAAAATCGCTTTGTTTGTGGATTTCGATCAATTTACATTTGGAATTTGGAAAAACTTTCTTACGTAAAGTTGTAGAGAATTGAATTTCCTATAAAAGTCGCGAGATTCAATTTTCCGATAAAAGGGCTATTTATTGTGAATTATTGAAGTTAGAAGTCTCAAAATAATTGATTTTTGGAAGTTTTAATTATTATTTTAAAGAAAATGTTTTTTTGCATTTAAGTGGGCTAACATGTGATATTAATTGCTAAAATCAGATCTTCAAAGATGGGCTAAGGAAATTTATAATATATATTAATATTTTATTAAATTTTCTACTTTGTGTGTTCTAAGCATTTTCCTATAAATAGGGTGCTTAGGTTAGAATTGAAAATCACACCGTAAATCAAGTTTTCTCTCTATATTATCGGCGTATTCTTGTGAGTATTTTGAGTATACTTTGAGTATTGTTAGGCGGTGCAAGTTCCTTCAAAGACTATACCCAGTATTCAATTAGAAGTACTAATCTTTCGAGGTAAGGGATATTATTTTTTTTTCAGTAATGATATTATTTCTTCAATATCATTATGTTGAAATATTGATCTGAAGTTTTATCAAATTTGGAACTTTTGGTTTGGAGTTACTATTCACGTATACGGCCTTTATTCACGTATACGACACTATTCACGAATCTGCCTTATTCATCAAAAATGAAAAATTTTCTTTTAAGTCAAAATATCTATTACGGATACTAGCTTTGATTGTATCCATGTTTTGATCATTCTTGAATTTTACACCACTATGATTATTTTTGAGGTATTTTTGGGCGTGGATAAAACAAAGTACGAATCCTTAATCCTTAATCCTTGTCATTTTGTTTCAATTGGATTCGTTTCTTTAAAAATATTTTTCATCATCCTCGGTCTTAAATGATGATATTATTGAATATCTTTGGCACGTAGTGCAAAGATGAATGATTTCGATGAATATCTTTGGCCGTAGTGCAAAGATGAGCAGTGTTTAGATGAAACATGACCAATCGATGAATATCTTTGGCCTGTAGTGCAAAGATGAATATTTGATTCCAAATGTATATTGATTGATGTTACATGGATAAAAGATAGATGATGAACTTTTAAATTCATATATAGAAGATAGTAGTTTGCATTCTCTACTTAACTCTTCTAATGAATTATTATTTCATTAACGAATATTGATTTAAAACTTGTTGTCTATTGTATTCTATTAGATTTTTCCTGTTGAAGACTAACGATAATTTGTTGTATATTATCTTAGTCATAATATTCTTTACTGGGTTAGTTGAGCTCACCCTTTTCCTTGTTGTTCCATTTTTCTTCTCAGGAGGCGAGAATGTAGCGAGTACTAGTCGGGGTATGGAATGAAGGTTCTAGAGAGAGTTGTTTAGTAGTAGTCCTCATCATTTTTGTAAAATAATGTGTCAATAATTATGATGGGGATTTATTTGCGTGTGGATATTGTCTAGATGGCAATATCTGTATTTAAACTCCCAGTTTATATGTTGTAATAATAAAGTTGTAGTTGTTTCTGTACCATGTATTGACAACTCAGAATGGGTGATGTATACCTATTTTGGGGGCGTCACAAAAGGAATTGAGTTTTATTTAATTAATTAAATTCTTTTAATTACTTAAGCTCTTTAATCTTATTAGGGATAATTAATTAAACTCTTTTAATTAATTTAACCTCCTAATCTTATTAGGAATATATGAGAGTACTTTTATTAATTAATTCTCAAACTCCTTTAGGAATTAAATAATAATAATAGTAATAGTAATAATAATAATAAGACTCCTTTTATTAATTTATATTTAATATTTCTAAAATATTAAATAATAAATATTAAGCTATTTAATTTATTCTATCACCATAGATTAAATTAAATATACTTAACTTATTATTACGATTATGCCATTTACTTCTTAAATAATTATTCTTCCTTTTATGGTGTGACCCTTTAGGTTCTCCATATTAAACCTAGGTTGTGAATAAATCAATTAGAACAATTCTAATCTTATTTAAATAAATAAATTAAATTATTAATTTATTTAAATAAATAATATTTATTCTACAATAGAATAAACCTCCCTAGCGATCAACGACTTTCCATATAATATAGATTTCAACATTAATCATAAAAGAACCTTTGAGTAAATAGTTACCGTACAATTGAATCCTTCCACCATACAATCTCCCAATTAAATATAAGATATGGAATTTCTGTCAAGTCTTATTTTATTTAATTATATGTATTTCGACTCTTAAATGCACAACTCCAAATAATGCAAATTAGAAACTCCTTTCTAATTTCATTCTGCCTTGGCCAAAGACTACTGGGTTGTCATTTATCGAATCACATATGTCATTTCTCTTCTTTTACTAGAAGTGGTAGATTCTTTATTGATCATACATTATCTCCATGTACGACTTATTATACCCAGGCATACCCTTTGATATACCCTAAGGGTCTTAAGGAATAAGTCAAAGTATAACTCATCATACTCAAGATACTATGATGATCTCAAGTCCAAGGATCACTTGTACTACTATCACTATAGGAATTCCTATTGACAGGCAAGTAAAACTCCATTAGGTATTCCTTAACGAGCCACGTTCAGTGAACTTATTCTCTAATAAGCACCTACATACTTGCTTTAGTGTCTCCACACAAATGATCATGAGATCAATCATCCTCATCCAATGAGCAAGCAACGTATGTACCAATCTATCCGGATTTACTAATCCCCAATTTAGTAATCCAACGATTGAGAACTATTTTAGTTTTAAGCTTTCTAAGAATTTAGATCTCATTAGAATGATCATCATCATTATTCTAAAAGCATTGCTTAAAACTATGGTTTTATCACATATTATAAAACAACATCATGTAGATAATTAAAAGCCTTTAATAAATTAATACCTTTTATTAATAAATAAATAAGATTATTACAAAGTATATGCTTTATCATCAAACATGATTGGCTTGTGTGCATACTACTTTCAGAATTGCTGGGCTGTCGAGCTCACCCTTGCAAGTAACCACTTTTGCAGGTTAAGGACACACGGTAAAGGTTACGTGCTACTTGATTGATAAAGTTTAATTACATCAAAGGAGATTTATTTGTTTAATTAAATATATTCTCTTGAACCATGTTTAGGCTCTAGTAGATATACTTGATAGTAGTTACGATGTGTAATACATGTTAGCTTGTAAAGTTGTACTATGTAATACATAGAGAAATTCGAATCGAGATGTAAAGATTTATACAGGAATTAGAATAGAATGAATCATAACAAATTTTGATTCAAGGATTTGTAATTGATTCAAGTTAAGATATCAATAAAAGAATTATTTTCAAAGGAGATTGAAAAAGTTTAAATTATTTCGCATATTTATATAACATCGAATGTGATGTAATACAGGAATACTAAATGACCAAGTTGTGAAACTTATAAAAGTTTGGGGTCATTACATAGATCTTGGAATTGGAAAGAATTTATATTCTAATTTGTAATAAGCAAAGTTATATTCATTAAGTTATGAATAAAAGATATAAATAGTTTGACGATAGTAGTATTGTGGCGGACCGGATCCTTGGTTCGAAGGGAAACGGATTTGGGGGCGTCACACATAGTATATCAACATATAATACTAGGAATGTCACGACGCTCCCACTGACCCTTTTGTACACACTAGGTTCATTCTTGTTTTTTAATAAAATCAAACTCTTTTGATTGTCTCATCAAAACGAATTTTCCATATTTGAGAAGCTTGCTTCAATCCATTTCTCTGAGTGTCTACAACTCTTACCTCATCGTATGTAACTGGATCATCATCTTCTATGATGCGTACCTCATCATTATCATCTATGATGAATCCGTACATCCTAGGTATCTTTGGTACTATTCTAGATTTACGATTCGGTTGTGGTACAAGACATCTACAGGTCTCTCTTATTTAACTTATAGTGATTTGTTGTTCTTGAACTCTTCAAGATCTATTATCCTCCCACTAGCTCCTTCAATGATAAACATATTTATCTTAGAAGGCAACGTATTTTGCAACAAACACCTTTTGCTAATTGGATTATAGAACATATACCCTAAACTTACTTTAGGATGTCCCACAAATCGACACTTATCAAATCTTGTCCCAATCTTATCCTTTGAAACCTTTTCACATAAGTTGGACAACCCTTTATCTTAACATGCTTAAGATTAGGAATCTTCCCTGTCCATAACTTTTATGGAGTCTTGGGGTTGGATTTTGAGGTTACCTTTTCGTAGATATGCAGCCATTTCTAGGACATGATCTTAGAGGGATACTGGAATGTCAGTAAAATCATTATGGACCGCACCATGTATAACAAGGTACGAATTTTCCTTTCAGATACACCAATCAATAATTGCGTATCAAGAGGCGTCCATTATGAGAAAATCATTTGAGATGATCTGGAAACTCATTGCACAAGTATTTATTCCTTGATCTAATCAAAGAATCTTAATACTTTGCCAATTTGTTTCACTTCTGAATTCTTTGAACCTTTCAAATAATTCACACTTGTATTTCAATAAATACACACATTCAACTTTTTGAATGATCATCTCCTTTTTCTTATACTAGTTTGTTTAATTTGTAAAATATATATTTTTACATAAGTCAAGTACACCAAAATCCATTAAGTAATATTTCAGTTCTATACAAAACATTATTATTATAAATAGAACAACAATTGTTCTTAAATATAATATCAAAGATTTCATTGTCCAACAATAAAATGGAAATAATATTTCTAATGAGAACTGGAATACAATAACAACTTATTGACTTAATAGATTTACCCGTAGGCAATGCTAAACTATAAGTTTCTATGGCTAATGCAGCAATCTTTGCTTCATTTCCCATACATAAGATTACTTATCTTTGTTTAGCTTTCTACTTCTGCTTGGTCCCTTCATAAATCTATATTTATGATAACCAAAACCGGTATCCAATACCCAAGTAGAACCTTGACTTAAAGAAAAAATTATTTCAATCATGGACAAAACTGTATTGTAACCGAAACTTCACTAAGCTTCTTTGGTTAGCCTCTACAAGATGCTTCTCGCAATTTCTTTCCAGTATCCAGGCTTATTGCAGTGGAAGCAAACTCCTTTGCTATCCGTATCAGTTTTGTTCTTATTATCCTTGGTTTTTGCCTTTCTATTTACCTTCTTTGAATCGTTCTTCTTTTCAGAAGATTCTTTGGCCCCTACCAATAAGACATGGTCTTTCTTGGTTGGAAAGTGACTCTCAACATTTTTCAACATGTTAAGCAAATCAAATGTAGTCGATATCTAGCTTGTTCATATAAAAAATTCACAACAATTGTGAAAGGAGTCCAGGAGTGAGTGCAAGATCAAATCTTGGCTCAACTCTCCATCCATGAAAAAACCCGTTGTCCTAATTGATCAATCAAATTGATTATGTTAAGGACTTTTATCTGTACTGTAGTGTCATCAGTCATTCGAGATTAGAAGAGCTCCTTATATATCTAATATCTATCAGTCCTACTTTTCTCACCATCAACTACTTGATCTGTAGGAATATAGTAGGAGCATCCATAGTTTCATGCTGTCGCTGAAGCACGTTACTCATGGATGCGAGCATGATGCATTGAGCCAACTGTGCATCATCTTGCCACTTTCTAAAAGTAGCAATCTTTCCTTAGAGGCATTGTCTGCAACCATTACAGGGATAGGCGTATTAAGGACCTAAGATAGCATTTTAGCCATGAGAACTATTCACAAATTCCTTAACCAATCCGAATAATTCGGTCCGATTAATTTAGCATCTAATATGCTTCACAGTGATAATAATTTAGAAATTATAAAATTATGTAAATGAATTTGTAATTAACAACATTTTAGCATACATTCTTTTATTAATTACCAAAATAAATTAGGTCTTGTTTTAAATTGGTATCTCTCACTATTTTCATCAAACTATATTACCCTCACTTATATAGTTTGGCAAAATCTAATTAAAGATTTGCTAGTGAGAATAAGGATCCCATTTCAAATGTATATAGCCTTGTGTGTGCACAACAAACTATATATAAATAAATAGGTAGACAACTCTTGTCAATTACATCAACTATGTAACTCCTTGTATTTTGCCTCTTAAATCATAATGGTCAAGTGTGTGCACATCCGAACTAAAATGATTTAAGTTAAGTCAGACCCAGCATTTCCATATAAGTGAAGAGAAAACTACAACCCTTGTGTGTGCACAACAAAGCAGTAATGTTCAATTCCTTATTAACATCATATGTAATAAAAACAACATCTTAAATATTTAATAATTGTCATGTGTGTGCACAACAAACTCATATTAAATATTCAATACTCTATTATTTCTATCATGCTAGAAAACGACGTTCGATATTCCAAATATCTTTGAATGTTACAACTTAATATAAAATATTTGAGGGCTTTGTTATTAATTTGTCTCATCTTATTTAGCTGCATGCGTACACACACACACACACACACACACACACACACACACATATATATATATATATATATATATATATATATAAATACGCATCATATTAATGAACATGCTAAAGTTTTGCATAATATATATATATATATATATATATATATATATATATATATATATATATAGTATAAGCATGCACATATAGAATACTATATTCTACCCGGATTGATTATGGACTTTTATTCTAGTTTGGTTCACTAGAGCCACCAAGTGAACCAAAAGGTCAAACCCTAGGGGTGCAAGAATTAATATTTAAATATAACTATTACATTTAAACCCAGGC
Source organism: Panax quinquefolius (assembly GCA_020205615.1). Taxonomy (NCBI): domain Eukaryota; kingdom Viridiplantae; phylum Streptophyta; class Magnoliopsida; order Apiales; family Araliaceae; genus Panax; species Panax quinquefolius. The sequence continues at coordinate 114,450,493 of CM035160.1, read as the reverse complement.
TCCATTACAGACGGGTCTTCACGTGCTCTTTGCTCCTTGATCTCCAATTTTTCAAAATTAATTCTAACTATTCCTATTACAAAACTATTTAAAATAAATAGAAACCTTGATCAGCAGGCAAGGGGAACTACACAAGAGGGAGATAGAATTTATATTAAGAAAAAATTAGAGAAGACGAGGTACGCAGACCCCATTTAATAAAACCATACTTTTATGCATCCAACTAAAATAAAATCCAATCATATTGGTTAATAGTCCATAGTCAATTTCATTTATTATCATACACATCACCATATGCATCAATAAATAATATTCATCTCATGAATAATAAACATTCAATATATGTATTGATATCATTTAATGGGCAAATTTAGTTAGTATAAAATCTAATTTTGAATAAAAATAAACTCTTTTATTTTAATCCAAATTTAAATCAAAATAAACCTCTTTTATTTTAATTTATCCAATTTTGAATAAAATAAACTATTTATTTTAATCAAAATCTTTAATCAAAATAAACTCCTTTATTTAAACTCCTTTAATTATGGAATCGATGAAGAAGGAATACTTTGAGTCAACTCCAGTGTTCCTAAGGATTTTGACTTGAAGCATAGAATCATGATGGAGGCACACAACACACCGTTTGCAATCCTGTTAGGTTTGTAATATTCATGAACGCAATTAAATTGCACAAAATAAGCGAAAACGTGGAAAATCAGAGTTTTAAAATTTTACAAACCATATACCCGGATCATCCTTTATGCACAATTATTAATTAAACGAAATGATAAAGAATAACAATCATACCCTTGAAGATCGAGCTTCCTCAAGTACAAGTTCACCTCCAAATCCTTTCGCGTTCAACTTGAATCCACCGGGTTTGGTTCCTTCCTTTGATCAACGTTAGCCACCCAAGTGTTTGGTCTCTAGAGGTGATCCCCCAAGGAAGAAGAAAAATTCAAGAAGATAGGTGTTTGGCAAAACCCTAGTTTTTCTATCTCTCACAGAAAAGAGCGTACTCTCCAACTATTGGAATTACGTATGTTGTGAAAAAGTCAACAACAACTCTAGACCCATAATAAGGCTCTCCTTATTTATAGATGTAGGCAACCCTCCTTAACAATTAAGGAATTGGGCTTTATTTTAATTAATTAAGCTCCTTTAATTAATTAGGCTCCTAATCTTATTAGGAATAATTAATTAGCCTCCTAATCTTATTAGGAATAAATGAGAATACTTTTATTAATTAATTCTCAAACTCCTTTAGGAATTAAATAATAATAATAGTAATGATAATAATAAGACTCCTCTTATTAATTTATATTTAATATTTCCAAAATATTAAATAATAAATATTAAGCTATTTAATTTATTTTATCACCATAGATTAAATTAAATATACTTAACTTATTATTACGATTATGCCATTAACTTCTTAAATAATTTTTCTTCCTTTTTATGGTGTGACCCTTTAGGTTCTCCATATTAAACCTAGGTTGTTAATAAATCAATTAGAACAATTCTAATCTTATATAAACAAATAAATTAAATTATTAATTTATTTAAATAAATAATATTTATTCTACAATAGGGATAAGCCTCCTAGCGATTAACGACTTTCCGGATAATATAGATTTTAACATTAATCATAAAAGAACCTTTGAGTAAATAGTTATCGTGCAATTCAATCCTTCCACCATCTGATGTCCCAATTAAATATAAGGCATGGAATTCTTGTCAAGTCTTATTTTATTTAATTATATGTATTTCGACTCTTAAATGCACAACTCCAAATAATGCAAATTAGAAACTCCTTTCTAATTTCATTACGCCTTAACCAAGGACTCTTCGGGTTATCATTTATCGAATCACATAGGACATTTCTCTTCTTTTACTAGAAGTGGTAGATTCCTTATTGATCATACATTATCTTCATGTACAACTTATTATACCCAAGCATACCCTTTGATATACCCTAAGGGTCTTAAGGAATAAGTCAAAGTATAACTCATCATACACAAGATAATATGATGATCTCAAGTCCAAGGATCACTTGTCTTTACTATCACTACTGAGAATTTCTATTGACAGTAAGTAAAACTCCATTAGGTATTCCTTAACGAGCCACGTTCAGTGAACTTATTCTCTAATAAGCACCTACATACTTGCTTTAGTGTCTCCACACAAATGATCATGAGATCAATCATCCTCATCCAATGAGCAAGCAACGTATGTACCAATCTATTCGGATTCACTAATCCCCAATTTAGTAATCCAACGATTGGGAACTATTTTAGTTTTAAGCTTTCTAAGAATTTAGATCTCATTAGAATGATCATCATCATTATTCTAAAAGCATTGCTTAAAACTATGGGTTTATCCCATATTATCAAACAACATTATGTAGATAATTAAAAGCCTTTAATAAATTAATACTTTTTATTAATAAATGAATAAGATTGTTACAAAGTATATGCTTTATCATCAAACATGATTGGCTTGTGTGCATACTACTTTCAAATCCAACCTGGGAGTACCAAAATGTATCATGATCTTCGACATACATTTTGGTGGAGCAATATGAAGAGAGAGATCGCGGAGTTTATCTCGAGGTGTTGTGATACCCCCAAATCCGGGTACTTAAATTTTCACATGATTTGGTGTTCACTATACAAATATCATCTATCTATCTATCCATAATAAATGCAAACCATGCAATAGATAGAAATAAATCCTCCCCTTATGGGGTTACAACATCTGAATAATAAATACAATCCTAAGTCAAACTAACCTTAAACATTTGTGCGGAAACATAAACAACTAATAAGCCTTAAACAACATCAAGTCTTGACAATAACATTCTTAAAATTAAATAAAAAGTCTTCATCACTTATTAGCTTTGCCCTTGCCTTTGCTAGAAGAAGGCTCATCGTACCTTTCGTTCTTAACTGCAATGTTATTATTATGCAAGAGTGAGCATTATTGCCCACAAGTATAAAAATGAAATAACAATATATAATAACATGCGAGTGAATCAAAGACTTCTGAAATAAAAACTCAACTTTTGAATCAAGAATGAATAACAAGAATTCAAAAGATTTCTGAGGGTCATAAGACCTTGAACTATGTCCTAGGTTATCAAGGGTTATACTTGAAACCTTTAACAGTCATAAGACTATGGACTCTTCTACTCGTACTTAGGGGGATCAGCCCTTAGTACTATACTGTGCACAATATCTTAACGCTAACACATAAGAAATCCCTATACAGGGTTGTTCATCTCAGTTTGACATTAGAGTCCGCACCAAAGGAAGTTTGGTTTGAATAAATCAATAAGGGTTCTGAAATTTAGAACGTTCATCAACTATGGACTAGTCGAATCAATAAGGGTTCACTAGTCTAACAAGGTTCAACAATAAATGATATTTAAATTGAATAACAATCTCAAGAGGTATACAATAGAACAAATATTGTATAACAGAATCATACTTTGAAAGATAAATAATCTTTAGTATAACAATTAAAATTGATTAATAATAATGAGAATTTACTTGACGTAGATTATAAACTTGAATAATGATAACAAGTAGGGTTAGGAAACTTGCCTCGTGCGTAGATTACACGTTAATTAAACACGTTCCTTGAATTAATCCTACATATCATTTCCATTCACAACTCCAGTTAATTATAATGTAACTAGTCATCATAAGTTCATTATTTTGTCTAACTCGGATTATGACTATACTTAGTCAATTATCACACTTATTGTTACATAATATTACACTACATGAACAATAAGCTAACTATGCGTTCAATCATTCAATACACACTTAAATGCGTTATTGACATGCTAAGAAACTATTTTAACATCTCATTATACTTCTAACATATTTTTATGTTCATTAGATTAGGTTACTAACACATTCATGTACTTGAACACTTTAAAAAATTTTGTTTCTGAACATTCTGGAGAGTGGCATCTGCGAGTGGCCCGTATGTGGCTGAGTTATTCACATTTGTGGCATGGCTTCATGTTACAAGACGGTTCTTATGCACAGAATGGCCGTGGCTGCATGGCGAACATGAACTGAACTCGAGAACTGCGATTCATGAAAAATTGCAGAACATGCCATTTTCTACCAATTTCTTAAATCAATTCATGAAATTAAGCATAACCAGACATTGTAATACACATATACTTACTACTAAACCATTTTAGCATGATTTTAACATGTTAAAACACATAATTTGCAGGATCAACACATGTAATTTATTATTCTTGGTGTTTTTGAAAGTTTTGAATACAAAACATGAAAATCAACACTACGGGTTCATTATAACACCGAATCCTTTCATTTAAAGTTTGGTCTCTTCGTTTTAATATACATAATCTTTTACAAGCATAAATTTATGATATAACCTATGATAGACATATCAAATTTGGTACGTAAGGCCATATGACCATATTTTATACTCTGTAATTTTGTAGCAACAATATACGACGTATTTTATGAAATTGATGCTATGGTTTATACAATATATATATATATATATATATATATATATATATATAATAAAACATGGTATACTTAACATATTAACACCTAATTTTTTTTACTCCTTTCCCAATTACAGAGATTTTACAGAATATAAAGCCATTTTCTTAAAAAGTTAAACAACGTAAAAATAGAAATTGGGTTAAAGGAATTACCCATAGTATAAGTGAAGATTAGGAGAGCCTCGATGATCCTTTCTCAGTTACTAGATCAATCACACATTCACAAATTCTCTCAACTTCACAATTTCTCTCTGTGATAGCTTTGTTCCAGACTTAGAAAATAAAGAAGACGTATACGATTTTTATAAAAAGAAACTGAGTGCAGAGTGGTGGTCAGTTACCCAGTAATGGTTAACTGCTCTCAACCTCCACTAAGGCCTCGTTTGGCCTAAAATGGCTCAAAACCATTTAATTTAATAAATCATTTATACCATAGTTAAATAATGTCACACTCATTTATACAATAACTCAAATATATTATTTAATTTTATTTGAATAAAATATAATAATTTCTCATTAATTCACATAGTCATATAATTAATTTTCTCATTAATTATAAAATAATATTAGGCTTATTAAATATTTCTTTTAATTCAATAAACTCACATAATTATATACTTTGAATAATCAAATTCTCCACATTAATTTAATAAATATAACACATATAATTAAATTAATCTATCACAATTTTATCAATTAATTATTTAATCCAATAATTAAATCATTGAACAATATTTATTTAATCCAATAAATATTAAAAATTAAATTACAAAAATCTCGTTTGTCACATCTTTCCCCCCTTAAAAGAATTCTGTCCCCAGAATCACGACTCAATAAATTTGACCCGTTACATTCTCCCCCCTACAAAGATTTTGTCCCCAGAATCGCTTACACATAATTTAAGTAAATAAATGAGGGTAATTTTTCATCATATTCTCTTCGAGTTACCATGTTGCTTCTTTTGCATTGTGGTTCCTCCAAATTACCTTAACAGAAGGTATTACTTTATTTCTGAGAACTTGTTCTTTTCTGTCGACAATTTGAATAGGAATTTCTTCGTAAGATAAGTATTTTTCAAAATGTAGGGGTTCATATTAAATTACATGCTTGTAATCAGGTTTGTAGGGTCGTAATACAGAGACATGGAAGACGTTGTGGACATTTTCAAGTGCTGGAGGTAAGGCTACCTCATACATAACTTCTCCGATTCTTCGCAGTACTTCAAAGGGTCCAATGAATCTTGGGCTTAATTTCCCTTTCTTTTTGAACCTGATCTTTCCTTTCCAGGGAGAGACCTTCAAGAATACATAACTACCCGATTCAAACTTAACATTTTTACTGTGTGGATCGGCGTATTTCTTTTGCCCATCTTGAGCTGCTACCAGTCTTGTTCAGATGACTTTAACTATCTCTGTTGTCTGCTGTACCAATTCTGGGCCTAGTAATTGTCTCTCGCCAACTTCATCCCAGTATAGTGAGGTTCTGCACTTTTTGCCATATATCGCTTCATAAGGCGGCATGCCAATACTAGCGTGGTAACTGTTGTTGTAGCCGAACTTGTAACAACCCAAAATTTTGGATTATCCAGAATTTAGGTTTAAAGAATTAGTTATTAATAAAATAATTTTTTATTAATACTATTATGTGCTATGTGTTTATTAATCATTTTATAACCTAGAATGATTATTAATCGGGAGGATTCTGGCTACGAGCTAGATTGAACGAGTAAGAATTTTCAAGACGAAAATAAAATTTTTCAGGGAACAAAATATTTTCAGGGAAAAAGACGAAATAGGCACTATTCATCCGTTTCTGCTCGAAGATTTATTTTGAAATTTCGAGAAGTTATTGATTGCGTGAAATCTTGAGACGTGATGGAATATTCAATAATATTTCGATTATGGTAAAACGAAGTTTTCGCTGCGGACTCAAAAAACCTAAGGGTTAGGAAAAGTGAGTTCCGAGAATGTAATGAGCGATATAATAACTAGGGTTATTATGCGTGAGAAATACTGAGTATATGATACGAGTTATTATCACAGTATATTACGAAGATTAGTACGACGTATAATACGAATATCGTACGAGTTAAATACGAAGAGATTACGAGATTACGAGAAAGGAATGCGTAGAATACGATTAGTCTTAATGTACTTTGTGTTCATAGACTTTTGTAGAAACCAATTGGACTTGGATTATGTCAAGCCCAATGATTTTTGTAGTTAAGCCCAAGAAGAATTAAGATTAAGCCCGATCCAAAGAAATTAACCGCGGATCGAACCGATGAGTCACCAGATGGGTAAAACCCATGGGGCAACCCATGGGGATGACCCATGGGCATAAGGGGCGGCCACTTGGCCACCAAGTAAGGGTGGTGGCCAAGTAAACTTGGTGGCTAAGTTGTTAAGGAGGTGGGAATAGTGACTTTAGGGGCGAAATGACTATTTTCCCCTAGCTTTGGTTTTCTATAAATAGAAAGCTAATTTTTTCATTTTCTAGGATTTTGAAAATCCTATAACTTGAGAGAGAAAGAGAGAGCTCGGTTGGGAGAGGAGAAGGAAGAGAATGATCATGAATGCTCGGATCAAAAGTGATCGAGAAATAGAAAAGCTCATAAATCGCCTTTTTGTATAATCTGAAGAGAAATAAAGAAGAACGGTAATCCGAACCCTAGTTTCTTCTAATATTTTATTTAAGTTTAATATGTTTAAAAAATAACTTAATGAGAATAAGGAGTAAAAGATATTGAGAATGATTTCATATGGTTGAAATCGTAAGAAAATGAAGAAATAAAAATAAGAAATTTAGTTTATAAATTTCTTAAGCAAGTATAAGATTCGTGAGGATTTTGAGCGATCCGAATGAATATTATGAACGAGTAGGTGAATTAAGTAAGGAATGGTGTTCTATAACATCAAATTCCAAGAAAAAATGAAATCGTAATCCAAAATATCGATTAAAATGAAGAACAAACGAAGAACGCGAAGAACACGAAGAACGTTGTTGATGGACAAATTTAAAACCATCGTACTATAATTGTTTTTGATGGACAAGTTTAAAACCATCACGTATAAGTTAGATGCTTATTGCTTGGTTAGGAATGGTAGAAACGTTCATGAAGAACGGATTAAAACTAAGCTATAACGAAGTTATAGCGAAAATTTTAATAAAAGAAGAACAAAAATTTGAAAGTTAGTAAATGAACCCGAACATGTAGGGTTTCATAAGAATGTAAGAGAATGTATAAAACATGAGTCGTGGACTCAAGAACGAACGAATTCCGATTTCGGATGACCGAATTACGGACGAACGAACGAAGAACGTTAAAAATGTGAAAATGAACGAAGAGCAAAGATTAAGCCAATTGAATGGCATGTTAACGGATTCAGAACAATTTTCTGTCCAAGAGTAAAATAAGGAAGAAAATGGCTTTGGATCGACCTCGTTCCAAGTTATAACGAAGAAGTTATGAGATTTCGAAATCAGCGTCTCAAGCTTGTAAAAGACTTAGAAAATTTTTCTAGGGTTTTGGCTCGGCATTGTAGCCGCCAAGAAAGTGGCTTGCATGCGTGAGCTCGAACCCGAGGTGTCATAATTGGCCGCAATGCCATGAGAGATAACGAAGGGTTTGGCGTCGCAGTGCCATACCAAGGAAGAAGGAGACGTAGGTCACGCCGCAGCGCAAAAAAGAGAGGAAAGGCATGGCGTCGCAGCGCCAGTGCAAGGCAATACCCAGAAATGAGATTTTAATTGCTCAAATTCTCGGGGGATGTGGAAGAAAGAAGTATGAACATGTAGTTCAATTAATGTAACACTTAATCAAGTGTTTTAAACCTTTAATAAAGGTTGAGCGAAAAGATTTAAATGAAATTAAAAGATAAAGAATGTGGATACGAGTTACGGAACCTATGTCCGGGGACCGTAGTCGCGACAAACGAACATGAGGGATTACTATGATTGGGAATTCCTTAGACGTTCGTTGATGAAGGTAATGAATAAAATTTTGATGTTATGTCATGGTAATGAGAGATGAATGTAAAGCGCTTAGACGCTGTGAACGCAACGTTGTTGCGATGAACGATCGGTCTTAGCATACAACGAACGGTATGTCTTCGACATAAAGAAAGAATAATGAACATGGGGTTCATGGGTTGAATAACGATGAAAACGATTGAAACCTTGAGTAAAGGTTGAATGAAAAATTAAGAGACGAGTAACGTGAACGTCGAATACATAAACGATCGTCGTGAATCGTATTCGAGTTGGAAGAACGTTCTAAGTATACCCTGGTTGTATGACTTAGATGTTGACAAAGGTAGTAGGTAAGATACGATTGGTATCAAGAAAGCCGTAACGAACGGTAATGAGATTAATGAAAGTCCGAGTATGAGTCGGATAGAGAATGTTAGAATGAAGTAAGCGTTGAACACTTTAACCAGCGTAAGGGTTGAGTGTAAGCGAGTGTTAAACGGGCAGAACCTACTCTCCGTGTATGGTTTGACCGTAAGGTAATGAAGTCTAAGTTTTAATCGTGAACGGTGGAGAAATTGAGTTGAAGATAATAACGTATAATGTTAAGAAGCCGAGTTAATAAGTATAACTTGGATAAACGTTCCGAGTTGAAGGAACTGGACGTTGTAGGGTATGAATAAATTCCTATGAAATGTTTAATGCTATGACCTCATAGTATTGACATTGAGTGATCGTTCTGAGTATACAAAAGACTGTATGACTTAGACGATAAAGAATGAATCCCGAGGTATGGAAATTACTTGCCAGAAAGCCAAAAGGATTAAGAAATTAACTTAACGAACATTATAATTTAATAATTCGTATAAGTTAAGAGAAAGTTAGGTTGTGGTACAATCGTAACCTTTGATGGTTGACATATGGGAGCTGGGCTAAACAATTCCTTCGTGAGAGCGAAGGTATATACGAAACTGGCAACCGATCTAACTCACTGTGATGGCAGTGTAGATGAGACGGGAACTTGTTTGTTGGTTGTTTATGGGAAACCACTCAGAGTGCCATATGGACTACTAGTAGAGAAGCAATGTGTACTGAGTTCTAGAGAAGTATACGAAGAAGATAAGAATGTGAATCATCAAAGATGATGAACGTGTTGAGTAAGACATCTCCGTATGTCATGAAACCGTTAACCGGTAATGAAAGTTAGTCGCGTAAAAATTATATTGCAAGAACGCAAACCTTAAGAAGTAAAGTTAAGTAAACCAATGCGTAAGTCAAGTATATGACTAATTGGTGTATTTGTTATTTCCTTATGTGTTATAGGGATTGGAATGAGCGATTCAAATAAAGTCATAGTGCGTAATGTGTAAAGGCAAGTTTCCTAACTTCATTCATACTATATGAATGCTAGTTTCTTAAACTTCTCAGATGTTGAACTTGAGAAGTTCTCCGTACATGCATATACGTATGTGCTTTAAGTATGTACAAGGTGGTAGAACGTATGAGGCCTTGTGCCACAATTTGAACACTTTGGTGTTTTTGTGAGATGAACTGTTCTATGATTGAACTGTTCAATAAAAGAATGTTCTGTTTATACATGAACCGTTATTGTTAAGTCTGTGCTATTGATTCTAGCCAGACAGAATGTGCATGAAAGAGAGTAGAGAATGAAAGTATTTCAAAGTGCATGTAACTAATGTTTTAAGATGATAGGAATCAAGACTATTCCTATTATTCAAGCTACTTCGTAGCCTTTGTTCGGTTATTGAAGTCTGAAAAGAATGTTAAACTCTTGAAGTTGTTTGTTCAACTGTTATGACTTGCTGAGCAATTGAATGCTCACACTTGCTTTAAATGAAAAACATTTTCAGCGAACGATGTTAGAAGAACTTAAGGATCCCATAAAGATCAAGCTGATCGGTATCCAGACGAAGTGCCATTCAGTATGTGAATGTGCATGCAGAGCAAGTGAAGACTTGTAATGTAGAAATATGAAATTTAAACTATAGACTATTTTAATGAACTGTATGTATCCTTGGTGGCGGATAAAAGTCACTCTTGTAAGATGAAAAGAATAATGTAATTATCATTATTTGTAATGAGAAAGGTTATAAGGTTTCGTAACACAGGATTTGAGAGTGTATGTTGTTATATTTCAGTATATAATGATGTATGCCGAATGAATGATGTACTCGTGACGTACGGAATCCGGGTGTGAAGATAGACCAGATTTCGGGGCGTTACAGAACTTTACTAGCGGTAGGTGATCATCCCAATTTCCTTTAAAGTCCATCACACAGGCTCTTAGCATATCTTCTAATGTCTGAATCGTTCTTTCTCTTTGTCCATCTGTCTGAGGGTGATATGTTGTACTCATTCGCAATTGTGTACCTATGCATTCCTATAGACATTTCCAGAAGTTCGATGTAAAGCGCGGATCCCTATCGAAAACAATTGACACCGGCACTCTGTGCCTCGAAATAATCTCTTTCACATATAACCTTGCCAACTGGTCTAAGTTGAATCTGATTTTGATCGAAAGGAAGTGTGCGGATTTCGTCAGTCGGTCAACGATAACCCATACTGCGACATAGCCTTTCTGAGTTATCGGAATGCCAACCACGAAGTCCATTGTAATATGTTCCCATTTCCATTCTGGAATCTCTAAAGGTTGTAGTAACCCACTCGGCCTCTGATGTTCTGCTTTCACTTTTTGACATGTCAAACACTTGGCAACACACTCTGCAACATCTCGTTTCAAATTTGGCCACCAGAAATGTTGTCGAAGATCTTGGTACATCTTGGTACTACCAGGGTGAATCGAATATCGAGAACTATGAGCCTCGCTCAAAATGTTTTCCTTAATCTCTGTTACTAGCGGTACCCAAATTCTACTTTCAAAGCTCAGTATTCCTTCCTTATCCATATTAAATCTTGGTTCGGTTCCTTCGAATATCTTCTTTTTCACCATTTTACATTCTTCATCCTGAAGTTGAGCCTCCTTAACTTTATCTAGTAGGGTTGCACAATCTAGAATAACTTCTCATCTATTTCCATAGGATACTTCACTTCTAACTCCAATTTCTCCATTTCTAAAATTAGTTCCTCCTGAGCGGTCAACATCATTAATTTCTCCCAACCCTTTCTACTTAAGGCGTCGGCAACCACATTTGCCTTACTTGGATGGTATAAAATCTCACAATCATAGTCCTTAATTAATTCCAACCACCTTCTTTGACGCATATTTAAGTCCTTCTGTGTAAAAATATATTTCAGACTCTTGTGGTTTGTATATATTTCACACTTCTCTCCGTAGAGATAGTGCCTCCAGATTTTCAAAGCAAAAACTATTGCAGCTAACTCAAAGTCGTGGGTCGGATACCCCTTCTCATAATCCTTCAATTGTCGTGACGCATACGCAATGACTCTGCCGTTTTGCATAAGCACACATCCAAGTCCTTTATGCAATGTATCACTAAAAACAACAAAATTTTATGTATCATCCGGAAGAGATAACACATGTGCCGTACTCAACCTCTTCTTTAATTCTTGAAAGCTTTCCTCACACTTCTCCGTCCAAACAAATTTCACAACTTTTTGAGTAAAATTCGTTAGCGGAGTTGCGATCTTGGAAAAGTCTTAAATGAATCTTCTGTAATATCTTTCCAATCCAAGAAAACTTTGTACTTCCGACGGCTTCCTCGGCTGATCCCAGTTTATTACGGCTTCAACTTTGGATGGATATACCGAAATTCCATTTTTATCGATCACGTGCCCAAGAAATTGTACCCGCTCGATCCAAAATTTGCATTTCAAAAACTTGGCATACAACTTCTCTCTTCTCAACACTTCCAACGTTAATCTCAAATGCTCTTCATGTTCTTCCTTGGTTTTCGAATATACCAAAATATCATCTATAAATACCACTACGAACTTATCTAAAAACGGCTTGAACACACCATTCATTAGTCCCATAAATGTTGCAGGAGCATTCGTTAGACCAAACGACATTACCAAAAATTTATAGTGACCATATCGTGTTCTGAACGCTGTCTTCGGTACATCCTCTGGCCTCAACTTTAGTTGATGATAACCACTTCTCAAGTCTATCTTGGAAAAGTATCTCGCTCCCTTCAATTGATCAAACAGATCGTGGATCCTCGGTAATTGATATCTATTCTTAATTGTGACCTTATTCAGTTCTCTGTAGTTAATGCAGAGCCGCATCGTTCCGTCCTTCTCTTTCACAAACAACATAGGCGCTCCCCACGGCGATACGCTCGATTGAATGTACTTCTTGTCCAGTAATTCTTGTAGTTGTACCATCAATTCTTTCATCTCTACTGGTGCCATTCGGTATGGAGCCTTCGATATTGGAGCAGTTCCTGGAGCCAAATCGATCACGAAATCAACTTCTCTATCTGGCAGAAGTCCTGGAAAATCGTCTGGAAATACGTCCGTGAAGTCCCTCACTACTGGTATCTCCTCTACTTTCGAATTTTCTTTACGACTGTCGACTATGTAAGCTAAATATCCTACACAGCCTTGTCTTAACAACTTCCTGGCCTACATCATCGTCAGATAACTCGCTTGTCTAGGCGACTTGCTACCATAAAATACAACCTTTGACGGAGTCATAAGGTTAATACGCTTCTTCTGACAATCAATTACATCCCTGTAATTGAATAACCAGTCCATTCCCCAGATTACGTCAAATTCCCCAAGTCGAATAGGAATAAGATCTACGTTCATGATATTACCATTAATATCCATTCTACAATTCTTATGTACGTTCTTAACAGGGATTATTTCTCTATTCGTAATTTCTGTGTTCATGGGGTATTCTAACTCATCCTTAGGAAATTCTAAGCTCTTAGCAAAGTCATCGGATATAAATGAACAAGTAGCACCCGAATCAAATAATACATAAGCATTAACTTTATTGATCAGAATGATCCACATCACAAGACTGAACTGCATCCTGCACCGTCATGTTAAAAGTAATGGCAGTCGGTTGGTTGGTTGCAGTTGGTCCTGTGATAGTCAAGGCACTTCTACTGCTGTTTCCCTGGTTTCCTCCTGATCCTGCCCCTCCAGATCCCTTCTTAGGACAGTCTCTTGCCAGATGATCCTTTGAACCATAAGTGAAGCAGGCACCCTTCTTTGGGTTAGGACAGTTAGGTGATATGTGGCCTTCCTGACCAAAATTGTAGCACACTCATTTTCCCTTTATACAAACTCCCAGATGAGCTTTCCCGCAGGTCAGGCATACTTCAATCCTCTTCTTTTGACTTCCTTGCTGATTTCCAGTTGATGTGTTGTCAAACCACCTTCTCTTCTGATTATTATTACCTCCTTCCGTATTACTTCCACTAGCCTTGTTATTTCCTTCACTATCATTCTTTTTCCTCTTCTGATCCTGATTATATTTTGTTACCGCATCGCTTCCACCTTCAGCGAGTATGGCTTTCTCTAGTACTCCTGTGAATGTCTTCAACTAAAACAAAGACACTTTGCTATACAACCATGGCTTTAATCCTTGTTCAAACCTTCTTGCTTTTCTCTCATCTGTGTGCACTTGATATGTGGCGAACCTGAAAGTAGTATGCACACAAGCCAATCATGTTTGATGATAAAGCATATACTTTGTAACAATCTTATTCATTTATTAATAAAAAGTATTAATTTATTAAAGGCTTTTAATTATCTACATGATGCTGTTTTATAATATGTGATAAACCCATAGTTTTAAGCAATGCTTTTAGAATAATGATGATGATCATTCTAATGAGATCTAAATTCTTAGAAAGCTTAAAACTAAAATAGTTCCCAATCATTGGATTACTAAATTGGGGATTAGTGAATCCGGATAGATTGGTACATACGTTGCTTGCTCATTGGATGAGGATGATTGATCTCATGATCATTTGTGTGGAGACACTAAAGCAAGTATGTAGGTGCTTATTAGAGAATAAGTTCACTTTGAGCGTTGCTATTAAGGAATACCTAATGGAGTTTTATTTGCCTGTCAATAGGAATTCCTGTAGTGATAGTAGTACAAGTGATCCTTGGACTTGAGATCATCATAGTATCTTGTGTTTGATGAGTTATACTTTGACTTATTCCTTAAGACCCTTAGGGTATATCAAAGGGTATGCTTGGGTATAATAAGTTGTACATGGAGATAATGTATGATCAATAAAGAATCTACCACTTCTAATAAAAGAAGAGAAATGTCCTATGTGATTCGATAAATGACAACCCAAAAGAGTCCTCGGTTAAGCGAGAATGAAATTAGAAAGGAGTTTCTAATTTGCATTATTTGGAGTTATTGCATTTAAGGATTGAAATACATATAATTAAATAAAATAAGACTTGACAAGAATTCCATGTCTTATATTTAATTGGGACATTGTATGGTGGAAGGATTGAATTGTGCGGTAACTATTTACTCAAAGGTTCTTTAATGATTAATGTTGAAATCTATATTATCCGGAAAGTCGTTGATCGCTAGGGAGGCTTATCCCTATTGTAGAATAAATATTATTTATTTAAATAAATTAATTGTTTAATTTATTTATTTAAATAAGATTAGAATTGTTCTAATTGATTTATTCACAACCTGGTTTAATATGGAGAACCTAAAGGGTCACACCATAAAAGGAAGAATAATTATTTAAGAAGTTAATGGCATAATCGTAATAATATATTAAGTATATTTAATTTAATCTATGGTGATAGAATAAATTAAATAGCTTAATATTTATTATTTAATATTTTGGAAATATTAAATATAAATTAATAAGAGGAGTCTTATTAATATTATTACAATTATTATTATTTTAATTTCTAAAAGAGTTTAGGAATTAATTTAATATAAGTACTCTCATTTATTCCTAATTGGATTAGGAAGGAAAATTAGTTAAAGGAGTTTAATTAATTATCCCTAATAAGATTAGGGAGCTTAATTAATTAAAAGAATTTAATTAATTAAAACCCAATTCCTTAATTGTTAAGGTGGGTTGCCCACATCTATAAATAAGAGGAGTTTTATTATGGGTGAGATGGGGGTTGTTGATTTTTTCAACATACGACATAATTCCAATTGTTGGGAGAGTACACCCTTTCTATAGAGATAGAAAAACTAGGGTTTAGCCAACCACCATTCTTCTTGAATTTTCTTCTTCCTTGGTGGATCACCTCTAGAGGCCAAACGCTTGGGTGGCTAATGTTGATCAAAGGAAGGAACCAAACCCGGTGGATTCAAGTTGAAACGCGAAAAGGATTGGAGGTGAACTTGTACCTGAGGAAGCTCGATCTTCAAGGGTATGATTTTATTCTTTATCTTTTCGTTTAATTAATAATTGTGAATAAAGGGTGATCCGGGTATATGGTTTGTAAAATTTTAAACTCTGATTTTACACGCTTCCGTATTATTTTTGCAATTTGATTGCGCCCATGAATATTACAAACCTAACAGTGGCATCAGAGCCAAACCTTTATGCAAATTATTAATTGTTTTAATTTGATATGTATATTGATATGTGTTTAGAACAATTTAATTGGGCATAATTTTATTGTATAAAATAAAAAATAAAAAAAATATTGGCGATACTGTTCGTGTTTTTTTAGATTCCGTGTAGTACTTTTGTTTTGCGATTTTTTTTTACCGGAAATAAAAGTCACAAAATGTTACGCAAATCAATTACCAACAGATTTTCGGAGTATTTCATGTTTTAGTCAGGATATCTTATATATTCCGTGAGCCACATGATTTAAGAGTTACAGGATTTTTAAGTTACGGTTATTATATTATATATATATATATATAATAGTTATATATATATATATATACTATATATATATATTATTCTTAATTATTTTATAATTAAAAAAATGTTTATTTTAATTTTAAAATAAAAAGTTTATTTTAATATTAAAATAAAAAGGAGTTTATTTTAATTTTAAAATTGAATAT
The DNA here is from genome assembly GCA_020205615.1 of Panax quinquefolius. Classification (NCBI taxonomy): domain Eukaryota; kingdom Viridiplantae; phylum Streptophyta; class Magnoliopsida; order Apiales; family Araliaceae; genus Panax; species Panax quinquefolius. The sequence goes on along the minus strand of CM035160.1, from coordinate 114,433,988 downwards.
TATATATATATAATTATTTTAATCTTAAAATAAAAGTTTATTTTAATTTTAAAATAAAAGGTTTATTTTAATCTTAAAATAAAAAGGTTTATTTTAATTTTAAAATTAGAATTTCATGCTAACTAATTAGAGTTGGAATTGGATTCTATGATAACTAATTGGAGTTGAAATTGTATTCCATCTTTCCTTAAATAAAGGAGTTTATTTAGATATGAAATAGGATTTCATATTATTCAAAATAAAAGAGTTTATTTGTGAATAGGAAAGAAAATCCATGTTTTCCTTAAATAAAGGAGTTTATTTAAATATGGAATAAGATTTCATATTATTCAAAATAAAGGAGTTTATTTGTGAATAGGAAAAAATATATCCGTGTTTCCTTTAAATAAAAGATTTTTTTTTACATGGAATTGGATTCCATAATTAATTAAAATAAAAGAGTTTATTTTAATTAAAGATTTTTTTTATACATGGAATTGGATTCCATAATTAATTAAAATAAAGGAGTTTATTTTGATTAAAGATTTTGATTAAAATAAAATAGTTTATTTTATTCAAAATTGGATAAATTAAAATAAAATAGTTTTATTTTGATTTAAATTTGGATTAAAATAAAGGAGTTTATTTTGATTCAAAAATTAGATTTTATACTAACTAATTTTGCCCATTAAATGATATCAATATATATATTAAATGTTTATTATTCATAAGATGAATATTATTTATTGATGCGTATGGTGATGTGTATGATAATAAATGGGATTGATTATGGACTATTGACCAATGCGATTGGATTTATTTTAGTTGGATGCATGAATGTATGGGTTTTATTAAATGGGGTCTCACAGATTGCCTTCTTCTCTAATTTTTCTTAATGTAAATTCTATCTCCCTCCTATGTACATCCCCTTGACTGCTGATCAAGGTTTCTATTTATTTTAAATAGTTTTGTAATAGGAATAATTAGAATTATTTTTGAAAAATTGGAGATCAAGGAGCAAGGAGCGCTTGAAGACCCGTTTGTAATGGAGCCCGGGTTTAAATGTAATAGTTATATTTAAATATTATTTCTTGCACCCCTAGGGTTTGACCTTTTGGTTCACTTGGTGGCTCTAGTGAACCAAACTAGAATAAAAGTCCATAATCAATCCAAGTAGAATATAGTATTCTATATGTGCATGCTTATACTATATATATTATATATTATGCAAACATGCTTCGCATGTTCATTAATATGACGCGTATTTTATATATATGTGCATGCGCAGCTAAAAATAAGATGAGACAAATTAATAACAAACCCCTCAATTTTTATATTAAGTCCTAAGCGTTCAAAGATATTTGGAATATCGAACGTCGCCTTCTAGCATGATAAAATTAATAGAGTATTAAATATTTAATATGAGTTTGTTGTGTCACCACAAGGCAAGTATTAAGTATTTAAGATGTTAATTTATCACATTTGATGCTTATAAAGAAAATTGAACAATATTGTTTTGTCACACCACAAGGATGATATTTTTCTTTTTTGAATATATGGAGTGCTAGGTCGGACTTAACTTGGATAATTTTGATTCGGATGTGCCACCACTTGATCAAAATAATCTAAGAGACAAAAGAAAAGGAGTTGCATAGTTGATGTAATTGACAAAAGTTGTCTACCTATTTATTTATATATAGTTTGTTGTGTCACCACAAGGCTATATACATTTGAAATGGGATCCTTATTCTCACTAGCAAAAATCTTTAATTAGATTTTGCTTAACTATATAAGTGAGGGTAATATAGTTTGAAGAAAATAGTGGGAGATACCAATTTAAAACAAGACCTAATTTATTTTGGTAATTAATAATAGAATGTATGTTAAAATGTTGTTAATTACAAATTCATTTACAGAATTTTACAATGTCTAAAATTACTATCACCGCGAAGCATATTAGATGCTAAATTAATCAGACCGAATTAAACGGATTGGTTAAGGAATTTGAGAATAGTTCTCATAGCTGAAAAGCTATCTTATGTCCTTAATACGCCTATCCCTGCAATGGTTGCAGACAATGCCTCTGAGGAAGAGATTGCTACTTTTAGAAAGTGGCAAGATGATGCACAAGTTGGCTCAATGCATCATGCTCGCGCATCTATGAGTAACAAGCTTCACGTCGAGATGAAACTATGGATGCTTCTACTATATTCCTGCACATCAAGTAGTTGATGGTGAGGAAAGTAGGACTGATAGATATCAGATATCTAAGGAGCTCTTCCGATCTGGAATGACCGATGACACTGCAGTATAGATAAAAGTCCTTAACATTATCAATTTGATTGATCAATTAGGACAACGAGTTTTGTCATGGATGGAGAGTTGAGCCAAGATTTGATCTTGCACTCACTCCCTACTCCTTTCACAATTGTTGTGAATTTTCATATGAACGAGCTAGATATCGCCTTTCTTTGATTTGCTTAACATGTTGAAAATGTTGAGAGTCACTTTCCAACCAAGAAAGACTATGTCTTACTGGTAGGGGCCAAAGGATCTTCTGAAAAGAAGAAAGATTCAAAGAAGGTAAATAGAAAGGCATAAACAAAGGATAATAAGAACAAAACTGATATGGATAGCAAAGGAGTTTGCTTCCACCGCAATAAGCCCAGACATCTTTGAAAGAAAGCTGCGAAGAAGCATCTTGCGAGGCTAACCAAAGAAGCTTAGTGAAGTTTGATATAATAAAAGTTTTGTTCATGATTGAAATAAATTTTTCTTTAAGTCAAGGTTCTACTTGGGTATTGGATACCGACTATGGTTATCATAAATATAGATTTATGAAGGGACCAAGCGTAAGTAGAAAGTTAAACAAATATAAGTAATCCTATGTAAGGAAATGTAGCAAAGGTTGCCATATTAGCCATAGAAACTTATAGTTTAGCAATGTCTACGGCAAATCTATTAAGTCAATAAGTTGTTATTGTATTCCAGTTCTTGTTAAAATATTATTTCCATTTTATTGTTGGACAATGAAATCTTTGGTATTATAATTAAGAACAATTGTTGTTCTATTTATAATAATAATGTTTTGTATATAGAATCGGAATATTACTTAATCAATTTTGTATACTTGACTTACATGAAAAATATATTTTGCAAATTGAACAAACTAGTATAAGAAAAGGAGATGATCATTCAAAGAGTTGAATGTGTGTATTTGCTGAAATACAAGTGTGAATTATTTGAAAGGTTCAAAGAATTCAGAAGTGAAACAAATTGGCAAAGTATTAAGATTCTTTGATTAGATCAAGGAATAAATACTTGTGCAATAAGTTTCTAGATCATCTCAAATGATTTTTCTCATAATGGACACCTCATGATACGTAATAATTGATTGATGTATCTGAAAGGAAAAATTGCACCTATTTGAACATGGTGCGGTCCATAATGATTTTACCGACATTCCAGTATCCTTCTGGGATAATGTCCTAGAAATGGCTGCATATCTACGAAAATGGTAACCTCAAAATCCGGCCTCAAGACTCCATAAAAGTTATGGAAAGGGAGGATTCCTAATCTTAAGTATGTTAAGATAAGGGGTTGTCCAACTTATGTGAAAAGGTTTCAAAGGATAAGCTTGGGACAAGATTTTATAAGTGTCGATTTGTGGGACATCCTAAAGTAAGTTTAGGGTATTTGTTCTATAATCTTACTTAGCAAAAGGTGTTTGTTGCGAAACACGCTGCCTTATAAGATAAAGGTGTTTATCATTAAAAGGGGCTAGTGGGAGAATAATAGATCTTGAAGAGTTCAAGAACCACAAAACACTATAAGTCAAATAAGAGGAACCTGTAGATAGACCTATTGTACCACAATCGAATCATAAATCTGGAATAGTACTGAAGATACCCAGGAGGTATAGATTCATCATGGATGATGATGATGAGGTACGCATCATAGAAGATGATGATCCAGAGTTACATACGATGAGGTAAGTGTTGCAGACACTCAGAGAAATGGATTGAAGCAAGTTTCTCAAATATGGAACATTCGTTTTGATGAGGCAATCAAAAGAGTTTGATTTTATCAAAAATAAGAATGAACCTAGTGTGTACAAAAGGGTTTGGTGGGAGCATCGTGACATTCCTAGTACTATATGTTGATATACTACGGATAAGGAATGACATACCAATGCTACAATCAAGAAAGATAAAGTTGTCAAGCATTCCTCCATGAATGATTTGGAAGAGTATCTTAATTGGGGATATAAATTTATATAGATAGATTTAAGAGGATGCTCGACTTAACCCAAGGAACGATATTCATTTGATGCTAAAGTCGTTTAGCATGGCAAACTCCAAGAGATGTCTCATGTCGATGAGCTATGGAGTGTATCTCTCTTAATAGTCCCCACGCACTCTGAAAAGAGAGGTCGCATGAGTGACAATCATGTATGCAATGAAATGTACGAGACCTGATGTTGATCGATCATCATATTATGGAGAAGTTCACTATGAGTCGGTGAAAACATCTTAAAGTGCTTAACCCAAGCACTAAGGATGTGATCATATTCATGGTGGGTCTAAATTAAAACTAGAGGGCTTAATGACTCAAGTTTTTCGAGACGCACTAAGATGATGTAAAATCACTTTAAGGTAAAGCGTTATCTTGATCGGTGGTGCAATGAATTGGAAAGGTTCCAAATAGCAAAGAGTTGCTGGTTTAGTGATAAAGACAAAGTATATAGCTATAAATGAAGCTGCAAGTTGATTGTTTGGATTAAAAGTTCATTACAGAACTAGGAATAGTTCCTAAGTCTCATCTTGAATCTAAACATGTGTTGTGGCACTTTCATTTGATTATTAGAATCATTGAAAGATGGGAAATCACTATAGAGATGGTGGACTCTCAAGAACAACATTACATATCCATTAACTAAAAGCTTATCCAATGCCAGGGATAATCGTCACTTAGAAAGAAGAGTATAAGATACCATGGCGATTGGCTTTAGTGCAAGTGGGAGATTGAAAGTAGTATGCACATAAGACAATCATGTTTGATGATAAAGCATATACTTTGTAACAATCTTATTCATTTATTAATAAAAAGTATTAATTTATTAAAGGCTTTTAATTATCTACATGATCTTTGTTTTATAATATGTGATAAACCCATAGTTTTAAGCAATGCTTTTAGAATAATGATGATGATCATTCTAATGATATCTAAATTCTTAAAAATCTTAAAACTAAAATAGTTCCCAATCATTGGATTACTAAATTGGGGATTAGTGAATCCGGATAGATTGGTACATACGTCGTTGCTTGCTCATTGGATGAGGATGATTGATCTCACGTGATCATTTGTGTGGAGACACTAAAGCAAGTATGTAGGTGCTTATTAGAGAATAAGTTCATTTGAGCGTGGCTCACTAAGGAATACCTAATGGAGTTTTATTTGCTGTCAATAGGAATTCTGTAGTGATAGTAGTCTGAGTGATCCTTGGACTTGAGATCATCATAGTATCTTGTGTATGATGAGTTATACTTTGACTTATTCCTTAAGACCCTTAGGGTATATCAAAGGGTATGCTTGGGTATAATAAGTTTATACATGGAGATAATGTATGATCAATAAAGAATCTACCACTTCTAATAAAAGAAGAAAATGTCCTATGTGATTCGATAAAATGACAACCCAAGAGTCCTTGGCGAAGCGAGAATGAAATTAGAAAGGAGTTTCTAATTTGCATTATTTGGAGTTGTGCATTTAAGGATTGAAATACATATAATTAAATAAAATAAGACTTGATAGTAATTCCATGTCTTATATTTAATTGGGACATTGTATGGTGGAAGGATTGAATTGTACGGTAACTATTTACTCAAAGGTTCTTTAATGATTAATGTTGAAATCTATATTATCTGGAAAGTCGTTGATCGCTAGGGAGGCTTATCCCTATTGTAGAATAAATATTATTTATTTAAATAAATTAATTGTTTAATTTATTTATTTAAATAAGATTAGAATTGTTCTAATTGATTTATTCACAACCGATTTAATATGGAGAACCTAAAGGGTCACACCATAAAAGGAAGAATAATTATTTAAGAAGTTAATGGCATAATCGTAATAATATGTTAAGTATATTTAATTTAATCTATGGTGATAGAATAAATTAAATAGCTTAATATTATTATTTAATATTTTGGAAATATTAAATATAAATTAATAAGAGGAGTCTTATTAATATTATTACAATTATTATTATTTTAATTTCTAAAAGAGTTTAGGAATTAATTTAATATAAGTACTCTCATTTATTCCTAATTGGATTAGGAAGGAAAATTAGTTAAAGGAGTTTAATTAATTATCCCTAATAAGATTAGGGGAGCTTAATTAATTAAAAGAATTTAATTAATTAAAACCCAATTCCTTAATTGTTAAGGTGGGTTGCCCACATCTATAAATAAGAGGAGTCTTATTATGGGTGAGATGGGGGTTGTTGACTTTTTCAACATACGACATAATTCCAATTGTTGGGAGAGTACACCCTTCTATAGAGATAGAAAAACTAAGGGTTTAGCCAACCACCCTCTTCTTGAATTTTCTTCTTCCTTGGGTGGATCACCTCTAGAGGCCAAACGCTTGGGTGGCTAATGTTGATCAAAGGAAGGAACCAAACCGGTGGATTCAAGTTGAAACGCGAAAAGGATTGAGGTGAACTTGTACCTGAGGAAGCTCGATCTTCAAGGGTATGATTTTATTCTTTATCTTTTCGTTTAATTAATAATTGTGCATAAAGGGTGATCCGGGTATATGGTTTGTAAAATTTTAAACTCTGATTTTACACGCTTCCGCATTATTTTATCAATTTGATTGCGCCCATGAATATTACAAACCTAACAGAACCTCGCCAACTCGTTGAATCTAGCCGCATAATCCGGTACGGACATATTCCCCTGTTTCAACTCCAGAAACTGAACCTCCATTTGGTTCTGCGAGCTGGTCGGGAAATATATCTCAAAGAACATCTCCTTGAATCTCTCCTAGGTAATCATACATTCTCCTCCACGGACCTTATTTGCTTGCCACCAATAACTGGCTTTAGATTTCAGCATAAACGTTGCGAACGCGGTCTTCTGGTCCTCTCTGACTCTTATAACATCAAAAACCTTCTCCATCTCCATAACCTAAGTCTGAGCTTCGATCGGGTTCATGGAGCCTGTAAACTCTGGCGGTCCCACCGCCTTAAAATCTTTAAACGTTGTATTCAGTGGAGCTTGAGGTTGATTATTCATCGCTCCAGCTAGTAAGTTCACTAATTGTTGAACATGGTTAGCATTGGCATTATTGTTATTCGTTAACTCTTCCCGAGCTGGTTGACGGTGTTGCCTTCTTCTTGGCGGCATGTTTCTGTTAAAATATATACTTATTAGATCTTTATTTATTTCTCTAAATAGTTAAGGCATTACTCAACAATTTAACATAATCACTTAACACATTATCTCAAACAACTTGATATATTTAATCAAATCAAAAGTTTTAACATCAAACGATAGCATCACTGCTATTTACATTAACTATCCAGAGATAAAGAATCCACATGATTTAAAATATTAAAATATTCCTTTGTTCATAACCACATCGGAATTTACATCTAAATACCAAATAAGTTTTTCATAAAATTAAACAAATTCTATCACTGCCTGTTAAGGCAGTGAACAATCTTGCTACTTTCCTCTTCCATGATGCGAGACATCGTCCTACGATCCAACATGTACGATGGTAGTCCTTCAAACTAGATTGGGTACCTCAAAACTCGATCTTGAGCCTCATCCATTGCATATTGGAGTGTAGAGTACGTCTCCCTAAGCTTAGCCTTCTTCGCACGACAATCCTCTTCTGCAAGATCAGCACGACGTGATTCTCTTATCCAGTCCTCCTTTGCTATGATCAGCCTTTCTAAGCTTTCCTTCAGTTCCTTTTTCAACTTCTCTATCTCCTCAGTCTTCTCCTCGGTTTGACCCTTCTCGTGGACCAAATCCCATTCTACATTTCCCAGACGTGTGTGAAGAGTCACAACCTCCTTATGCTTCTGTTCGATGGTAATCTGCTGAATAATCGCTTGCTCAGTCAGATCCTAGACAGTGTCACATAACTCTACGTTACAGTCATATAACTCGTTGTACATCTCAGCATCGATGGAGTTCGGTGGGAACTCCTCTTCTTCATCTTCCTCTTCAAGATCCTCCTCTAGATCAGTCTTAGGCTCATGCTCCTGACCAACAACAGTGATAGATGGAGATGGCTCTCTCTGTATCAACTGCACCCTGACAACATGAATGTCTCGGGCTCCTCCTCAGTAGGTACTCGCGATTCCTCCTCCCCAGCTCGACTAGCTCCTCCAACATCCGACATCCTGACAACAAAGTTTCAAGTTTTAGTTACTAAGTCGTACTAGTGAGCACATAATTTAACACATAAGCACATAAAGTCTTTTATTATCTTCAATGAATTAAGGAAATTCATTTCTTAGAACTCGATAAGAGTTTTCCATCACTATGTTCTTCCTATAAGGCTACTACCTAAGGTTGTTCCCCCACCTAAGGTTCATAACCTACAGCTCTGATACCAACCTGTGACACCCCCAAATCCGGGTACTTAAATTTCCACATGATTTGGTGTTCACTGTACAAATATCATCTATCCATCTGCCCATAATAAATGCAAACCATGCAATAGATAGAAATAAATCCTCCCCTTATGGGGTTACTGTTAGGTTTGTAATATTCAAGAACGCAATCAAATTGCATAAATAAGCGAAAACGTGTAAAAATCAGAGTTTAAAATTTTTACAAACCATATACCCGGATCACCCTTTATGCACAATTATTAATTAAACGAAAAAGATGAATAAGAAACATACCCTTGAAGATCCGAGCTTCCTCAGGTACAAGTTCACCTCCAATCCTTTTCGCGTTCAACTTGAATCCACCGGGTTTTGTTCCTTCCTTTGATCAACGTTAGCCACCCAAGTGTTTGGCCTCTAGAGGTGATCCACCAAGGAATAATAAAGATTCAAGAAAATGGGTGGTTGGCTAAACCCTAGTTTTTCTATCTCTATAGAAAAAGAGCGTACTCTCCAACCATTGGAATTATCACGTCGTCTTAATATCTGATATAAGACTCCTCTTATAAAGATATCAAGTAACCCTATTAAAATAAGGTATTATTTAATTAAACTCTTTTAATTAAATGAGCTCCCTAATCTTATTAGGAATAATTAATTAAACTCCTTTAATTAATTTTTCTTCCTAATCCAATTAGGAATAATTGAGAGTACTTATATTAAATTAATTCCTAAACTCTTTTAGAAATTAAAATAATAATAATAATTGTAATAATATTAATAAGACTCCTCTTATTAATTTATATTTAATATTTCTAAAATATTAAATAATAAATATTAAGCTATTTAATTTATTCTATCACCATAGATTAAATTAAATATACATAACATATTATTACGATTATGTCATTAACTTCTTAAATAATTATTCTTCCTTTTATGGTGTGACCCTTTAAGTTCTCCATATTAAACCTAGGTTGTGAATAAATCAATTAGAACAATTCTAATCTTATTTAAATAAATAAATTAAACAATTAATTTATTTAAATAAATAATATTTATTCTACAATAGGGATAAGCCTCCCTAGCGATCAACGACTTTCCGGATAATATAGATTTCAACATTAATCATAAAAGAACCTTTGAGTAAATAGTTACCGCATAATTCAATCCTTCCACCGTACAATGTCCCAATTAAATATAAGACATGGAATTACTGTCAAGTCTTATTTTATTTAATATACCCTAAGGGTCTTAAGGAATAAGTCAAAGTATAACTCATCATACACAAGATACTATGATGATCTCAAGTCCAAGGATCACTTGTACTACTATCACTCTGAGAATTCCTATTGACGACAAGTAAAAGTAAAACTCCATTAGTATTCCTTAGCGAGCCACGTTCGATTGAACTTATTCTCTAATAAGCACCTACATACTTGCTTTAGTGTCTCCACACAAATGATCATGAGATCAATCATCCTCATCCAATGAGCAAGCAACGTATGTACCAATCTATCCGGATTCACTAATCCCCAATTTAGTAATGCAATGATTGGGAACTATTTTAGTTTTAAGCTTTTTAAGAATTTAGATCTCATTAGAATGATCATCATCATTATTCTAAAAGCATTGCTTAAAACTATGGGTTTATCACATATTATAAAACAGCATCATGTAGATAATTAAAAGCCTTTAATAAATTAATACTTTTTATTAATAAATGAATAAGATTGTTACAAAGTATATGCTTTATCATCAAACATGATTGGCTTGTGTGCATACTACTTTCAGTTACAACATCTTTATAATAAATACAATCCTAGGTCAAACTAACCTTAAACATCTATGCGGAAACATAAACAAATAATAAGTCTTAAACAACATCAAGTCTTAATAAAAACATTCTTAAAATTAAATAATAAGTCTTCATCACTTATTAGCTTTGCCCTTGCCTTTGCTAGTAGAAGTGTGACGCCCCCAAAATTAGGTATACGTCACCCATCTTGGGTCGCCACTTACATGGTACAGAATTTAAATACAACTTACTGATATAACTGTCGTGTACAATACGACATAAACTGTGAGTTTGAATACAAATATTGTCTACTAGATATTATACAAACTCAAAAGGAGTCCTCATTACAATTATTATCACACTATTTCACGAATAGTGAGGACTACTAATGCTATCCTCTCGGACCATTATTCCGCTCCCAGGCTAAGTCCAGCTATATTCTCATTTCTGAAGAGAACAAAGGAAAGAAAGGGTGAGCTCAACTAGCCCAAGAAGAAATATTATAACTAAGATAATGCAGAATAAATTATCAATAGTCTTCAACAATGTTAAACTGATAAAATAAAATAGACAACCAGTTTAATCTGCGGTGGAATATCTTGATCCATTAAAAGAGTCAAGTAGAAAATAAAGTCTACTATCTTTTAGGTTTTAAAAGGTTTTCATCAATTTTTATCACTAAGACTCGGTTTAATGAATAAACCACAATATCTAATCATCCCTCGCACTACCACGCCAAGGATTTTCATCAAATTATCAATGGTCATGACTATCTTAGAATCACCCCGGTCATAATCATACCAAAACTATCCATCACTACATTACAGGCCACTGAGGACTTTTGTCACATCATTTATATCAAGCCATGATTATACCGAATGATCTCTAGTCATAATCATAATAAGTTCATCTATGCATGTAAGCCAAAGATAACATAATATAACATGAGGATGATGACAATGACATAATAATTCACTAAAACAAGTTCACGAATTAATTTATTCAGGAACTAATAACGTCCAAATTGTCAACATGATACTGCTTTGTAGAGTAAAATTCAAGAATGATCAGAAGAATATTTCCATGAAAAGATACTGGATGAAACGCAAATATCAAGAATATTCTACTAATTTCATGGAGTATAGAAGTCAAAGTTTTAACCAACTGGGTATAATAAAGAATGGAATAACAAAGGAAATCACCATGCATGCGGTTGCCGCGCATAGACAAAGTTATTCAACGAGAATAATAATAACGGAACGAGTCGGTGAAATTCACAAGCGGCAGGATGTTCCAACAGAATAATAAAGATGGAACCGGTCCGGTGTAAAACACATGATAGGATATTCCAATGTAATGATAAAGACGGAACCCGAGTCCATGTAAAACACACGCATGTGATGTTCCAATGAGAATAATAAAAAGATTTTAACCAGTCCTGTAAAACACACGAGCGTGGATGTTCCAACAGAATAATAGAAGAATGTCACCAAGTATAGGGTAAACCACGTATACAGATTATGTATAGGGTATGCCGCGTATACAGGTTATTCCAATAGAATAATAAAGAATGGAATAACAGAAGTTCTCTTCATGAATAAGAAAGAATAACACCCCTTACGGGTACAAAAAATAATATCCCATACCTTAAAAGAACTGAATATTGGAAAAGTGAAGTAGCAGAATACTTTTCTTCTTTCTCTCTATAGTTTCTCTCTCTAGAGTTTCAATGAATTCGTAAGAAATAATGAAGGAATGAGCTTTCTATTTATAGAAAAACTGAGGGTGGCTCTTGGTCTTAACGAAGGGTCAAAATGACTCTTGGTAATATTGAAGAGACAACTACTATTTGCGAAGGGGTAATTAACCCTTGGAACACCGAAGAGGCAATTAACTCTTGGTAATATTGAAGGGACAACTACTATTTGCGAAGGGGTAATTACTATTGACGAAGGTAATTACTATTGACGAAGGTAATTACTATTGAAGAAGGTAATTACTATTGACGAAGGTAAATACTATTGACGAAGGTAATTACTATTCACAAAGGTAATTACTATTCACAAAGGTAATTACTATTCACAAAGGTAAATACTATTGACGAAGGTAAATACTATTGACGAAGGTAATTACTATTCACAAAGGTAAATACTATTGACGAAGAGACTCTTAGATGATGACATATGAGCCCCCCATAAAATAATCAAACTTACTACAAACGTCTCATAACAGACTCTTTATATACATCAAGGATTGAATAAATATTACCACAAATCATTTTATTTTTAATCAACACATATTTAATCTTTCAACAATTATTAATCATTTATAACTTGTCGTCTCAATTAATAATTTAATACTATAACATATTATACGATGATCTTTGTGACAATAATTGAATCAATAATATAAGAGATATGATCAAGAATTCTCGTAGCAATAATTGAGTATAGCTAAGTGACTTCTCACGTAAGCATCAATAATCAATACCGTGTGCTACTATGCAACCACGCGTATTACTGTACTTTTACTACCGGGTAGTTCAACAGTTTTAACGGTAACACCTCTGTCGTTATTTTTATAGAAAGATAATTTTGTCGTTTTCTAACTACGACAATACTTCCGTTGTGGGGTCCACCATCGATTGAGTAGTCGTCTTTAATATTCCCGACAAAAGAATATTCCCCGACCAAACGAATATTTTATAACAACTTGCTTACTTTGCAAAATTTATAAATATTACCCACAACTATAACATTATATCAAATTTATTCCATAATATTCAAAAATAATATTTATAGAAAATTCATCTTTATTTATAAAAGCTGGGGTCTTACAAGAAGGCTCATCGTACCTTTCGTTCTTAACTACAATGTTATTATTACGCAAGAGTGAGCATGATTGCCACAAGTATAAAAATGAAATAACAATATATAATAACATGAAGTGAATCAAAGACTTCTGAAATAAAAGCTCAACTTTTGAATCAAGAATGAATAACAAGAATTTAAAAGATTTCTGAGGGTCATAAAACCTTGAACTATGTCCTAGGTTATCAAGGGTTATACTTGAAACCTTTAACAATCATAAGACTATGGACTCTTCTACTCGTACTTAGGGGGATCAGCCCTTAGTACCATACTGTGCACAATATCTTAACGCTAACGCATAAGAAATCGCTATACAGGGTTGTTCATCTCAGTTTGACATTAGAGTCCGCACCAAAGGAAGTTTGGTTTAGATAAATCAATAAGGGTTCTAAAATTTAGAACGTTCATCAACTATGGACTAGTCGAATCAATAAGGGTTCACTAGCCTAACAAGGTTCAACAATAAATGATATTTAAATTGAATAACAATCTCAAGAGGTATACAATAGAACAAATATTGTATAACAGAATCATACTTTGAAAGATAAATAATCTTTAGTATAACAATTGAACTTAATTAATAATAATGAGAATTTACTTGACGTAGATTATAAACTTGAATAATGATAACAAGTAGGGTTAGGAAACTTGCCTCGTGCGTAGATTACACGTTAATTAAACACGTTCCTTGAATTAATCCTACATATCATTTCCATACACAACTCCAGTTAATTATAATGTAACTAGTCATCATAAGTTCATTCTTTTGTCTAACTCGGATTATGACTATACTTAGTCAATTATCACACTTATTGTTACATAATATTACACTACACGAACAATAAGCTAACTATGCGTTCAATCATTCAATACACACTTAAATGCGTTATTGACATGCTAAGAAACTATTTTAACATCTCATTATACTTCTATCATATTTTTATGTTCATTAGATTAGGTTACTAACACATTCATGTACTTGAACACTTTAAAAAATTTCGTTTCTGAACATTCTAGAGAGTGGCGTATTATACATTTTTCTTTTATTAGGTTGTTTTCAACATGCGCAGACGCCTTCATGTGGTCGTCGAGTTCTCAAGGCTCATGGCATGCAGTTTGCAACTATTGCGGCGGTTCTTATGTTGCGGTAAGTTATTGTGGCCATGGTGAACTGACTCGTAACTCTGCGATTCATGAAAATTGCAGAACATGCCAATTTCTACCAATTTCTTAAATCAATACGTGAAATTAAGCATAACCAGACATTGTAATACACATATACTTACTAAACCCTTCTAGCATGATTTACTGTTCTTGGTGTTTTTGAAAGTTTTGAATACAAAACATGAAAATCAACACTACGGGTTCATTATAACACCGAATCCTTTCATTTAAAGTTTGGTCTCTTCGTTTTAATATACATAATTCTTTACAAGCATAAATTTATGATATAACCTATGATAGACGTATCAAATTTGGTACGTAAGGTCATATGGCCATATTTTATACTCTATAATTTTGTAGCAACAATATACGACGTATTTTATGAAATTTATGCTATGGTTTATACAATATATGTATAATAAAACATGTTATACTTAACATATTAACACATAATTTTTTTTTACTCCTTTTCCAATTACAGAGATTTTACAGAACATAAAGCCATTTTCTTAAAAAGTTAAACAACGTAAAAATAGAAATTGGGTTAGAGGAATTACCCATAGTATAAGTGTAGATTAGGAGAGCCTTGATGATCCTTTCTCAGTTACTAGATCAATCACACATTCACAAATTCTCTCAACTTCACAATTTCTCTCTGTGATAGCTTTGTTCCAGACTTAGAAAATAAAGAAGACGTATACGATTTTTATAAAAAGAAACTGAGCGCAGAGTGGTGGTCAGTTACCCAGTAATGGTTAACTACTCTCAACCTCCACTAAGGCCTCGTTTGGCAAGCCTAAAATGGCTCAAAACCATTTAATTTAATAAATTCTTTATACCATAGTTTAATAATGTCACACTCATTTATACAATAACTCAAATATATTATTTAATTTTATTTGAATAAAATATAATAATTTCTCATTAATTCACATAGTCATATAATTAATTTTCTCATTAATTATAAAATAA
The DNA here is from genome assembly GCA_020205615.1 of Panax quinquefolius. Taxonomy (NCBI): domain Eukaryota; kingdom Viridiplantae; phylum Streptophyta; class Magnoliopsida; order Apiales; family Araliaceae; genus Panax; species Panax quinquefolius. The sequence continues at coordinate 114,418,573 of CM035160.1, read as the reverse complement.
TATTAGGCTTATTAAATATTTCTTTTAATTCAATAAACTCACATAATTATATACTTTGAATAATCAAATTCTCCACATTAATTTAATAAATATAACACATATAATTAAATTAATCTATCAAAATTTTATCAATTAATTATTTAATCTAATAATTAAATCATTGTACAATATTTATTTAATCCAATAAATATTAAAAATTAAATTACAAAAATCTTGTTTGTCACAGGTGTTTAACTTGTCAACGTGTAAAGGCAGAGCATCAAGTGACAAAGGGTCCATTGCAACCACTTGAGATTCATAAATGGAAGTGGGAACACATTACTATGGATTTCATTATGGGTCTTCCCAAGGTTTCTCAAGGCATATATGCGATTTGGGTAATTGTTGATAGATTAACCAAGTCTGCTCATTTCTTGCCTATACGGGAGATTTATTCCCTTGAACGTCTTGCTCGTATGTACGTGAATGAAATTGTGAGATTGCATAACATGCCAATATCCATAGTTTTGGATCGTGACCCAGGATTCACTTCAAGATTTTGGGTTAGCTTGCAGAAAGCTATGGGCAGGGATTTACGATTCAGTTCGGCATACCATCCTCAAACGGACGAGCAATCAGAAAGGAATATTCAAACTCTTGAAGATCTATTAATACTTTGTGTCCTAGATTTCAAAGGGAGTTGGGATAAGTACCTACCATTGGTGGAATTCTCTTACAACAACAATTATCAGGAAGTATAGATGTAGCTCCATTTGAAGCATTATATGGACGAAAATGTCGCTCTCTAGTATGTTGGGATAAGGTGGGAGAAATAACATTGTTGGGATCAGAGTTGGTACGTATGACTACAGAGAAGATCCAAATGATCCGACAACGTATACAAACGACACAGGATCGAAAAAAGAGTTATGCGGATCTTCATCGAAAGGACATGGAATTTAATATTGGGGATCATGTATTGTTATGTATTGCTCCATGGAAGGGAGTTACAAGATTTGGGAAGAGAGGAAAGCTCAATCCAAGATTTGTTGGTCTATTTGACATTCTTGACCGAATAGGAAATGTGGCCTATAGACTCGCATTACCTCTAAGCATGTCTCGTGTTCATAATGTTTTTCATATATCTATGCTTCGTAAATATGTGAAAGACCCAAAACCACATTATTGAGTTAGAACCAGACGAGATAGCCGAAGATTTAACGTACGAGGAGGTACCTGTCAAGATCTTGGATAGGAAGGAACATGTCCTACGCACAAAGGTTATACCACAAGTCAAGGTTTTGTGGATGAACCATGTTATTGAGGAAATGACCTGGGAGTTAGAATCTAAAATGAAAGCGAGGTACCCTCACCTTTTCAAAATACCAGGTATCTACGTTAATTTTGAGGACAAAATTTTATAAGGACGGGAGGTTGTAAGACCCCAACTTTTTCTAAATAAAATCGAATTTCCTATAATTATTATTCTGAATAATAAGGTGTTAATTTGATATAATGCTTTGGTTATGGGTGAAATGTGCAAATTTTATAAAATAAGCAAGTGGTTATAAAATATTCATTGTTGTCAGGGAATATTCGTTTGGTCATGGAATATTCTTGCTGTCGGGGAATATTCGTATGACGGCGCAGCCATTTATGGTCCCCATAACGGAAAATGGTCGGATGAAGAAAACAATAAGTTTGAGTTTTTACCAATAACGACGTAGTTGTTACCGTTAACACTGTTGGAATACTCGGTGGTTAAAATATAGTAATACGCGTGGTTGCACAGTAGTACACAGTATTGCACAATATTTTTGAATTATTGATTCTTACGTAAGAAAGCACTACTCAATAATTGTTACAGTAATTAATGTTCAATATTTTATTGATTCAATAATTGTTACGTTGATATTTTATATTATTGTTGTTTCAATAATTGTCACTGCACAGTATTTCCCATTATCAGATCAATAATTCATATTATTTGAATAATATTATTTGATAGCATTATTGGCAATGTCTAAGGAAGTTCTGTCTAGGTAAGGGGTTTGGTCACCTAATTGCACACCAGTAAGAAAAAATCCTTATCAGAAAACCCCCTCTTTTTTGGGAACGGCCTGGTTGTCATGATTGTGATTCTTTAATATTATTTGTGAATAATTTATTATTGATTTATATGATAAGGAAATATTTATTTTTATGTGGATATAAATGAAGGAATTTTTTTAGCATTAAATAATTGTTGAGAGTTTGACAATTATCTTCTTTGATAAAATATTCATTTAAATATATATATATATATATATATATATATATATATATATATATGCATGTGATAAAAAAAGGGATGGATGTGATTTAATTTGAATGCTTTTCTAAGTTGGTGGGTGGAAGAAATTTCCTGCATGTATGCTTTGTTTTTTTTGGATGGCCATTTAATTCTCCAGCAAAGATGTGCTTCTAACTTTTGTGGGCCCATAAAGATGGAAAATAAGGATTTTGGCTGAGAAGAAATGAGAAGAGTTAGGCAATGAAAGATTCATTTGTTTTAAAACAATTGATAAGCCCTCACCCAATGAAAAGAATGAATAAAGAGTTAGGCATTGAAATGAGAGGAGTTTGGAAGTGAAAGGGAGAGGTTAGGCAGAGAAGGTGGAGAAAAATAAAAAGGTTAGGCATAATATTTTGTTTTTCCTCCGAGGATTACACTATAAATAGGGGGTAACCCCTCCTTCCTCAACACACCATTTCAAATTCATAAATTCTTATTCCAAACTATTGTGAGTATTTTCTTGAGTATAAGGATACTTTGATTGTAGCTTTTTGTGCAAGATTTTCTCAAAATAATATCCGATATTTCAGCCAAAAGTACTATTCTTTTGAGATAAGGGATGTTATTTTCTTCGTAAATGATGTTATCTCTTTCAATATCATTATGCCGAAATATTGGTATAAATTTTATTTTGAAAATTTTACCTTTTCATGTTGGGGTTACTATTCACGTATACGACACTATTCACGAATACAACACTATTCACAGAAAAATGAAATTTTCTCTTCTTTATCCAAGATGTCTATTATGGTTACTATCTTTGATTTTATCCATGTTTTGATCTTCATTCTTGAATTTTACTCCACTATGGTTTATTATGGAGTTTTTTTGAACTTAAATTATCTAAAGTACGAATCCCTAATCTTTGTCCTTCTATTTCACTGGATTCGTTTCTTTAAAATATTTTTCATCATCCTCAGTCCTAAATGATGATATTACTGAATATCTTTGGCCTGTAGTGCAAAGATGAATGATTTCATGATGAATATCTTTGCCCGTAGTGCAAAGATGAACAGGTATTGAGATGAACATGACCAACTGGTGATATAAATGAATATCTTTGGCCCGTAGTGCAAAGATGAATATTTGATTTAGGATGTATATTGATTGATGTTATAGGGAAAAAATATTGATGATGGACTTTTAAATTCATAGATGATAGTAGATTTCATTCTCTACTTAACTCTTCTAATGAATTGTTATTTCCACTGCGAATATTGATCTAAAACTTGTTGTCCATTATATTTTATCTGATTTGTTGAAGGCTAACGATAATTTGTTGTTCATTATCTTAGTCATAATATTCTTTACTGGGCTAGTTGAGCTCACCCTTTTCCTTTTTGTTCCATTTTTCTTATCAGGAGGCGAGAATATAGCGGGAACTAGTCGGGGTGTGGAGTGATGTTTTCAGTCAGTTTTTTTAGCAGTCCTCACTGTTTTATAAAATAGTGTGATAATAATTGTAATGAGGACTCCTTTTGAGTTTGAATACTATCTATTAGATAATATTTGTATTTAAACTCACAGTATATATGTTGTCGTATTTTTCACAACAATTGTAATGAAGTTGTATTTGTTTCTGTACCATGTATTTGACGACTAAGAATGGGTGATGTATACCTATTTTGGGGGCGTTACCGTCGGTATAAGAGCTTAGGGATATGGTCTCTGGCAGAGATTGGAGAATAGAACTAGGAGAGGAGAGACGAGTAAATCCTTCGCTAGTTTGCCCTACTTAAGCTTATTTGGTATTTAATTGGCTAGTCAGAATATAGGGATAATATGTGGCATATTAATTTGTTTAATTAACCCTTATTTTATGGCAGTATTTGAGAATGGCAGCTGAAAATGTTAACAATGGAGTGAATGAGACCGTGGAGACACCTTTCATCACCAACCAGGAGAACGTGCAACATGAAGGCAATATTCATCCTGTAAACAACACTACCGAGTAAATGATGAATGATGGAATGTTTAGAAGCTTTTTGCAGTTTATGCAAAATCAGACAAGGGAGACTCGTCTACAAAATTCGGGTGGAAATGATAACAACGCGCGGCTTGTCATAGCCAAGCAGTTTAAAGAGTTGGGACCACCAGAATTTTTGGGAAAGCCAGATCTGATCAAGGCGGAAACTTGGGTTAAATAAATTACCAAGATATTTGATGTCTTGGGATGCACGGAGGAACAGAATTTTCCATTCTCCACCTTTATGTTCCGTGGTGAGGCAGACTACTGGTGGGAGTCTGTGAAGTGTACCCAGCTAGCCGTACTCAATATGTCTTGGGAAAAATTTCAGAAACTGTTCAATGACAAGTACTTTCCTGAAAGTATTCGTCATATGAAAGAGGTAGAGTTTATTAGACTGGAACAGAACAACATGACTCTGTCCCATTACGAGGCTAAGTTCGCAGAGTTATCCAAGTTTGCACCTCATTTGGTAGAGAATGAGGAACGTATGACGCGGATGTTTCTGAGAGGTATAAAACCTGAAATTCGGTAATATCTTATTTCTCATAAATTTTCTCTATATTCAGATGTTGTGAACATGGCTCAATTATTAGAGCGAGATAATGAGTCTGTTCAACCGAGGGACCACAACCAGGGTCATACTGGTGGCAGCAGTCATCAGAGCAATGACAACCAGCGGGGAGGAAAATATTCGGACAAAAGCGGTAACCACTCTGGTGGTAATCGTGGCCATGATAGTAGAAGAAGCGAGTCGGGGGGAGATTTCAAAAAGAGAAGGTACAACAATGATAACATGAAGACGTCAGCACCAACTGTTTCTAGGGGAGGAGAACGATTACCGGTCATTTGTTATAAATGCGGGAAAAAGGGACATATATGTTAACTGAGACAAATTTATAGTTAGTATTAATTATATAGTAATTTGGTAACTTAAAATGGAGGAAGTACTATTAATTCCACATTCATTATGGATTACATAATATATTATAAATAACTTTGGTCGAGAATGATAAAAAATAGTTAATAGGACTATTTAAAAGACTATTAATCCCTTAATTATTATGAAATAAAAATAGTTCAAATTAGTGTTTAATTAATACAAATAATCTAATTTAAAACATATTTTTTACAAACAAACATAACTCGTGAGATATGCATGCCAATGTCTTATTGAATTAATAATATCTTGTAAAGTGGCTTTAACTTGTGCTTTGTGAAACATCATGTAAAGTGTATTACAATCAAGTATCCGAAATTAAACCGAGTTCCATTTTAAGGAATTGATATTTTCACATGGTACTCTCTCACATGATCATACAGTGAGTCTCACCTTCATTTGAGAAGAAATCATGTGAAAATATCAAAAATACATGTGGAAATAGTGATCCCTTTCATTTTAAACAATGTCAACAATAAGATTGAAATGGATGTGTGTGTGTGTGTGTGTATATATATATATTGTAGGATTTTCAGCACATAAACGTAGCAGAAATTAAAATTTTCAAAGATAATTCTGAAACCCTAAAACAGGATCCATGCGAAAACATATTAATTCAATGGTTTAGATTTTATACCGATTATAGAAAATTCTGAAACGGCTTCAAATCTCCAACGCAATCTAACGGAATTGCATCTCTATGGTATCCACACGAACGTCCCGTGAATCATCACATGATCTGTACTAAAGAGAGCCGCGATACTAGCCACCAAGGACCAAGTTTTCGAAACTTTTCTCTCTAGTCTCTCTCTAAGAGCGACTAGGTTTTTAGGTTAATGACGTGATTCCCAAAATGGCTGATATATCATATATATAGCAGTCAAAAGGAATTAATCAAAACCTAATCTAATTAAAAAAAATTAAAATCTGAATTTATGTATATTATATCTTAATTAAGTCTTACTTAATTAATATACATATATACAAATTATCCTATTAATTTAAATTCATAATTTAAATACTATTAATCATATTGACATATTTAAATCCTTACAATTTAAATTAATTCCCTTTTAATTACGTTCTATGTGTGTGACTCTATAGGTTATTATTACATTGTCAATAATTTTAAAATCATATTATAAAATTATAAACAATGAGCGGCATATAGTAATGCATCACTGCTACCCAAGTAATAATAAGATCAATGATTCGATGCAACCTTTTCGTGACCAATGTTTTCAATGTAATTTAATCCTTTTAACCTTGACATCCTAGATTAATCTCGAGTCATGGAATGTGTTATACTCTTCATAATTTAATCTGAGTTTTCTTGATCAATGAGTAGACTATATGGAACAAATCATTATTTGAGCATGGCCATGCATTTCATAGTCCTACTAAATCAAGAAGCCTATGGATATTACCCCTAATATATAGGAGGGTTAAATTTCATCTAGATCACTCATATTCCTCACACGATTCATGATGTACCCAATAATCACCTTTATTGTCCACCCTATTAAAGGTGACCTTTGATTATATCAAAGTACATAAATTCCCGTGTAGTAATATAGTGATTTCAGGTCGGAGGATCATTACATCATTGTCAATATGAGAATCTCAAATGACACTTTGCATAATGCTCCACGTAGAATTCTCATGGTGGGTCTGTCCAGTACATCATTCTCTAACATGTACTTATGCATTGACTCAATATCTCATATATTTATGACCAATGAGATTTGGTCATCAGTCAATCCACATACTAGTCTCAATGTATCATTGTTGTCCCATTAACAATGATACTCGACTAGGGACATTTAAGAGCAATGATACTAATTGTAATTATATAATCTCATGTTCAAGTCACATACTTGAAGCTATATAATTTGTATCACTATTCTAAGACTTTTATTATGCTAACATTTATATAACGCAGTAAATAAAACCATAGTAAAATAATTCTTTATTCAATCAAATATAATATCAAAAATGTTAAGCAATTAAATCAAATAATTGGCCTCTAGGGCATAAACTCTAACACACACACACACACACACACACACACATATATATATATATATATATATATATATATATATATGTAGACACTCGAAATTTTACATACTCATCATTACTAACATTGCGGGAGAACAAATTAAGTCTTTTAAGAGAGACCACGAAAGGCGATCCAAATCCATGCTTGATACTCTAGGAAGTTCAAAGATCAACCCCGGATCATGGCTGGGGAGTAGATTTCCAACCTCGGATGTAACCCCGAGGCCTGCAGATCCAATACAGGAACACACACACCGGAGAAGATCGATTAATCTCGGAGATGACCCCGAGGTATCCAATCTCAGTCCCAACCATGGGAATAGCCACTAACCTTGGTGATAACCCCAAGGAATGCAGTTTCGGCGATAACCCTGGAAATGCTTGTTTCAAATGCGACCAGCTTCAATCTCGGCTCACAATGTAAGACCCCAGCTTTTATAAATAAAGATGAATTTTCTATAAATATTATTTTTTAATATTATGGAATAAATTTAATATAATGTTATAGTTGTGGGTAATATTTATAAATTTTGCAAAGTAAGCAAGTTGTTATAAAATATTCGTTTGGTCGGGGAATATTCTTTTTGTCGGGGAATATTAAATACGACTACTCGATCATTAGTGGACCCCTACAACGAAAAGTATTATCGCAGATTAAAAATGACAAAATTATCTTTCTATAAAAATAACGGCGGAGGTGTTACTGAATTAAAAGCTGTTGAACTACCGGTGGTAAAAGAAATACGATGTCTGGCGTGGTTGCATAGTAGCACACGGTATTGATTATTGATGCTTACGTGAGAAGTCACTTAGCTATACTCAATTATTACTTTATAGTAATTCTTTGCGATCATATCTCTTATATTATTGATTCAATTATTATCACAAAGATCATCCGTATAATATGTTATATTATTAATTGAGACGACAAGTTATTAATGATTAATAATTATTGAAAGATTAAATATGTGTTGATTAAAAATAAAATGATTTGTGGTAATATTTATTCAATCCTTGATGTATGTAAAAGTCTCATTATGAGACGTTTGTGGTAAGTTTGATTATTTTATGGGGGCCCATATGTCATCATCTAAGAGTCTCTTCGTCGATAGTAATTACCTTTGTGAATAGTAATTATCTTCGTCGATAGTAATTACCTTTGTGAATAGTAATTACCTTCGTCGATAGTATTTACCTTTCGTCGATAGTATTTACCTTCCTTCGATATAGTATTTACTTTAAATCAATAGTAATTACCTTCTTCAATACTAATTACCTTCGTCGATAGTAATTACCTTCGTCGATAGTAATTACCCCTTCATGAAATAGTAGTTGTCTCTTGATTATTACAAGAGTTAAGCGCCTCTTCTTGTTCCAAAGGTTAATTACCCTTCCATGCAATAGTAGTTATCTCTTCATATTACCAAGAGTCATTTTAACCCTTCGTTAAGACCAAGAGCCACCCTCGGTTTTCTATAAATAGAAAGCTCATTCCTTCATTATTTCTTACGAATTCATTGAAACTCTAGAGAGAAAACTATAGAGAGAAAGAAGAAAAGTATTCTCGCTACTTCACTTTTCCAATATTCAGTTCTTCTAAGGTAAGGGATATTATTTGTTGTACGTAAGGGTGTTATTCTTTCTTATTCACGAAGAGAACTTACATTATTCCATTCTTTATTATTCGGTTGGAATAACTTTTGTATCATGACATACCCTATACATAACTCAGATATCTGTGATACCTTGTACTTGGTGAAATCCTTATGTTATTCCATTCTTATTTATTACATTGGAATAACTTTTGTATCATGGACTCCCTATACTTGATGAAATCCTTATATTATTCCGTCTTTATTATTACATTGGAATATCTTGTGCGTGTGTTTTACAGGACTTGGTTCCGTCTTTATTATTATACATTGGAACATCACATACATGTGTTTTACACCGGACTGGTTAAAATCTTTATCATTGTTGGAATATCCTATCATGTGTTTTACACCGGATCCGGTTCCATCTTTATTATTACATTGGAACATCCATGGGTATGAATTTCACCGACTGGTTCCGTTATTATTATTACATTGGAATAACTTTGTCATCTGATCTACCGCATGCGTGGTGATTTCTTTTGTTATTCCATTCTTTAATATACCCAGTTGGTTAAAACTTTGACTTCTATACTCCATGAAATTAGTAGAATATCCTTGATATTTGCGTTTCATCGATATCTTTTCATGGAAATATTCTTCCGATCATTCTTAAATTTTACTCTACAAAACAATATCTTGTTGACAATTTGACGTTAATAATTCTGGATAAAATAATTCTTGAACTTGTTTTATTGAATTCTTATATCGTTGTCATCATCCTCATGTTTATATTATGTTGAAAGTCATCGTGGCTTTGAGTGCATAGATGGACTTGGTATGATTATGACCGAGAGACTATTCGGTGTAATCATGGCCAGTAATGTTACAAATGATGTGGTAAAAATCCTCGATGGCCGTAGTGCATTGATGGACGATTGTTGGCATGATCATGACCATTAATGAGTACACAACTATTCTTGGCAGTAGTGCATGAATAATTGTGGTCGTGATACTAAAGAATATCCTTGGTAGTAGTGGGGTGATTCGATGATGTAGAATATTTATTAAAGTGAGTCTCAAATTATAACGATGATGAAAAACCTTTTAAATCATAAAAGATAGTAGATTTTATTTTCTACTTGACTCTTTTAATGGATTCTTGGTTCATTTTGTAGTTAAACTTGATGTTCATTATATTTTATCGGTTTTAACATTATTTTGAAACTAATGATAATTTATTACGCATTATCTTAATCATAATATTTCTTCTTGAGCTAGTTGAGCTCACCCTTTCTTTCAATCTTCTCTTGAAAATGAGAATATAGTTGGGACAAGTCGGAAGCGGAGTAATGGTCCGAGAGGATAGCATTAGTAGTCCTCACTATTACGTGAAATAGTGTAATAATAATTGTAATGAGAACTCCTTTTGAGTTTGTATAATATCTAGTAGACAATATTTGTATTCAAACTCACGATTTATGTCGTATTATTGTATTGCAGTTATATTAGTAAGTTGTATTTAAATTACATACCATGTATATGGAGTACCCAGATGGGTGATTTATACCTAATTTTGGGGGCGTCACGGTTAGTATCGAGCTTAGGGATATGATCCACAGCTAAGATGTGAGAATAGTACTAGGAGGGAGAGCAGGGGATAGCTTCGCTAGTATGACCTACCTAAGTTTATGTGCTATTTTATTGGTCGGTCGAATATAGAGATAAATTGTTACATGTCAATTAACCTTTTGTTTTGTGGCGATGTCTCGAAAATGACATCCGAGAATGTTGAGAATAGCAATGGAGCACGCATTTATTGTTGATTCACCACATATCAATAATCGTGATAATGTGCATCGGGAAGCGACAATCCTCATGCAAACAACAACATTGACCAAATGATGAATGATCAAATGTTCGGAGGCTTTATGCAATTTATGCAACAATGAAAGTAGAGCGCGACTCTGTCCAAAACGTGGGTGGAAACACGAAAAACTCTCGAGGCGGTCACCGCTAAACAATTCAAGAGCTGGGACCACCGGAGTTTAAGGGAGAACCAAAACCACTTACGGCGGAAGCATGGATAAAGCAGATTACCAAGATATTTGATGTCTTGGGATGCTCCGAGAGCAAAGGTTCCCTTTTGCGCCTTTAAGTTCTTGCGGAGAGGCGATTCTTGGTGGGAATCGGTAAAAGCGTACTCAACTTCTTTGTCTTGAAGATATCTTGGGAGAAGTTCCAGGAGCTATTCAACGACAAATACTTTCCTGAAAGTATTCGCCACATGAAGGAGGTGGAGTTTATCAAGTTGGAACAAAATAATATGACCGTGTCGCAATACGAGGCAAAATTTGCGGAGTTATCATGGTTTGTGTCCCACTTGGTGGATAATGAAGAGAGAAATGCGCGAATATTTTTAAGAGGTTTGAAGCCGGAGATACGTCACCATCTTATTTCTCATAAACTGTGTTTGTATCTGAGATGTTGTAAATAGGGCTCGATTAGTGGAGCGCGATAACGAGTCAACGCAACTAAAAAGAGCGCATGTAAAAAAAATTATAATACCGGTGAGAGTAGTCATCGAGCGGTGACAACAAGCGTGGAGGAATCAACGGGCGAGATATAGTAACCACTTGGTGGTAATCGAGCCAAAATAATAAGAATGGACATTTCAAGAAAGCGAGATTCAACAATGATGGAAAGACGCGTCGGCACCAACACCGTTGTTAAGGAAGGAGAAAGACCACCTATCATATGCTTCAAATGCGGAGGAGAGGGACACATCGATCAAAATCTAGCCATGCCGTCCAAAGCATGTTATAATTGTGGAAGAGAAGGTCACTTAGCTTGATTTTGTCATTTCAGAAGATAAATTCAACTAGGATGGAGGCACCAAAGGTCATCTAGAAAAGTCAAAACCGTAGTCTGAGGAGGCGTTTGTTGTGACCTCCCAGAGAGCAAGGAACCCGAATGAGGTCATCACGGGTAAGCTTATCATAAACTCTAATGAAGTCTATACTTTATTTGATCTGGTTCTACCCATTCTTTTATTTCTCCTACTTGCGCTCATCGATTAAATTTGACTCAGGAGAAATTAGACTTTGACTTATCTGTGGAAACTCATTTGGGAGAAACCTTCATTACATCCACTTTTTATAAGTCCTGTTTGGTTCAAATCGGTACCCTCACATTACCTGTCGATCTTATTTCATTAAAAATACTTTCATTTGATGTGATTCTAGGGATTGATTGGTTAACTACTTATCATGCAAAAATTGATTATTTTTTGTAAGGTTGTTAGCTTTCATATTCCTAATCAACCTATTATGCGAATTCAAACGACCAAACCATTAAAATCAATCACGGTCATCTCAAGCCATAAAGCTATTCGTTTATTGAAAAAGCGGATGTCGAAGCTTTCTTAGCTCATGTCACGATTTAAACAAAAATACGCCGATTTTTGAACGATATTTCTATTGTTAATAAATTTCTGGCGTATTCCCTCAAGAACTTCCCCGGCCTACCCCGGGCGTGAAATTGAATTTTGTATCGACCTTGAACCCTAAGACAAAACCTATTTCAAAGCCCCATGTCGAATGGCTCCTATTGAACTTGAGGAGTTAAAGACCCAATTGCGAGAATTGTTAGACATTGGCTTTATTAGTCCTAGTACTTCTCCTTGGGGTGCTCTCTGTTCTATTCGTGAAGAAGAAAGATGGGAGTATCGACTTTGTATTGATTATCGGGAGTTGAATCATGTCACCATCAAAAAATAGGTATCCGTTGCCGCGTATTGATGACTGTTTGACCCGATTCAAGAGCAAATTCTTTTCATATTAATGACGTTACGGATATGACCGATCAAGGAAATTAGAATCGGAGACATTCAAAACATCCTTTGAACTTCCAATGCGGGCATTAAATTATGGATTGGTAGCCAAATTCTTAATATTCATTATGAACGCAAATCAAATTGCAAAAAAAATGCGAAGCGTGTAAAATCGAGTTTAAAAATTTACAAACCATATACCCGGATCACCCTTTATGCATAATTATTAATTAAACGAAAAGATAAAGAATAAAATCATACCCTTGAAGATCGAGCTTCCTCGTTTACAAGTTCACCTCCAAATCCTTTCGCGATTCAACTTGAATCCACCGGGTTTGGTTCCTTCCTTTGATCAACGTTAGCCACCCAAATGTTTGGCCTCTAGGGTGATCCACCAAGGAAGAATAAAATTCAAGAAGAAGGGTGGTGGTTGGCTAAACCCTAGTTTTTCTATCTCTATAGAAAAGGTGTACTCTCCAACAAATTGGAATTATTACGTATGTTGTTAAAGTCAACAACCCATACCACCCATAATAAGACTCCTCTTATTTATAGATGTGGGCAACCCACCTTAACAATTAAGGAATTGGGTTTTATTTAATTAATTAAATTCTTTTAATTAATTAAGCTCCTAATCTTATTAGGGATAATTAATTAAACTCCTTTAACTAATTTTCCTTCCTAATCCAATTAGGAATAAATGAGAGTACTTATATTAAATTAATTCCTAAACTCTTTTAGAAATTAAAATAATAATAATTGTAATAATATTAATAAGACTCCTCTTATTAATTTATATTTAATATTTCTAAAATATTAAATAATAAATATTAAGCTATTTAATTTATTCTATCACCATAGATTAAATTAAATATACATAACATATTATTATTACGATTATGCCATTAACTTCTTAAATAATTATTCTTCCTTTTATGGTGTGACCCTTTAGGTTCTCCATATTAAACCGGTTGTGAATAAATCAATTAGAACAATTCTAATCTTATTTAAATAAATAAATTAAACAATTAATTTATTTAAATAAATATATTATTCTACAATAGGGATAAGCCTCCTAGCGATCAACGACTTTCCGGATAATATAGATTTCAACATTAATCATAAAAGAACCTTTGAGTAAATAGTTACTGTATGAATTCAATCCTTCCACCATACAATGTCCCAATTAAATATAAGACATGGAATTCTTGTCAAGTCTTATTTTATTTAATTATATGTATTTCGATCCTTAAATGCACAACTCCAAATAATGCAAATTAGAAACTCCTTTCTAATTTCATTACGCCTTAACCAAGGACTCTTTGGGTTGTCATTTTATCGAATCACATAGACATTTCTCTTCTTTTATTAGAAGTGGTAGATTCTTTATTGATCATACATTATCTCCATGTACAACTTATTATACCCAAGCATACCCTTTGATATACCCTAAGGGTCTTAAGGAATAAGTCAAAGTATAACTCATCATACACAAGATACTATGATGATGATCTCAAGTCCAAGGATTACTTGTACTACTATCACTACTGAGAATTCCTATTGACGGCAAATAAAACTCCATTAGGTATTCCTTAGCGAGCCACGTTCGATGAACTTATTCTCTAATAAGCACCTACATACTTGCTTTAGTGTCTCCACACAAATGATCATGAGATCAATCATCCTCATCCAATGAGCAAGCAACGTATGTACCAATCTATCCGGATTCACTAATCCCCAATTTAGTAATCCAATGATTGGGAACTATTTTAGTTTTAAAGCTTTCTAAGAATTTAGATCTCATTAGAATGATCATCATCATTATTCTAAAAGCATTGCTTAAAACTATGGGTTTATCACATATTATAAAACAGCATCATGTAGATAATTAAAAGCCTTTAATAAATTAATACTTTTTATTAATAAATGAATAAGATTGTTACAAAGTATATGCTTTATCATCAAACATGATTGGCTTGTGTGCATACTACTTTCAATCTCCCACTTGCACTAAAGCCAATCGTCATGGTATCTTATACTCTTCTTCTCTAAGTGACGATTATCCTGTTTGTTGGATAAGCTTTAGTTAATGGATATGTAATGTTGTTCATGAGAGTCCACTATCTCTATAGTGATTTCCCATCTTTCAATGATTCTAATAATCAAATGAAAGTGCCACAACACATGTTTAGATCCAAGATGAGACTTAGGAACTATTCCTAGTTACGTAATGAACTTTTAATCCAAACAATCAACTTGCGACTTCATTTATAGCTATATACTTTGTCTTTATCACTAAACCAAAGAACTCTTTTTTCTTTGTTTGGAACCTTTCCAATTCAACGCACCACTGCTCAAGATAACGCTTTACCTTAAAGTGGATTTTTCATCATCTTCTTGGTGCATCTGAAAAACTTGAGTCATTAAGCCCTCTAGTTTTAATTTAGACCCACCATGAATATGATCACATCCTTAGTGCTTGGGTTAAGCACTTTTTAAGATGTTTTCACGACTCATAGTGAACTTCTCCATAATATGGTGATCAACATCGGGTCTCGTATATTTCATTGCATACATGATAGTTACTCATGCGATCTCTCTTTTTTGAGTCTATGGGGACTATTAAGAGAGAGATACACTCCATAGCTCATCGACATGAGACATCTCTTGGAGTTTGCCATGCTAAACGACTTTAGCATCAAATGAATATCGTTCCTTGGGTTAAGTCGAGCATCCTCTTAAATCTATCTATATAGATTTATATCCCCAATTAAGATACTCTTCCAAATCATTCATGGAGGAATGTTTAGACAACTTTATCTTTCTTGATTGTAGCATTGGTATGTCATTCCTTATCCGTAGTATATCAACATATAATACTAGAAATGTCACGACGCTCCCCATGACCCTTTTGTACACACACACTCAGAAGTTATTTTTGATAAAATCAAACTCTTTTGATTGCCTCATCAAAACTGTTCCATAACTCGATCATCATCTTCTATGATGTGTACCTCATCATCATCATCTTCTGATGATGAATCCATACCTCCCTCCTAGTATCTTGATTACTATTCCGCATTTACGATTCGGTTGTGGTACAATAGGTCTATCTACTGGTTCCTCTTATTTGACTTATAGTGTTTTGTGGTTCTTGAACTCTTCAAGATCTATTATCCTCCCACTAGCCCCTTTTAATGATAAACACCTTTATCTTAGAAGGCGTGTTTTCGTAACAAACACCTTTTGCTAAGTAGGATTATAGAACATATACCCTAAACTTACTTTAGGATGTCCCACAAATCTGTACATGTCAAATCTTGTCCCAAGCTTATCCTTTGAAACCTTTTCACATAAGTTGGACAACCCCTTATCTTAACATACTTAAGATTAGAATCCTCCTGTCCATAACTTTTATGGAGTCTTGGGGTGGATTTTGAGGTTACCTTTTCAGTAGATATGCGGCCATTTCTAGGACATGATCCTGAAGGATCTTTGGAATGTCGGTAAAATCATTATGGACCGCACCATGTCCAACAAGGTACGATTTTTCCTTTCGAATACATCAATCAATTATTGCGTATCGGGAGGTGTCCATTATGAGAAAACCATTTGAGATGATCTAGAAACTTATTGCACAAGTATTTATTCCTTGATCTAATCAAAGAATCTTAATACTTTGTCAATTTGTTTCATTTCAAATTCTTTGAACCTTTCAAATAATTCACACTTGTATTTCAACAAATACACACATTCAACTCTTTGAATGATCATCTCCTTTTCTTATACTAATTTGTTCAATATGCAAAATTATTTTCATGTAAGTCAAGTATACAAAATTTATTAAGTAATATTCCGCTTCTATACAAAACATTATTATTATAAATAGAACAACAATTGTTCTTAATTATAATACCAAAAATTTCATTGTCCAACAATAAAATGGAAATAATATTTTAACAAGAATCTGGAATACAATAACAACTTATTGACTTAATAGATTTGCCCGTAGTAGCATTGCTAAACTATAAGTTTCTATGGCTAATAAAGCAACCTTTGCTTCATTTCCCACATAGGATTACTTATATTTGTTTAACTTTCTACTTCGCTTGGTCCTTCATAAATCTATATTTATGATAACCAAAGTCGGTATCCAATACCCAAGTAGAACCTTGACTTAAAGAAAAAATTTATTTCAAATCATGAACAAAATTGTATTTATAACCGAAACTTCACTAAGCTTCTTCTGGTTAGCCTCTGCAAGATGCTTCTCGCAGCTTTCTTTCCGGTGTCCGGGCTTATTGCGGTGGAAGCAAACTCCTTTGCTATCCGTGACGATTTTGTTCTTATTATCCTTTGTTTATGCCTTTCTATTTACCTTCTTTGAATCGTTCTTCTTTTTTAAAAGATCCTTTGGCCCCTACCAAGAAAGACTTGATCTTTCTTGGTTGGAAAGTGACTCTCAACATTTTTCAACATGTTAAGCAAATCAAATGAGTGATATATCTAGCTTGTTCATATGAAAAATTCACAACAATTGTGAAAGGAGTCCGGGGAGTGAGTGCAAGATCAAATCTTGGCTCAACTCTCCATCCATGACAAAACTTCGTTGTCCTAATTGATCAATCAAATTGATTATGTTAAGAACTTTTTATCTCATACTATAGTGCCATTGGCCATTCTAGATCGGAAGAGCTCCTTAGATATCTCGATATCTATCGGTCCTACTTTCCTCACCATCAACTACTTGATGTGCGGAATATAGTAGAAGCATCCATAGTTTCATCTTGTGGCTGAAGCTCGTTACTCATGGATGCGAGCATGATGCATTGAGCCAATCGTGCATCATCTTGCCACTTTCTAAAAGTAGCAATCTCTTCCTCGGAGGCATTATGCGCAACCATTGCGAGGATAGGCGTATTAAGGACATAAGATAGCTTTTCACCATGAGAACTATTCTCAAATTCCTTAACCAATCCGCTTAATTGATTCGGTTAATTTAGCATCTAATATGCTTCGCAGTGATAGTAATTTTAGACATTGTAAAATTACAGAAATGAATTTGTAATTAACAACATTTTAACATACATTCTTTTATTAATTACCAAAATAAATTAGGTCTTGTTTTTAAATTGGTATCTCCCACTATTTTCTTCAAACTATATTACCCTCACTTATATAGTTCGGCAAAATCTAATTAAAGATTTGCTAGTGAGAATAAGGATCCCATTTCAAATGTATATAGCCTTGTGGTGACACAACAAACTATATATAAATAAATAGGTAGACAACTTTTTGTCAATTACATCAACTATACAACTCCTTTTCTTTTGCCTCTTAGATTATTTTGATCAAGTGGTGGCACATCCAAATCAAAATTATCCAAGTTAAGTCCGACCTAGCACTCCATATATTCAAAAAAAAAAATATCATCCTTGTGGTGACACAACAAAACAATATTGTTCAATTTTCTTTATAAGCATCAAATGTGATAAATTAACATCTTAAATACTTAATACTTGCCGTGTGGTGACACAACAAACTCATATTAAATATTTAATACTCTATTAATTTTATCATGCTAGAAAGGCGACGTTCGATATTCCAAATATCTTTGAACGCTTAGGACTTAATATAAAAATTGAGGGGTTTGTTATTAATTTGTCTCATCTTGTTTAGCGCATGCACATATATATATATAAAAATACGCGTCGTATATTAATGAACATGCGAAGCATGTTTGCATAATATATAATATATATATATATATAAGCATGCATATATAGAATACTATATTCTACCCTGATTGATTATGGACTTTTATTCTAGTTTGGTTCACTAGAGCCACCAAGTGAACCAAAAGGTCAAACCCTAGGGGTGCAAGAAATAATATTTAAATATAACTATTACATTTAAACTCGGGCTCCATTACAAACGGGTCTTCAAGCGCTCCTTGCTCCTTGATCTCCAATTTTTCAAAATTAATTCTAACTATTCCTATTACAAAACTATTTAAAATAAATAGAAACCTTGATCGTGATCGATCGAGGGAAGTATAGTATAGGAGGAGATAGAATTTACATTAAGAAAAAATTAGAGAAGACGAGTCTGCACGAGACCCCATTTAATAAAACCCATACATTCATGCATCCAACTAAAATAAAATCCAATCACATTGGTCAATAGTCCATAATCAATCCCATTTATTATCATACACATCATCATATGCATCAATAAATAACATTCATCTCATGAATAATAAACATTTAATATATATATTGATATCATTTAATGGGCAAATTTAGTTAGTATAAAATCTATTTTTGAATCAAAATAAACTCCTTTATTTTAATCCAAATTTAAATCAAAATAAAACTATTTTATTTTAATTTATCCAATTTTGAATAAAATAAACTATTTTATTTTAATCAAAATTTTAATCAAAATAAACTCCTTTATTTTAATTAATTATGGAATCCAATTCCATAAAAATAAAAAAAATCTTTAATTAAAATAAACTCTTTTATTTTAATTAATTATGAAATCAAATTCCATGTAAAAAAAAAAATCTTTTTATTAAAGGAAACACGGATTCTCTTTCCCTATTCACAAATAAACTCCTTTTATTTTTGAATAATATGAAATCTTATTTCATATTTAAATAAACTCCTTTATTTAAGGAAATTATGATTCTTTTTCCTATTCACAAATAAACTCTTTTTATTTTGAATAATATGAAATCTTATTTCATATCTAAATAAACTCCTTTATTTAAGGAAAATATAATCCAATTTCAACTCCAATTAGTTATCATGGAATCCAATTCCAACTCTAATTAGTTAGCATGAAATTTAATTTTAAAATTAAAATAAATCTTTTTATTTTTAATATTAAAATAAACCTTTTATTTTAAGATTAAATAAACCTTTATTTTAATTATAAAATTATTAAAATAAAATAAACTTTATTTTAATATTAAAATAAACTTTTATATATTTTAATTATAAATATTATTAAAATATATATATATATATATATATATATATATATATATATATATATATATATATATATATATATTCTAATATATATATATATATATATATATATATATATATATATGAAAATTCAAGGGAACAGGCACGCATATATATATATATATATATAAAATAAGCATGCAATCCGTAGATATTTTCTTGATTTCCGTAAATCAACCAAAAAAAAAGCAACCAACAGCTTGTTTATTCCTTTACGTAAAAATATGATCCTTGTATTGTAACAACAAAGCAGCTTGTTTTTTTTTTTTAAAAAAAACGTGGCCTTCAAAATATATGCTATTCATTAATTCACGTGAAGCATGTTTTTTTCGTTTAATGTTAGCATTGACTCTTTCATTTAAAAAATAAAATAAAATACCGAAAACAGACTCGGCAACATGTATGGAAATTTTTTTACATTTTTTTTTTTTTTTTTTTTTTATTTAAATTTTATAAATTAAAATTATGCCCAATTAAATTGTTCTAAACACATATCAATATATATATCAAATTAAAACAATTAATAATTCGCATAAAGGTTTGGCTCGATATACCCTTGTTTAGGTTTGTAATATTCATGAAATGCAATCAAATTGCAAAAAAAATGCGAAGCGTGTAAAATCGAGTTTAAAAATTTTACAAACCATATACGGGATCACCCTTTATGCACAATTATTAATTAAACGAAAAGATAAAGAATAAAATCATACCCTTGAAGATCGAGCTTCCTCGGTACAAGTTCACCTCCAAATCCTTTTCGCGTTCAACTTGAATCCACGGGTTTGGTTCCTTCCTTTGATCAACGTTAGCCACCCAAATGTTTGGCCTCTGGGGTGATCCACCAAGGAAGAAGAAAATTCAAGAAGATGGGTGGTTGGCTAAACCCTAGTTTTTCTATCTCTATAGAAAAGGCGTACTCTCCAACAATTGGAATTATTACGTATGTTGTAAAAAATCAACAACCCATACCACCCATAATAAGACTCCTCTTATTTATAGATGTGGGCAACCCATCTTAACAATTAAGGAATTGGGTTTTATTTAATTAATTAAATTCTTTTAATTAATTAAGCTCCCCTAATCTTATTAGGGATAATTAATTAAACTCCTTTAACTAATTTTCCTTCCTAATCCAATTAGGAATAAATGAGAGTACTTATATTAAATTAATTCCTAAACTCTTTTAGAAATTAAAATAATAATAATTGTAATAATATTAATAAGACTCCTCTTATTAATTTATATTTAATATTTCTAAAATATTAAATAATAAATATTAAGCTATTTAATTTATTCTATCACCATAGATTAAATTAAATATACTAACTATATTATTACGATTATGCCATTAACTTCTTAAATAATTATTCTTCCTTTTATGGTGTGACCCTTTTTAGGTTCTCCATATTAAACCGTTGTGAATAAATCAATTAGAACAATTCTAATCTTATTTAAATAAATAAATTAAACAATTAATTTATTTAAATAAATAATATTTATTCTACAATAGGGATAAGCCTCCCTAGCGATCAACGACTTTCCGATAATATAGATTTCAACATTAATCATAAAAGAACCTTTGAGTAAATAGTTACTGTGATAATTCAATCCTTCCACCATACAATGTCCCAATTAAATATAAGACATGGAATTCTTTATCAAGTCTTATTTTATTTAATTATATGTATTTCGATCCTTAAATGCACAACTCCAAATAATGCAAATTAGAAACTCCTTTCTAATTTCATTACTTTTTAACCAAGGACTCTTTGGGTTGTCATTTATCGAATCACATAGGACATTTCTCTTCTTTTATTAGAAGTGGTAGATTCTTTATTGATCATACATTATCTCCATGTACAACTTATTATACCCAAGCATACCCTTTGATATACCCTAAGGTCTTAAGGAATAAGTCAAAGTATAACTCATCATACACAAGATACTATGATGATCTCAAGTCCAAGGATTACTTGTACTACTATCACTCTGAGAATTCCTATTGACGAGCAAATAAAACTCCATTAGGTATTCCTTAGCGAGCCACGTTCGATGAACTTATTCTCTAATAAGCACCTACATACTTGCTTTAGTGTCTCCACACAAATGATCATGAGATCAATCATCCTCATCCAATGAGCAAGCAACGTATGTACCAATCTATCCGGATTCACTAATCCCCAATTTAGTAATCCAATGATTGGGAACTATTTTAGTTTTAAGCTTTCTAAGAATTTAGATCTCATTAGAATGATCATCATCATTATTCTAAAAGCATTGCTTAAAACTATGGGTTTATCACATATTATAAAACGACATCATCGTGTAGATAATTAAAAGCCTTTAATAAATTAATACTTTTTATTAATAAATGAATAAGATTGTTACAAAGTATATGCTTTATCATCAAACATGATTGGCTTGTGTGCATACTACTTTCAATCTCCCACTTGCACTAAAGCCAATCGTCATGGTATCTCATACTCTTCTTCTCTAAGTGACGATTATCCCTTTGTTGGATAAGCTTTAGTTAATGGATATGTAATGTTGTTCATGAGAGTCCACTATCTCTATAGTGATTTCCCATCTTTCAATGATTCTAATAATCAAATGAAAGTGCCACAACACATGTTTAGATCCAAGATGAGACTTAGGAACTATTCCTAGTTACGTAATGAACTTTTAATCCAAACAATCAACTTGCGACTTCATTTATAGCTATATACTTTGTCTTTATCACTAAACCAAAGAACTCTTTCTTTGTTTGGAACCTTTCCAATTCAACTGCACCACTTGTTCAAGATAACGCTTTACCTTAAAGTGGATTTTACATCGTCATCTTGATGCATCTCGAAAAACTTGAGTCATTAAGCCCTCTAGTTTTAATTTAGACCCACCATGAATATGATCACATCCTTAGTGCTTGGGTTAAGCACTTTAAGATGTTTTCACTTGACTCATAGTGAACTTCTCCATAATATGGTGATCGACATCGGTCTCGTATATTTCATTGCATACATGATTGTTACTCATGCGATCTCTCTTTTTTGAGTCTATGGGGACTATTAAGAGATACACTCCATAGCTCATCGACATGAGACATCTCTTGGAGTTTGCCATGCTAAACGACTTTAGCATCAAATGAATATACGTTCCTTGGGTTAAGTCGAGCATCCTCTTAAATCTATCTATATAGATTTATATCCCCAATTAAGATACTCTTCCCAAATCATTCATGGAGGAATGTTTAGACAACTTTATCTTTACTGATTGTAGCATTGGTATGTCATTCCTTATCCGTAGTATATCAACATATAATAGAAATGTCACGATGCTCCTTGACGCTTTGTACCCAGGTTCATTCTTATTTTGATAAAATCAAACTCTTTTGATACACAAAACTAATGTTCTTACCTCATCCATTTCTAATGTAACTCTTACCTCATCATCATCTTCTATCATGTTCATGATGTGTCCTCATCATCATCATCATGATGAATCCATACCTCCTAGTATCTTGATACTATTCCGTTTACGATTCGGTTGTGGTACAATAGGTCTATCTACTGAGTTCCTCTTATTTGACTTATAGTGTTTTGTGGTTCTTGAACTCTTCAAGATCTATTATCCTCCCACTAGCCCTTTTAATGATAAACACCTTTATCTTAGAAAGGCGAGCGTGTTTCGTAACAAACACCTTTTGCTAAGTAGGATTATAGAACATATACCTAAACTTACTTTAGGATGTCCCACAAATCAGACTTGTCAAATCTTGTCCCAAGCTTATCCTTTGAAACCTTTTCACATAAGTTGGACAACCCTTATCTTAACATACTTAAGATTAGGAATCCTCCCCATCCATAACTTTTATGGAGTCTTGGGGCGGATTTTTGAGGTTACCTTTTAAATGAATATCTGACCATTTCTAGGACATGATCCTGAAGAAGATCTTTGAATGTCGGTAAAATCATTATGGACCGCACCATGTCCAACAAGGTACGATTTTTCCATTCAGGATACATCAATCAATTATTACGTATCGAGAGGTGTCCATTATGAGAAAACCATTTGAGATGATCTAGAAACTTATTGCACAAGTATTTATTCCTTGATCTAATCAAAGAATCTTAATACTTTGTCAATTTGTTTCATTTTACGAATTCTTTGAACCTTTCAAATAATTCACACTTGTATTTCAACAAATACACACATTCAACTCTTTGAATGATCATCTCCTTTTCTTATACTAATTTGTTCAATATGCAAAATTATTTTCATGTAAGTCAAGTATACAAAATTTATTAAGTAATATTCCATTCTATACAAAACATTATTATTATAAATAGAACAACAATTGTTCTTAATTATAATACCAAAATTTCATTGTCCAACAATAAAATGGAAATAATATTTTTAACAAGAACTGGAATACAATAACAACTTATTGACTTAATAGATTTGCCGTAGGCATTGCTAAACTATAAGTTTCTATGGCTAATGCAACAACCTTTGCTTCATTTCCCACATATAGGATTACTTATATTTGTTTAACTTTCTATACCTTGGTCCTTCATAAATCTATATTTATGATAACCAAAGTCGGTATCCAATACCCAAGTAGAACCTTGACTTAAAAAAAAAATTTATTTTAAATCATGAACAAAAGCGTATTATAACCAAACTTCACTAAGCTTCTTTGGTTAGCCTCTGCAAAGATGCTTCTCGCAGCTTTCTTTCCGGTGTCCGGGCTTATTGCGGTGGAAGCAAACTCCTTTGCTATCCGTATCGGTTTTGTTCTTATTATCCTTTGTTTATGCCTTTCTATTTACCTTCTTTGAATCGTTCTTCTTTTTTGAAAGATCCTTTGGCCCTACCAAGAAGACTTGGTCTTTTTCTTGGTTGGAAAGTGACTCTCAACATTTTTCAACATGTTAAGCAAATCGTGAGGCGATATCTAGCTTGTTCATATGAAAAATTCACAACAATTGTGAAAGGAGTCCGGGGAGAGAGTGCAAGATCAAATCTTGGCTCAACTCTCCATCCATGACAAAACCAGTTTGTCCTAATTGATCAATCAAATTGATTATGTTAAGAACTTTTATCTGCATCTATGTAGTGCCATTGGCCATTCTAGATCGGAAGAGCTCCTTAGATATCGATATCTATCGGTCCTACTTTCCTCACCATCAACTACTTGATGTGTGGGAATATAGTAGAAGCATCCATAGTTTCATCTTGTGGACTGTGAGAAGCTCGTTACTCGTGGATGCGAGCATGATGCATTGAGCCAATCATGCATCATCTTGCCACTTTCTAAAAGTAGCAATCTCTTCCTCGGAGGCATTATGCGCAACCATTGCGAGGATAGGCGTATTAAGGACATAAGATAGCTTTTTCACCATGAGAACTATTCTCAAATTCCTTAACCAATCCGTTTAATTGATGCAGTTAATTTAGCATCTAATATGCTTCGCGGTGTGATAGTAATTTTAGACATTGTAAAATTACGTAAATGAATTTGTAATTAACAACATTTTAACATACATTCTTTTATTAATTACCAAAATAAATTAGGTCTTGTTTTAAATTGGTATCTCCCACTATTTTCTTCAAACTATATTACCCTCACTTATATAGTTTCGGCAAAATCTAATTAAAGATTTGCTAGTGAGAATAAGGATCCCATTTCAAATGTATATAGCCTTGTGGTGACACAACAAACTATATATAAATAAATAGGTAGACAACTTTTGTCAATTACATCAACTATCTGCAACTCCTTTTATTTTGCCTCTTAGATTATTTTGATCAAGTGGTGGCACATCCAAATCAAAATTATCCAAGTTAAGTCCAACCCTAGCACTCCATATATTCAAAAAAAAAAATATCATCCTTGTGGTGACACAAACAAAAAAACAATATTGTTCAATTTTCTTTATAAGCATCAAATGTGATAAATTAACATCTTAAATACTTAATACTTGCCTTGTGGTGACACAACAAACTCATATTAAATATTTAATACTCTATTAATTTTATCATGCTAGAAAAGCGACGTTCGATATTCCAAATATCTTTGAGCGCTTAGGACTTAATATAAAAATTGAGGGTTTGTTATTAATTTGTCTCATCTTGTTTAAGCATGCACATATATATATATAAAATACGCGTCATATTAATGAACATGCGAAGCATGTTTGCATAATATATAATATATATATATATATATAAGCATGCACATATAGAATACTATATATCTACCCTTTCTATTGATTATGGACTTTTATTCTAGTTTGGTTCACTAGAGCCACCAAGAAGTGAACCAAAAGGTCGAACTCCCCTAGGGGTGCGAGAAATAATATTTAAATATAACTATTACATTTAAACTTGGCTCCATTACAAACGGGTCTTCAAGCTCTTGCTCCTTGCTCCTTGATCTCCAATTTTTCAAAATTAATTCTAACTATTCCTATTACAAAACTATTTAAAATAAATAGAAACCTTGATCGTGATCGAGGGAAGTACATAGGAGGAGATAGAATTTACATTAAGAAAAATTAGAGGCGAGTCTGCAGAGACCCCATTTAATAAAACCCATACATTCATTACATCCAACTAAAATAAAATCCAATCACATTGGTCAATAGTCCATAATCAATCCCATTTATTATCATACACATCATCATATGCATCAATAAATAACATTCATCTCATGAATAATAAACATTTAATATATATATTGATATCATTTAATGGGCAAATTTAGTTAGTATAAAATCTAATTTTGAATCAAAATAAACTCCTTTATTTTAATCCAAATTTAAATCAAAATAAAACTATTTTATTTTAATTTATCCAATTTTGAATAAAATAAACTATTTTATTTTAATCAAAATTTTTAATCAAAATAAACTCCTTTATTTTAATTAATTATGGAATCCAATTCCATAAAAAAAAATCTTTATTAAAAAAAAAAATTATCTTTAATTAAAATAAACTCTTTTATTTTAATTAATTATGGAATCCAATTCATATAAAAAAAAACTCTTTATTAAAGGAAACACGGATATTCTTTCCTATTCACAAATAAACTCCTTTATTTTGAATAATATGAAATCTTATTTCATATTTAAATAAACTCCTTTATTTAAGGAAATTAGGATTCTTTTTCCTATTCACAAATAAACTCTTTTATTTTTGAATAATATGAAATCTTATTTCATATCTAAATAAACTCCTTTATTTAAGGAAAATAGAATCCAATTTCAACTCCAATTAGTTATCATGGAATCCAATTCCAACTCTAATTAATTAGTTAGCATGAAATTTAATTTTAAAATTAAAATAAATCTTTTATTTTAATATTAAAATAAACCTTTTATTTTAAGATTAAAATAAACCTTTTATTTTAATTATAAAATTATTAAAATTAAAATAAATTTATATTTAAATTAAAATAAACTTTTATATTAAATTATAAAATTATTAAAATATATATATATATATATATATATATATATATATATATATATATATATATATATATATATATATATATATATATATATATATATATATATATATATATATATATATATATATAATATAAAATTATATAACAGGCATTATATATATATATATATAATAAAATAAGCATGCAATCCGTAGATATTTTTCTTGATTTCCGTAGCCTAACCAACAACCAGCAACCAGCAGCTTGTTTATTCCTTACGTGGCCAATTGATCCGTGAGTGTAACAACCAGCAGCTTGTTTATTTTTTTTAAAAAACGTTTCAAATCCTGCTATTCACTTAATTCACGTGAAGCATGTTTTTTTTTTTTTTATGTAAGCAGGTGACTCTTTCATGTAAGCATAAAATAAAATACCGAAAAAGAACTCGGCAACATGTAAAATCCTGCAGCAAATCAAGCATCATACATGCACGGCTTTTTTTTTTTTTTTTATTTTTTTTTTATACAATAAAATTATATGCCCAATTAAATTGTTCTAAACACATATCAATATATATCAAATTAAAACAATTAATAATTAGCATAAAGGTTTGGCTCTGATGCCACTTTATTAGGTTTGTAATAATATTCATATGCAATCAAATTGCAAAAAAAAAAGCGAGCGTGTAAAATCGAGTTTAAAATTTTTTAAAACCATATACCCTTGATCACCCTTTATGCACAATTATTAATTAAGCGAAAAATATAAAGAATAAAATCATACCCTTGAAGATCGAGCTTCCTCGGTACAAGTTCACCTCCAAATCCTTTTCGCGTTCAACTTGAATCCACCGGGTTTGGTTCCTTCCTTTGATCAACGTTAGCCACCCAAATTTTGGCCTCTGAGGTGATCCACCAAGGAAGAAGAAAATTCAAGAAGATGGGTGGTTGGCTAAACCCTAGTTTTTCTATCTCTATAGAAAAGGCGTGTCTCTCTCCAACAATTGGAATTATTACGTATATTTGTTAAAAAAGTCAACAACAACCCATACCACCCATAATAAGACTCCTCTTATTTATAGATGTGGGCAACCCATCTTAACAATTAAGGAATTGGGTTTTATTTAATTAATTAAATTCTTTTTAATTAATTAATCTCCCTAATCTTATTAGGGATAATTAATTAAACTCCTTTAACTAATTTTCCTTCCTAATCCAATTAGGAATAAATGAGAGTACTTATATTAAATTAATTCCTAAACTCTTTTAGAAATTAAAATAATAATAATTGTAATAATATTAATAAGACTCCTCTTATTAATTTATATTTAATATTTCTAAAATATTAAATAATAAATATTAAGCTATTTAATTTATTCTATCACCATAGATTAAATTAAATATACTTAACATATTATTACGATTATGCCATTAACTTCTTAAATAATTATTCTTCCTTTTATGGTGTGACCCTTTAGGTTCTCCATATTAAACCTATTGTGAATAAATCAATTAGAACAATTCTAATCTTATTTAAATAAATAAATTAAACAATTAATTTATTTAAATAAATATTATTTATTCTACATAGGGATAAGCCTCCTAGCGATCAACGACTTTCCGGATAATATAGATTTCAACATTAATCATAAAAGAACCTTTGAGTAAATAGTTCTGCATACAATTCAATCCTTCCACCATGATGTCCCAATTAAATATAAGACATGGAATTCTTTGTCAAGTCTTATTTTATTTAATTATATGTATTTTTCGATCCTTAAATGCACAACTCCAAATAATGCAAATTAGAAACTCCTTTCTAATTTCATTACGCCTTAACCAAGGACTCTTTGGTTGTCATTTATCGAATCACATAGGACATTTCTCTTCTTTTATTAGAAGTGGTAGATTCTTTATTGATCATACATTATCTCCATGTACAACTTATTATACCCAAGCATACCCTTTGATATACCCTAAGGGTCTTAAGGAATAAGTCAAAGTATAACTCATCATACACAAGATACTATGATGATCTCAAGTCCAAGGATTACTTGTCTTACTATCACTACTGAGAATTCCTATTGACGACAGCAAATAAAACTCCATTAGGTATTCCTTAGCGAGCCACGTTCAATGAACTTATTCTCTAATAAGCACCTACATACTTGCTTTAGTGTCTCCACACAAATGATCATGAGATCAATCATCCTCATCCAATGAGCAAGCAACGTATGTACCAATCTATCCGGATTCACTAATCCCCAATTTAGTAATCCAATGATTGGGAACTATTTTAGTTTTAAGCTTTCTAAATTTAATTTAGATCTCATTAGAAAACTATGATCATCATCATTATTATTAAAAAAGCATTGCTTAAAAAATATGGGTTTATCACATATTAAAAAAATAGTAGCTTTCTCGGTTTATCATGTAGATAATTAAAAGCCTTTAATAAATTAATACTTTTTATTAATAAATGAATAAGATTGTTACAAAGTATATGCTTTATCATCAAACATGATTGGCTTATCCTACTCATGATCTAGAGTGCATACATCACGAGTGCGATATTGTCAACGCAAAAGCCCATTTTGTGTGACTTGCAAAGGATGGAGATAGAGTTAAAGACTCCAGGGACACATGTGATGATAGCGAATATACGAGTAGAACCGACTTTAATCGATAAAGTTAAAGCTGTTCATCAATGCCAATGAGGACGTTGAACCAGTCAGTTTTCATGCTTTGGAAATAAGCAACACCCAATACCATGTTATTGGAGCACCATTGCCCAAACCCAAAATTTCTGCCGAAGTAATGTCGGCTACTCAAGAAATGATGTCGTTGGGTCATAAGCCGGGACAAGGGTTGGGTAAAGATTGCCAGGGTATCAAGTACCCTATTCGCTTAACCAAGCAAGGTAGAACCGCTAGACTAGGCTATTCTGCCAGCTCTAGTCACAGGAATCCTCATAAGCATCAACAGATTCCTTCAGCTTCAACCATGTGGCGTTTAGCTTCGCCTTAAAACTCTGAGTCCGCACAACCTCCTGTAAAGGTGCCAGCCAATGTAATGGCTATGCTATTTCCCAAGCCGGTACCGGTGAAGCAGAAAGAAGTCTTTGTTCCAAATCCCGTAGTGGAAGAAGAGGAACGAAGAATCAAGCAAGACGTCATACGGATGATGTCCGGTATACGCATCATCGTTCATGATGAACATACCAATAGATACATCCCAGACGATGATTGCCCAGATGTAATGGCCATCAATCAGGATAAGGAGGATGATGACAATCCCTCCATCACTATGGTCCACCCAGACTTTGCTCTTGCCAATTGGAATTGCATTGGTCGTCAAGGGTAAAGCGGGCAAAAACTCTTTCTGCCTTGTAGATATAATACCTGCTTACTTTTCTGTACAGTATTAGCAGTTTATTTTGCCAGTATATGCTAACACTGTGTATGATCAAACATGTTTCATATATACTAAGTGAAAGTATATTTTGTTTTAGGACTCTGAATTTAAATGTGCTTGTACTTGCTGATACGGTGCCTCTTCTACACAGGGATTGTACCTTTGATGTAGAGATGAATTCAGCCTTGATGGATATACAGGATGACATTGAGGTGCCTCCAGAAATTCAAGAATGGGTCAAAGACAAACCCAAACCCAACCTTGATCAAACCACTTCTTTTAATCTCGGAACCCTAGAAAACCCTAAGTTAATCCAGATTGGTTCAGACCTTACCCCAAACCAACGGAATGACATGGTTATGCTATTGACCCAATTCCAGGATGTGTTTGCATGGTCTCATGAAGACATGGTGGGTTTGTCCACTGACATTGTCCTTCATCGCCTTCCCATCAAAGAGGGATTTAAACCAGTCAAGCAAAAACTCAGGCGATTGAAACCTGAGTGGAGTTTAAAGGTGAAAGAAGAAATTGTGAAACAATTTCAAGCTGGCATCATCATGGTGTCTACATATCCTGAGTGGATATCCAATATTGTGCCCGTGCCTAAACCTGGAGGGAAGGTGCGAGTTTGCGTGGATTACCGGGACTTGAACAAAGCTTGCTTAAAAGATAGCTTTCCGTGCCATTTATCCACATTCTCATTGACAATCTTACTTAATACGACATGTACTCCTTTCTTTGATTGCTTTGCGGGTACCATCGGATCATGGTTCTTAGGAAGATTGTGAGAAGACCGCTTTCATCACTCCTTGGGAACTTTTTGCTATAGGCGGTTGTCATTCGGCCTCATCAATGCCGGAGCTACTTATCAACGAGCTATGATGGCTCTTTTCCACGACTTAATGCATAAAGAGATTGAGATCTCGTGGATGACATCATTGTCAAGTCCCTAAGGAGGATGACCATATAGACCATCTCAAAAAAGTTGTTCAACGGGTTGCGTAAAATCTGACTTGAAGTTGAATCCAACTAAGTGCGCCTTTGGCGTTAAATCGAAGCAAGTTGCTAGGATTTCTAGTCGGTAGCAAAGGGATAGAGTTGGATCTGCCAAAATCCAAGCCATCACCGAAATGCCCATTCCTCATACATAGAAGGAAATACGGGATTTTTTTGGAGGATCGACTTCATCGTGATTTATCTCCCAACTCACGTGAACCTTTGTGAGCCATCTTCAAGCTATTAAGGAAGAACTCCTCCATGAAATGGAATGATGAGTGCCAGAATGCCTTCCTCACAATCAAGAAACAGCTAATCAAAGCTCCCGTCTTGATACCACCTAGGGATGATATTCCACTGTTCTTGTATCTGTCCGTAAGTGACAATGCCATGGGCTGCATGCTGGGATAGAAAGACGATATAGGCCATGAACGAGCTATCTATTACCTCAATAAAAGGTTCAGTAGCAGTGAACACAAGTACACTCTGATCGAAAAGACGTGTTGTGCTTTAGCATGGGCCTCCATGAGGTTACAGCATTACCTCCATGGTCACACAACCCATCTCATATCCCGCGTAGATCCTCTCAAGTACGTGTTCAACAAACCCATGTTAAATTGCCGGCTGTCAAGATGGCAGTTGATCCTACAACAATTTGACATCGTATATGTGACTCAAAAGTCCATCAGAGGTCAAGGAATCGCGGATCAACTGGCCTCCGCACCTTCAGAGGATTTCAAACCCTTGGAAACATATTTCCCCGATGAAGGAGTAATGACAGTGCAACAACACCATCAGTACGATACGCACCAATCATGGAAGATCTATTTTGATGGAGCTGTTAATATGGAAGGCTCTGGAGCTGGAGCAGTTCTAGTATCTGTTATGGGGGAGCAGTATCCCGTTGCCGTCAAATTACAGTTTGTCAGCACCAATAATACGGCTGAGTATGAAGGCTGTCTCATGGGGCTAAAACTTGCCCGTTCGATGGGCATCAGACGGTTAACTGTCCTTGGAGATTCAGAGTTGGTAATCAGATAATCCACCGGAATCTATTAAACCAAGGAACTACATTTGCTGCCTTACCATTGGCAGGTTTTGAAGATGGCTTCGGAGTTCGAAGAAACCTCCTTTCTACATGTTCCTCGTAATAGGAATAATTTCGCGGATGCATTAGCAACTTTGGCCTCCTTGATTCGCATATCAGACAAGGAACACTTGCCAAGCGTCACAATTTCCCTGAACAAGGCCCCAGCCTATGGGAATTACATTGGAGAAATATCAAATGAGCTACCTCCCATCCAACCTCCTTGGTATCAGCATATCAAGGAATATCTGCGAGATGGATCTACACCCGCTGAGGCGAGCTTTGGTGAGAAAAGCGGATCCATCGACTTCTTTATGAATTTCTATCTGAGTGGAGATGCTCTCTACAAAAGAGATGCAGGACTAGGTCTCCTCAGGTGTCTAGACAAAGATCAAGCCCAAAGGCTTATGGATGAAATACATGGTGGAGTCTGTGGCCCCCACATGAGTGGCCCCCTCCTTGTCGAGAAAGTCCTCAGGACGAGACATTATTGGCTATCTCTCAAGGCTGATTGCAACGACCACATCAAAAGATGTTATCGATTGCGATTCATGGGAATGCTATACCGCCCCTCCACGGAACTCCACAATATGAGTTAGCCTTGGCCCTTCTCAATGTGGGGAATGGGCGTTATTGGGCCCATCGACCCTAAAGCCGATAATGGTCACCGATTTATCTTCACCATGATCGACTACTTCACCAGTGGGTAAAGCGACCTCCTTCCCGTGGTCATTTTGAAGAAGTCATCATTGCTTTCATCGAAACAATGTCGTTTGTCGATATGGACAACCGAGAGGTGATTGTGTCGAACAATGCCAAGAACCTCAACAACAAAATGATGGAAGAATTATCACGAGAAATTCCACATCAAACATCTTAACTCTGTCATCTATCGTCCAAGATGAGCGGTCTTTGTTGAAGCGGCTAACAAAAATATCAAGAAGATTATGCAAAAGATATCCACCAACCACAAAGATTGGCACGACACATTGCCTCTTACCTATTAGCCTCTGTAACTTTAATCGTGCTTCAACCGTGTGGCGCCCCAAAATTAGGTATCGTCACCCATCTTGGGTCGCCACTTACATGGTACATAAATTCAAATAAAACTTACTAATATAACTGTCGTATACAATACGACATAAACTGTGAGTTTGAATACAAATATTGTCTACTAGATATTATACAAACTCAAAAGGAGTCCTCATTACTACTATTATCACACTATTTCACAGAATAGTGAGGACTACTAATGCTATCCTCTGGACCATTACTCCGTTCCCCAGGCTAAATCCCGGCTATGTTCTCATCTCTCAAGAGAAACGGTGAAAGAAAGAAAGGTGAGCTCAACTAGCCCAATGAAATATTATGACTAAGATAATGCGAGAATAATTTATCATTAGCCTTCAACGATGTTAAGCGATAAAATACAATAGACAACAAGTTTAAGCTGCGGTGAAATAAGCGATCCATTAAAAGAGTCAAGTAGAGAATAAAGTCTACTATCTTTTTAGGTTTTAAAGGTTTTCATCAACATTGTTATAGCCGAGACTCGACTTTAATAAATAATCCACATCATCGAATCACCCTTACTACTACTGACGAGGATATTCATCAAATTATCAATGGTCAATTGACTATCTTAGAATCACCCCGGTCATAATCATACCAAAACTATTCATCAACGCATTACAGGGCCCGAGGACTTTTATCACATCATTTATAATAAGCCATGATTATACCGAATGATCCTCGGTCATAATCATACTAAGTTCATCTATACACGTAAGCAGAAGATAACATAATATAACATGAGGATGATGACAATGACATAATAATTCAATAAAACAAGTTCAAGAATTATTTTATCCGAGAATTATTAACGTCCAAATTGTCAAAATGATCTTATTTTGTGAGTAAAATTCAAGAATGATCGGAAGAATATTTCCATGAAAAGATCTTTGGATGAAACGCAAATATCGAGGATATTCTACTAATTTCATAGAGTATAGAAGTCAAAGTTTTAACCAATTTGGGTATAATAAAGAATGGAATAACAAAAGAAATCACCATGCATGCGATAGATATTGCATGACGAGTTATTCAACGAAATAATAAATAATGTAACCGAATCGGTGAAATTCACAAGCGGGATGTTTCAACAGAAAAATAAAGATGGAACCGGATCCGGTGTAAAACACACGAGATAGGATATTCCAACCGAGAATAATAAAGACGGAACCCGTCCGGTGTAAAACACATGCAGGATGTTCCAACAAAATAATAAAGAGCGGAACGGTCGTTGTAAAACCTGAGCGCATGGATGTTCCAATGAATAATAGAAGAATGTCACCAAATATAGGGTAAAGCACGTATACAAAGTTATTCCAACGAATAATAAGCAATGGAATAACAACGATTCTCTTCATGAATAAGAAAGAATAACACCCCTTACGGGTGAACAAATAATATTCCCTACCTTAGAAGAACTGAATATTGGCGAGGTGAAGTAGCGAGAATGCTTTTCTTCTTTCTCTCTATAGTTTCTCTCTCTAGAGTTTCAATGAATTAAGTGGAAAATAATGAAGCACTAGGCCTCTATTTATAGAAGATTTCTAGCTTAAAGACCGCCATGTGAAAAGCAAGTGGCTTGACGGTTGGTGATGTGAAAAGAAAAGTGGTTTGGCGCTTTGTAATGTGAAGTGACAAGTGGTTCAACGCTTTGTAATGTGAAGCGACAAGTGGTTCGGCGCTTTGTAATGTGAAAGCGACAAGTGGTTCGGCGCTTGTAATGTGAAACGACAAGTGGTTTAGCCTGTAATGGTAATTACTATTGCGAAGGTAATTACTATTCACAAAGGTAATTACTATTGATTTGAAGGTAATTACTATTAGCGAAGATAATTACTATTCACAAAGGTAATTACTATTGACGAAGGTAATTACTATTGTGAAGAGACTCTTAGATGATGACATATGGGCCCCCATAAAATAATCAAACTTACCACAAATGTCTCATAACAGACTCTTTATATACATCGAGGATTGAATAAATATTACCACAAATCATTTTATTTTTAATCAACACATATTTAATCTTTCAACAATTATTAATCATTTATAACTTGTCGTCTCAATTATTGATTTAATACTATAACATATTATCTGAGATGATCTTTGTGACAATAATTGAATCGATAATATAAGAGATATGATCAACAATAATTGAGCATAGTTGAATGACTTCTCACGTAAGCATCAATAATCAATATCGTAGCAACTATACAACTACATGTATTCTTGTACTTTTACTACTAGGGTAGTTCAACAGTTTTAACGGTAACACCTCTGCTAGTTATTTTTATAGAAAGATAATTTTGTCATTTTCTAACTACGACAATACTTCCGTTGTGGGGTCCACTTTGATGATTGAGTAGTCATCTGAATATTCCCAAACAAAAAGAATATTCCTCGACCAAACGAATATTTTATAACAACTTGCATACTTTGCAAAATTTATAAATACTACCCACAACTATAATATTATCTTAAATTCACACCATAATATTAAAAATTATTTCGACAAAATTTAAATCTTTATTGATAAAATCTGGGGTCTCACAATCTCCCTCCTTATGGAATTTAGCCCTCGAAATTAGAAGTACGATACACAGTATGATAAAGAGGTGAGGATACCTTGAATACCTTTATCGTTAAAAATATTAAATTCATCTTATGATCCTACCAAAGATATTCATTAACAAATCATCTTTGCACTACTGAGCCAAAGATATATAAGCTCATAAAACCAATAATCTTTGAGACTCGACAATATAGTATCACAACCACGAATTATCCATGCACTCTTGGCCAAGGATAATCGTGTTTTCAATCTGATCGTGATTATTATAACGAATAATCCTTGTCGTAATCATACCAAGTCTATCGATGCACTACTGACGAAGATGACTTTTACCACATCCATGAATTAATATTTCATTCTTTGAGACTCACTTCAATAATTAATCCATATCATCGAATCATCCACGCACTACGAGCCAGGATATTCATTAGTATCACGACCACGAATTATCCATGCACTACTGACGAAAGATAATCGTGTATTAATTAGTATCACGACCACAAATTATCCATACACTACTACCAAAGATAATCGTGTATTCATTAGTATCACGACCACAAATTATCCATGCACTACGACCAAAGATAAACGTGTATTCATTAGTATCACGACCACAAATTATCCATGCACTTCTACGGCGAAGATAATCGTGTATTCATTAGTATCACGACCACAAATTATCCATGCACTACGGCCAAAGATAATCGTGTATTCATTAGTATCACGACCACAAATTATCCATGCACTACGGCCAAAGATAATCGTGTATTCAATTACGGTTATGATTATACCGAACAATCCCTGGTCATAATCATACCAAGTCCATCTATGCACTACATGCCACAGATGACTTTCAACATAATATAAGCATGAGGATAACGATATAAAGAACCAATCAAATGAGATAAAGGATAAATATTAAACATTTATAATATAATTTATCCAGGATTCAAGAATATTCCCATGTTATCAATCACTTAATAATCTCATAATCTAATATCATTAATATTATAACAATATTTTAATCACTTCTTAAATTTATAAACAATTTATCTCAATTGTTTACGCTTTACCATATAATGCATTTAATCATTCAAAAATGCCATACTCATAAGATATCATCATCAATTATCAAATCCCTCAAAAATATGCATATACTCTATATAGGATTCTCTAGCCATAAAAATCCTATTTTCAACTTTGTTACTTCACATAATATATTTAACTCATATATTTAAGTAACTAAACTATTTTCATGAAAATACCAAACTAGTCCCAAAAATATTTCTTTTACGGGATTTAGCATAATATAGTCCCATGATGAAAATATATTTTTCTCGGAATTTTTAAAATTCATTTACTATTTTTCAAAAATCAATTTCTAATTAATTCCTTAAGAAATTAGCTACCTCAAGTTTAACTCCAAAAATTCCCAAATCTTGGCAGGACTTTACACATGTTAACGTGAGCTTCTAGTTTAAATTTCATGGTCATCGGAGTTATAGAACTCCGGTTATAGCATTTTTCGTCGGAAAAACCTAAATATTGAAATAGTCATAACTTGCTCATTTTAAGTCAGAATGAGCTCATTTTTGGACAGGAGGTACTTTATACCATATACCTTCATGTCCCAAAAGGCCAGAATTTTTCTCATAATTTAAGTGGCCGAAATAGCCCATCTAAAATCATGGCAGCAGCTTTTTCGGTTTTTTTTACAGCTTTGCACTCCTTTGCTAAAATCAGTCCACACAAAAATCTACAACACCTTTTCCAGTAATTCCACTTGGATTAGTTAGGTAACTCATAGATCTAACTCTAGGACTTGACCACACTCAAAATTCAAAATATAATAGGAGATATGGTCAATTGAATTTCATATTACGTTTTTCACCAAAATCGATTTTCAACTCTTTGTGATTTCTAAGAAACTTTCATGTTTTCACATACTAACCAACATAACTCATCTTAAAACTTACTAATACTTCATATACCCATGATTTTCATCAGTTCTATACTTTTATTATGACTTTCATCATAATCCACGTAAATGAATCCTTTTAGTTGAAGAAATATTTGAGGGTTTAAGAAATGGGTTTTTGTCTTTGGGGTCAATACAAAATTCGATTTCACGTTCTAGGGTAGGCTAGGAAGTCTTCAAGAATACGCCAAGAAATTTATTAATGATAGAAATATCATTCAAAACTGTTACTCTCGTCCAAGACTTGGATAGTACGTCACATTAATACCAATCGTGACTTCATCCCTTAACTGGATAGCACCTCACAATGATACCTATCAACTTGCCATCTTGATCACGGCGTCGCCTCTGAGAAAAAAAGCCGGTGCATTCCACACAAGGAAGTCAACAACGAAAGGATCGGGGATCTTTACTTATGGCTTGATATAACGGTGATTATCTTTAGGGTTTGGTTACTTTGAATTTGTATAACGGGTTGGTTAGGAATATGAAAGCTAACAACCTTACAAAAGAATAATGAGTAGTTAATCAATCATTTTCAAAATTACCTCAAAGGCAAGTATTTTCAAAGAGATAAGATCGTGAAAGTGTTTATTTGAAACAACAAGATTAATAAACAGTGGAGGTAATGAAGGTTTCTCCCAACGAAGTTTCAATAGATAAATCAAAGTCTAATTTTTCCAGAGTCAAATTTAAACATTGAACACAACTAGGTAGAATAAAAGAGTGGGTAGAACTTGTATTGAATAAAGTATAGACTTCGTAATAATTTATAATTAATTTACCTAATAACTTCGTTCGGGTTTCTCTAATAAACGCTCTCGCTTAAATTACCAAGTTTGACTTTACTATAGGGTACATTCCACCCTTAAGTGTTTCTTCACATTCCTGATCCATGATTTGAATCATTATTCTCCGATCCATATCGAATTCGGGTTGACCGCTATGCACAGGGTAATTCCGAATTCGATGTTGGGTTTCTCCCAATTCTTGTCAAAAAAGCAAAGTCCATTTCATCTATTTTGGCTTTATTGGATCTGGACGTCTTTTCTACACTATCAACGTTGTTGTGCGACTTTTACCCATGCATCGCCTATTCTCCTTCGTTCAGTTGTTTCTTCTTTCAGTTGATCTTTGATTTTTAAATTCTCAGATTCCAACTTTAATATCTTACACCATGCCAAAGCGTGATTTTGTTCGAGCATCACATATCGGGTAACCCAATTTTGAATTGTTGTATCCCTTTGTTCCATTCGTTTGCCGTTCTTCAACTTTGTTCTTCTAGCTCACGAACACGATTTTGTAATTCTAAGTTTTGATCATAAACTTCTTCTAACCAATTCTCCTCAGGTTCCTCTTCTTCCTCTTCTTCCTCACTCTCAATTTCACTACCTGCGCAACTAGCTCGGATGCAACAATTAGTTCTTCATTCACTACGTGCATATCTCTAATTTGTTCCTTGTCGACCTTTGCATTAACTTAGTGATTAGTGATTGAAGGTGTCACAACAGTCACATTCACTCCATTGTGAATATTTTTTAGTTGCCATTTCCAAACACACGCCACCATAAGACCCCAATTTTTTTTAAATAAAAAGGAATTTCCTTTATTTATTATTTTGAAATAGTAAGGGTTGATTTGATTAATGTGGATAGTTAAGGGTTAAATCATAAATATTTCAAAATAAGCAAGTGGTTATAAAATATTCATTATCGTCGGGGAATATTCGTTTGGTCGTG
This sequence comes from Panax quinquefolius, assembly GCA_020205615.1. Taxonomy (NCBI): domain Eukaryota; kingdom Viridiplantae; phylum Streptophyta; class Magnoliopsida; order Apiales; family Araliaceae; genus Panax; species Panax quinquefolius. Next base: position 114,378,522 of record CM035160.1, on the reverse strand, counting down.
GAATATTCGTCTCATCGGAGAATATTAAATGCGACTGCCAGTAGACCGTATGTGGGCCCATAACTAAAAGCGATTGGATGAAGAAAACGACAAATATAAGTTGTTTTTAAATAACGGCGTAGTTATTCTGAATTATCTTTGTTGGAATACCCGTTGGTTAAAACACACTAATCTGCGTTGTTGAGCGATAGCACCGGTATTGCACCAATTATTGATTCTTACGTGAAGGCACTACTCGAATAATGGTTACGATAATTCTTTATTCGATATTTTATTGAGTTAATAATTCTTTGCGTTGATATTTTATATTGTTGTTGTTTCAATAATTGTCATTACACGGTATTTTTCATTATCGAAGCAATAATTCATATTATCGATAACATTATTGGCAATGTCTAGAAAGTTACATCTAAGGAGAGGTTTGGTCATCTAATTGCGGCGCCAAGAAGAAGAAATTCTTATTGAAAGCCCCTCTTTCTGAGGCTGCTGGTTGTCGATATTGTGATTCTGTAATATTATTTGTGAATAATTAATTATTGATTTATATGATGAGGAAAATATTGATTTTATGTGGATATAGATGGAGAAAATTTTAAAATGACAATTGTTGAAAATTAATATTTTATCTTTTTACGATAAAATAATTCATTTAAATATATTATTTTAATAATATATTAATTGGTGATATTTTTACAATGAATGTGGGATATATGAGTATATGAGGAGGAAGAGTATTTTTGTGGCATTAAATGTTTAACACATGTTTTGTGTGTTGGTGGACACAATTATTGACCGAAATTTGATTATAGCTTGTAAAATCGCCCGTTTGTGGATTTCGGTCAATTTCTATTTGGAATTTGGAAAAACTTTCTTCTGCAAAGTTGTAGAGAATTGAATTTCCTATAAAAACTCGCAAGATTCAAATTTTCTGATGAAAGGGCTATTTATTATGAATTATTGAAGTTCCGAAGTTCCGAAATAATTAATTTTTGGGAGTTTTAGTTAATTATTTTGAGAAAAACGTTTTTTGCAACTAAGTTGGCCTCACATGTGATTCAAATGGGCTGAGATCAGTTGTCTAAGGTGGGCTAAAGAAAATGTAAAAAATATATTAATATTATATTCAATTTTACTCTTTTTTGGTGTTCTAAGCATTTTCCTATAAATAGGGTCTTGGGTTAGAATTGAAAAACACACGTAAACTGAAGTTTCTCTCTTTTCTCTCTCGATATATTGAGCGTATTCTTGTGAGTATACTTTGAGTATTGTTAGGCGGTGCAAGTTCCTTGACCTATATACCCTAGATTCCAAATAAAGTACTAATCTTTCGAGGTAAGGGATATTATTTTTTTCGTAATGATATTATTTCTTCAATATCATTATCTTTGAAATGTTGATCTGAAATTTTATCAAATTTGGAACTTTTTCATGTCGGGGTTACTATTCATGGGTTACTATTCATGAGTTACTATTCACGAGTTACTATTCATGAGTTCTTATTCACGAAGTTACTATTCATGAGTTACTTATTCACGAGTTACTATTCACGAGTACTATTCATGAAGCGTGAAGATGTTTTTGTGGAATTTCTATCTTTTGGTGTCGGAGTTACTATTCACGATACTACGACTATTCAATTCAAAAAAAATAAAATTTCTTCTTTTTGTCCAAAATATCTATTCGGATACTAGCTCGATGGTATCCATGTTTTGATCATTCTTGAATTTTACACCACTATGATTATTTTTGAGGTATTTTTGACGTGGATAAAACCAAGTCTGAATCCTTAATCCTTAATCCTTGTCATTTTGTTTCACTTTGGATTCGTTTCTTTAAAAATATTTTTCATCATCCTCGGTCTTAAATGATGATATTATGGAATATCTTTGGCACATGTAGTGCAGATGAATGATTTCTTAAGAATATCTTTGGCACAGAGTGCAAAGATGAATGATTTCTGAAGAATATCTTTGGCACAGAGTGCAAAGATGAGCAGTGTTTAAATGAACATGACCCAATGATGAATATCTTTGGCACATAGTGCGAAGATGAATATTTGATTCGGATGTATATTGATTGATGTTACGGGGGATAAAAGATGAGACGATGAACTTTTAAATTCATACATAGAAGATAGTAGTTTGCATTCTCTACTTAACTCTTCTAATGAATTATTATTTCAATTGCAGTATTGATTTAAAATTTGTTGTCTATTGTATTCTATTATATTTTTTCCTGTTGAAGACTAACGATAATTTGTTGTATATTATCTTAGTCATAATATTCTTTATTGAGCTAGTTGAGCTCACCCTTTTCTTTTTGTTCCATTTTTCTCGGGAGGCGAGAATATAGCGAGTATGCGAGTCGGGGTATGGAATGAAGGTTTTAGAAAGGATTGCTTAGTAGTCCTCACCATTTTGTAAAATAATGTATCAATAAAGGTGATGAGGATTTATTTGAGTATAGATATTGTCTGTAAGATAATATTTGTATTCAAACTCACAGCTTTCTTGTTGTAATAATAAAGTTGTAGTTGTTTACGCACCATGTATTGACAACTCGAATAGGTGATGTATACCTATTTTGGGGGCGTCCACAACCACAACACAAGGGTTAATTAATATATCAAATATTATCCCTATACTCGTACCAATTAAATAACAAATAAACTCGGGTAGATCATACTAGCGAAGGAATTCCCTCTCTCTCCCTTCCTAGTTCTTATCTCAAGATCTTAGCCGGGGATCATATCCTGAGGCTCGATATTCTGTTGTGGCGCCCCCCCAAAATTAGGTATACGTCACCCATCTTGGGTCGCCACTTACATGGTACATAAATTCAAATAAAACTTACTAATATAAGCTGTAGGTATGCAATACGACATAAACCGCGTGAGTTTGAATACAAATATTGTCTACTAGATATTATACAAACTCAAAAGGAGTCCTCATTACTACTATTATCACACTATTTCACGAATAGTGAGGACTACTAATGCTATCCTCTGGACCATTACTCCGTTCCCGACTGTTCGTCCAATTATGTTCTCATCTCAAGAAGAAACGAAGAAAGAAAGGGTGAGCTCAACTAGCCCAAGAAGAAATATTATGACTAAGATAATGCGAAATAATTTATCATTAGCCTTCAACAATGTTAAACCGATAAAATACAATAGACAACAAGTTTAAGCTGCGGCGAAATAAGCAATCCATTAAAAGAGTCAAGTAGAGAATAAAGTTTACTATCTTTTAGGTTTTAAAAGGTTTTTCATCAACATTATAGGTGAGACTCGAATTTTAATAAATAATCCACATCATCGAATCACCCTTACTTTCTACTGACCAAGGATATTCATCAAATTATCAATGGTCAAGTGATCTATACCGAATCACCCCGGTCATAATCATACCAAAAACTATTCATCAGACATGTGCCAGAATATTTGAGGACTTTTATCACATCATTTATAACAAGCCATGATTATACCGAATGATCCTGGTCATAATCATACTAAGTTCATCTATACACGTAAGTCGAAGATATAACATAATATAACATGAGGATGATGACAATGACATAATAATTCAATAAAACAAGTTCAAGAATTATTTTATCCAGAATTATTAACGTCCAAATTGTCAAAATGATCTTTATTTTGTAGAGTAAAATTCAAGAATGATCGGAAGAATATTTCCATGAAAAGATCTTTGGATGAAACGCAAAATATCAAGGATATTCTACTAATTTCATGGAGTATAGAAGTCAAGTTTTAACCAACCGGTATAATAAAGAATGGAATAACAAAAGAAATCACCATGTATGCGATAGATCCATGCATGACGAAGTTATTCAATGAATAATAAATAATGAACCGTGTCGGTGAAATTCACACCAAGCGGGATGTTCCAACGAGAAAAATAAAGATGGAACCCGGATCCGGTGTAAAACACACGAGATAGGATATTCCAACAGAATAATAAAGATTAACCGTGTCCTAGTAAAACACACGCATGTGATGTTCCAACAAAATAATAAAGATTTTAACCGGTCCCTGTAAAACACACGCATGGGATGTTCCAATGAGAATAATAGAAGAATGTCACCAAGTATAGGGTAAACCACGTTATCTGAGTTATTCCAATGCGAATAATAAGCAATGGAATAACAACAGTTCTCTTCATGAATAAGAAAGAATAACACCCCTTACGAATTACAACAAATAATATAATATTCCTACCTTAGAAGAACTGAATATTGGCGAGGTGAAGTAGCGAGAATGCTTTTCTTCTTTCTCTCTATAGTTTCTCTCTCTGAGAGTTTCGGTGAATTAAGTGGAAAATAATGAAGCACTAGGCCTCTATTTATAGAAGATTTCTAGCTTAAGCACCGCCATGTGAAAAAGCAAGTGGCTTGACGAATCGGTGATGTGAAAAGAAAAGTGGTTTGGTTTGGCGCTGTAATGTGAAACGACAAGTGGTTCGGCGCTTTGTAATGTGAAGCGACAAGTGGTTCGACGCTTTGTAATGGTAATTACTATTGACGAAGGTAATTACTATTCACAAAGGTAATTACTATCGACGAAGGTAATTTACTATCGACGAAGATAATTACTATTCACAAAGGTAATTACTATTGACGAAGGTAATTACTATTGACGAAGAGACTCTTAGATGATGACATATGGGCCCCCATAAAATAATCAAACTTACCACAAATGTCTCATATGACTCTTTATATACATCAAGGATTGAATAAATATTACCACAAATCATTTTATTTTTAATCAACACATATTTAATCTTTCAACAATTATTAATCATTTATAACTTGTCGTCTCAATTATTGATTTAATACTATAACATATTATACAGATGATACTGTGACAATAATTGAATCAATAATATAAGAGATATGATGCAACAATAATTGAGCATAGCTGAATGACTTCTCACGTAAGCATCAATAATCAATATCGTGTGCAACTATACAACTACATGTATTACTGTACTTTTACTACCGGGTAGTTCAACAGTTTTAATGGTAACACCTCTGCCGTTATTTTTATAGAAAGATAATTTTGTCATTTTCTAACTACGACAATACTTCCGTTGTGGGGTCCACCAATGATTGAGCCGTCGTACGAATATTCCCCGACAAAAAGAATATTCCTCGACCAAACGAATATTTTATAACAACTTGCATACTTTGCAAAATTTATAAATACTACCCACAACTATAATATTATCTTAAATTCACACCATAATATTAAAAAATTATTTCGACAAAATTTAAATCTTTATTGATAAAATCTGGGGTCTCACAAACTGGGGCAACCCCCCACGCTTTAACCTATGGGATGGAAGCAGTGCTCCCCATAAAAGTTGAGATGGAATCTCTCAGAATGTTGATCGACGCCCAGCTAGATGAAGACCAATGGGTACAAGACATGTATCACCAATTGTCTCTAATAGACGAAAGGCGAACCGCGGCTATCTTCCATGGTCAGTTATATCAACAAAGGATCGCCAGATCCTACAACAAAAAAGTCCGACTACGGCAGTTTAAACAACATGACTTGGTTTTTAAAAAGATCCTTGACAACCAAGATCAGGCTAAAGGAAAATTCGCTCCTAACTGGGAAGGTCCGTTTGTTATCAAAGAAGTATTGACAGGAGGCGCTCTCAGATTGCAAGAGATGGACGGCGATGAATTTCCACAACTCATCAATTCAGACACCGTGAAACGGTATTATGTCTGAAGTAACCAGCAAACACCTTGGTGCATCATGTCACCAGTCATTCCGGTTCTTTAACCCTTTACCACCTACAACTTATCTACACTTTGCCCCTCGGGGAAACGTACTTTTCAAGCCAGCAGCCTGGCTTTCTTCTTTGCACTCATACAATTCAGGTCATCCCACCGCAGATTGAACCTCTTTCGTTTGCAGTTTGGCTACCCATACCTAGGATCAAACTTCTCATACCTACAGTTTATCCTCAACCTAGGATTAAACTTTCTCCTCCCCGCACTCTGACCTGCACATGGGATTACGCTTTTAAATCTCTACCGAGGGGCGAACTACGTCGACCTGATCTCCTCTTCAATAGGAGTACGTAGGCAACCATTTCATATGGTCTGGTCGCAATAAAATAAAAACAACAAAAACATTTCTACCCTCTTCTCCTCACAAAAACAACCAAAAACATTCCTACACCATGTCAGCCATATACAGCTTTGAACCTCTTACACCAGGTTAGAACTATGCCGACCTGATCTCCTCTTCAATAGGAGTACGTAGGCAGCCATGCATGGTGCGGTCTCACCCCCTACCAAAACACAAACCGTTGTCAACTGGTACTAGGATCATCCTTAATTCCACTATATTTCATTTGGCTTCAGACCAAAGGGATGGAATTACCTGAACTCCTCCCAAATAGGAGATTCGGCGACCATCTAAGCTGCGGTCATACCTCGAAGAGCAACACCAAACCATGAGAGGTGGAATTAACTAGGTTTCTCCTAAATAGAAATCTCATGCACCATCTCATGGTTCGGTCAATCTCAGAGAGGAAAGCCACACTCCTCTCCACATTTCCATCCAGAAACAAGTCCCAAGACACCAAAGATGGTAGAGATACATAGATCGATGATCCATTCTGAACTATCCAGAGATAACTCAATGTCCATCCACCTAGGAGGAATTTAGAATACATCAAGATCACAAGTCCTGAAGCAGCAGGCAAAATATCAAGCAAATAGCAGGACATATCTAAAAGGGAAGTGATCCAAAAATATATTTCCCTGTCATATATAATGTTGTTTGATATATATACAATGTAAACTGTACATGACAAAATGGCTAAGCTTTATGCATGCGCGGTAAATACAAGCTCATCTACAAGTCAGGGTATATGCGTGCTAACAAGCCCAACATGGCGTCCCTCTCCAAAGACGGAGGTACAGCTGTGGTCTCCTGTACGAGAATATCCACACGACCCAACAGATCTGTAGCCATCTGCATGATGACCATATGCTCATCAATATAAGCGCCATCTCTGCGATCATACCAAAGGGTAAGGGACCTCACTGCAAGATTATCTCGTGATGGATACATCCAGGCAGAGATATGGCGGTGTCCCGCTCAACTATCATCAAGGCGTCACGGCCGACTGGCCTCATCACGCTCAACAACAGCGGCATCTCTACGAGCCAATGCCTCGTCTCTCTCCAATAAAGTAGCATCCCTCACATCAAGAGAAGTCGACATCATAGATCGAATCTGATCTCTCTCAAAGGTCATCAGATGAAGACTACACTAAGCTAAATCGCGTCTTAAGTCTTTGAATCACAAAAGTACTGGTACTAGGAGAATCCGGAAGAAATGCTAGCAACCCAGCAGCGGGCTCCTCCTCGATGTAGGTATCAATGTCCTCCATGGGCTCTACATCGTCTAACTCACTCTCCAGTACTGCAAATACTGTTGCAGCCGATAAAATCTCCGTCTCCATTCATGCAGAGTACTCTGCAGAATAACTGGGATGACTGACAGAAAAAGCAGCTATCTAACGCTGATCCCAGCAAGCGTATACACAAGATCGGTCCTCTGCTGAGAGGTATCGAGAAGTCAACGTCGACCGCCGCCTCTCGAAGGGTAAAATCTCAGAACCGGTCGAATCTGCGACATCACGGCCAAATGGGTGATAAGTAGTCACGCCCTCAAACCAATGACCGAGGGGAGAGGAAATCCATGCCCAAGCTTGAGTAATGAAGTCATATGGTGAGTAAAGCCCTAAGCACAGCAATATGCTAAATGGATCTCTGATGTCTACCAAAACTGCGGACCAGGACTGAGCATCTGTACACTCCGATGGCTGAAAGAAGTATGACATGGCCACATCATGGGAGAAGCAATACGTATGTCGTCTAAGGGTACCCACCGGTCTCAAGTGTGACATAAACCACACATACAGCATGACCGAACTCCCAGTGAACACGCTGACGGTAAGTACAAAGAAGATGGGATCTTGACCGCAGAGTCTCTCATTCGATCATAAGCAGCACAATGGTACGACCCTCCCTGAGAGCTCTCACGACCATGATAATGCCTATATCAATCTCATCCATATACCGCGGCATGTACACGTATGATAGTACACATAGCATCAGTACATCAACTCTGGCCGAACGCCAATGATCCTCCGACACGGTGAAATCCCCAGAATGTCATGAGTAGTTATCCTCCGCGCTAAATCTGTCACACAGAAAACGTTGAGAGATCACGTGGCCAGATGTCAGCTCATCCTGCACTACTCTACGCCTCAATCATGTGAGAGTCATGAATCGTCTACTCATGTCTCCTAAAGCCATGTGCATGCAAGGTCAGTCTAAGGACAGCATCGTCAAACGTGCATACTCCTCCAGAGTAGGAGTCAACTCATGGGTGCCAAAATGGAATACCTGCCTATCAAGTAGCCAATGCTCTAGCATCCCGTCTACAAATCCTGCAGGAACCTGAAATGCCAAAAGGGTCATGGTATGTTGCGCGAAGAATGAGATCTACTGGTACCCCATACGGCGGTGACATGCTATCGTACTAACGATCGCGATACCCAATGCCACCACCGATGGTGGGGTATGATCTATACTGACTAATCGTCAAGAAGACATCCATAAGGGTCCGTGTCATAAGACCATCCAGGGGTCAATGCTGAATATCTCTGGACATACATACATATGCATAACATGATACGTGCATAACAGATAATGGATGGCAATATGATATAAGGAATGAAAAAACGGTGTATACATTCCTAAATATATCATCATCTAATACATCAGCTCTGTACAGCTACAAATACATGAAAATGGGGCACAGACACCCTACTACTAACAGAGGTCTATCAAAAGATATAGCGAGAATGGGGAACAGCCACCCAATATCTAACAGAGGCCTATCAAAAGATATAACGAGAATATACATCAGAAGAAGACCAGGGTCTCAATGTCCATATCCTCAATCCTGTCCACCTGATGTAACTCCTCCTGAGTCACTGGGTCTCTATCAACAGGGATGTCAAGCCTATAAAGAGGAGGATTTGCGCCGACAAAACCAAATGGGTCGTCTGAGGGGCCAGCACTTGAGCTGGAAGGAACAAATAACTCCGCCTCTGCTGGATCTATGCCCAAATGTCGAATAAATACATGTGCCTGATCCAACTGCCGGGTCAAGCTATCAATCTGGGTCATATGAGTCGGAGCTCGGACACAAGATACCCAATCTATCATCATCAAAGATCCTGGAACCATGTCCCCCATAAACTATGTGGCACGGGATTGGGCCCCAATAGTGCGAGGGAGCCACCAACGTTGGAATATCTCCTGAGTACACGGACCCTCTAATAAAGCAAAACCGTCAACTCCCAACAATGGAATATCGAATGACGGTTTATGCGTGATACTGCCAACGACGCGGGCGGGAGGCAAGATTGGTATCTGGATCTCCCTATGGTACTCCTTTATAAGACGCTTCGCCAGATAGAGCTCCCACCTCCATCTGTGAAGAGGGGAACTCTCCTGGTGGAAATCAAATACTCGACTCCAGTCGGGTGTCCATCCTCAAAACCAATGGTCAAATGTTCCCCTGAGTAGGGAATCCATGTGATGGCGTCGACCATCGCCAACTCCAATTGACATCTGGCGGTGGAGCGAAGCCCTCACTCTGAGACCTCTGGCAAAATAGAATGGTGCCATCGTCATCCTCGTGGATAGGTATCTAAACCTAACACACTCATAGGACGAAAACATAGAAGCCTCTCATAGGCCCAAAACGCCAACACAATGGCAAAACATCCGCTATCAAGAAACACTCTTAACCTATGAATGGGAAAAGACAAGAGAAATACTCACCAAAGTGAAAATGGTAAAATCCTAACCAAGCCTCACCAAACCACAGTGGAGCGCAGACGCGTGCCCCGGAGGAAATAGGCAAAGGTGTAAGAGCCCCAATCGTATTCTCAATACGTCCCTACATCGCGTGTAGACCGACCAAAGCGAAAGATACCGTGGAAGAGTTATCTCTGCTATGGCACCTCAAATGATCATCGTGAACAATCGCCAGCGAACGCGATCCACGATCCTAACATCATCGTGCATGGGCTCACTCAATAGCCCGCTTCATAACATCTACGCCAAAGGACCTGAACAGACGATCCCCGCTTTGAGAAAGACCTCCCACGAACTCCTAATAAGGATCTGACGGCAGTAGGGGTAATATTCGCCGTGCAAGGCATTGGCTCCCCTCCAAACTCCATACCTGTGATAAATCGCCAATCCATAGGCGTCATCATCACTTCCCAATCCAGCAGGTGGAGTGACTGAGTCTGATGAAACCATCGCTTAGACAATGCCCTGAGGTAACCCCAGGGACAACGACGGGGAAGGATGGAGAAAAATTCCCCAAATCCCCACTCATGCACTACTGCTCTATAGTCAGGATGAAGCACCTGGTACATGGAGTGAATGCTGAACCAGTTACCTCGCGGGTGTGTAAAACCTGGAACCTGCATGAAATGCAGATCAACATCAGAACCCTTTAAATCCTCATCAATAGGAAAGAAGGAAGATCAAAGTCTAACGCCCTACCTCGTTAGCATGCAATTACATCGATGGATGTCTACCCAAATCACCCAACAACTCTAGGTTCACCACCTGAATGCTCGGAAGCTCCCTGTGAGGGACATGTGCAGCAAGAGCAGGATCCTCAATTGGAATATCCGCCTCCTCATCCTCAACGTCTGGAACATCTACCTGGACAGGACGTATCATAGCCTCCACCAACCGACGAGGCTGTCTGAAAGAACGGGGATGAGGCACTTCAGAAGCCCTCCTCCGTACGCCAGAAGCGGTCCTGTAAGAACTGATCGGCTGATCTGGATCCATAATATCTGGACAACAAGTCTCCAAATCACCTTAGAAAGGGTGTGGTATTTGATAAGTGATATTTTTACTCACTTATTGTATATTAATCCATGCGAAGTGTGCCCACCTTGAGTACATTTCATTGTGTTTTAGTCGCATTTCACGTTATTTTGCATTTCATATACTTAAACCTCCTCTTAGTGAATAAGTGCAGGAATCGGCATTATTTTAGTGGAAATTGAGGCATCGGTGAGTGGATGTGTGTAGGTTAGTGGAAAGGCGAGGATGTGCACGGCATTGGAGCATAATGAGGCATGGAAATCAAGCAATCAAGAGGTTAAGGCATGAGCAAATAAGTAGCAGCAGCAGCAAAGCAAAAACCAAACTCCGGATTTGCGGACCACAGCGGTAAGCCGCTGTTGGCAAGCATATAAAAAGCAGCAACTCAAGGCTCGAAAAGAAAGTGCGGACACATAAGCAAAGATTCTCGCAAAGTCAGCGCCCGCGAGGCAAGGACCACGCTACCATGAGAGACCCAGCCAGGCCTCCAGCGAGGCGTGAGCGGCCACGCCGACCGCTGCCAGACGTCTGGAGGCACCGAAAGCATCTTGTAAGTCTCTGGTAGCGAGAGACGGATACTACTCAGCCCGCAGCCAATGCGATCTTTGATCTTTGTAATTTGTTTTATTTTAATTAAGCAATGTGATGATGTGTAATTGGTATAAAGCGATTTTGGCGTATGCCGAGAGGGAGACTCAACTTTTATTACGTAACTTTTATAGTAGCAATTGGGGTTTACACCTTGGGAGAGAGTCCAACCGAGAACGAAGCCACAACGCCTTATTTTCTTCTTCTTGAGTTCTTCACTATCAGGATTTTGATTATTATTAATGGAATTCTTTGGGGTTTTCATAGTTAATCATTGATTACTATTCAACGTTTGGGTTTGATTGTTCTTTCTCTCTTAATCTCATTTGCTTGATTATTGATCATGTTTAGTCTTGATCCCATAATGGTTTTTGGTTCCGCCATGAACTAAACTCCATTATGGGATCCTAACGGATTTTAATATGTCATTTGGTTGCACATCTAAATGTTAGATTTGTTTTGCATATCATATGGATTATCTATCATGGTTGGTTTGTATATATGAATGACTGATAATCTTCATGTTAGTATTTGTATGGAATTGGAAATGAACATATGAATATGGATGAAATCATGATAGCATGCTAATATGGGGATTGCATATTTTGTGAAACAGATAGGAATATACTGTTTTGCCGTATGAGCTAAAATAAGGGTTGTGTTTAAAGTCAATAGGATTGCAATTACGCATAGGAATATGGTAATTGTGATGGTATTGGTGATCACATAGATTCTAAACATCTGTAGATGATATGTGAGTTGGTTATAGTGCATTGGAAAATGGTTATAACTCGCTTTTATGCCCTTGGCTATTATCCTGTGATATGTGAACACTTTTTGCATGACATATGGCGATTGAATGAAATATTGAATGAAGTTAGGATCCCATTGTTTCCACATCATATTTAATTAGTTTATATTCTTATTTTTAGTTGGTAATTATAAATGATTCAAATCAACAATTAAGTTTATAGTCTTAGCATATAAATATAGTGAGTTAATTAATGTATAGTAGTCTAAAGTTAACAACTTTCTCTCATGGGATCGATACTTTTACTTACTCAGACACTTGTTGACCCGTGTATACTTGCATGAGTTAGAGCTCTTTTATAAGAACTATAAAAGAGGCAACAAGTTTTTGGCGCCGTTGTCGGGGAAAGGCGTTAATGTAGATAATTATCATTAGTTTAAAGTTGTATTGTATGAGTTAGACAAATATGATCGTTTCTCATTTCTATTTTTTGTTTTATTGGAATTTTCAGGTACAATGGGTGATTTTGTTTATCAATGGCCTTTTGCAAATAGGACTCAACCAAGGGACATAAGCACTGAGGGACTCAATGTATTTTCTACATTGTCAGGACAAATTGAAAAACTTTCGGAGAGGTTGGATGTTCTTGCAGAGCAACCAACTCGAGAGATAGCAGTTACATGTGAATACTGTGCTGGCGAGCATCCGAGTTATCAATGTAACATCAAGGTTGGACAAGTGCAGTTTGGGGGTGATTTTTTCAACAACGATGGTTATCCTAATTATCAGCAAGGTTGGGGGTATCACCCAGATTATGAATGGAGTTATAACTATCAAGATCAATACTGCATCTCAAATCCAACATATCCACTAGATTTCTCATATCCACCTCCAGTGCACCAAGAAGAAAATTCAGAGTTGAAGGAATTCATTTCGAAAAGCATAGCCGACCATGAGGAGATGATGATGAGTCAGGAGTTATCAAGACAAAATCTTAACAAAAAGGTGGAACAACTCATTAGTTCATCAATGGATGGTCCTCAATACATGGATTTCAAAAGTAAACAAGATGATTCAAGATTGGAGGATTTGAGGTTCAAATTTGTAGCATTAACTGAGGAGAAGATGATTGAGCAAGAGAGGTCAATTCGAAAGCTTCAAAATCATATGGATCAAATGTTCGAAGCCTTAAACAATCGCCCTCCAAACAATTGGTGCTATGACATGGATGATGTAATCGATAGAGAGCCGGAAGTGCACATGCCACTAGATGAACTTAAAGGAGTGGACATTGAGGAGACAACTGGGGGTATGGAAAATGAAGAGCATGAGCCAACTTGTATTATACCCCAAGTGCCTTCTCAGTTAGAGTTAAAAAATTCAGTGAACTTTGCACACCCATGTCCCCTAGGTAGTCACATCCAAAGCAATAATTTCTGCGATTATGAGGCATCTTATAAACCATGGTGGGCTGAGGAAGAGATAATAGAAGAAGGAAATCCCATTGTATCCTTCATGCCTCAATGCAAAAATCTATTCACAGATACAACGGGAGAAGCACCTGGCATTACAATGGAACTAGGGACATCATGTATAGAAAATATGCTAGGTGGCTTAAATTCACAGACTCTCGTGATGGGGAACCTACCAAAGCAAGTAGCAGTTCTAATGGATGGAGGGTTCTTATCTTATCGTACAGGAATTGGATAGCGGTGTCAAGAAGAGACAGTCAAGCTAATTGACTATAACTTAGCGTTGGATGGGAGGCAACCCATCAATTCTTCACCCAAGAATTCAATTATTGTCGTTATTTCCTTTTGATTATTTTAGTTAGTAGTTCAAATTCAGTGATAACAAGTTATGGGATAAGCGAAATATATAATGATATTAATTTCGAATAACGCCACCACTATTATATGTCTTATTCATGTGAATTAATATCTGTGCAGGTACAATGATAGAGAGCATCACCGATGAAAGAGTGAGATCAAAGCGTAATGGCGAGAATTGAGTCTCATGGCCGCTATTTCAAGCAAGATTAACTCACGCTACCATGCTGCTCACCATGCGCTTAATCCATGAACCTTTCATAAGTCTCGCGCCACGCCTAATGCAAAGATATCATCATCACATGCACACATGACAATCGGATCCAAATAGATAAAAACATTTTAAAACAGAAGTTGGAATCATTCGGACTCTTATTTGCGATATCAACAGAACCGAGAATCTCTCACTCTCCATAACTCACGCCTCTATCTCTATCGATTCTGATTGAGGCGTATTTCTCTCCATCAAATCCCCACGAGTCCCTTCATGATTCATCCACATCTCCGTCATTATATAAAGCTAGGGCTCTACATTGGGTTAGCAAATACATTCTCTCCTTCAGTAAGTTCATTTGATATCTCTATCTCCAATGGGTCCAAAGAGAGTTCGGGCAGCTTCCTCCTCTTCATCTTCCTCCGGCAGTCATGAGGAGGATATTGTCGACCATAGCAAATTTTTATGTTTGGAGGCCCAGCAGGAGTACTATCGCATTATCGCGAAGACATTCATCAAGGAAAGAGGATTTAGGCCAGAAGGTCAGGATGGGGAACTATGTGCCATAATCCACGAACGAGGATGGGGTGGACTGACTGTTGCACCCACGCCGATTCCAATGAGCATAGTTCGAGAGTTCTACGCTAATGCCAAAGCCACCATGAACGATACCTCTATGGTTCGTTGTACAGAGGTAGACTACTAACCCTCCGCCATCGAACGCGTCGAGGCTCCCCGCTAGACCACCAAAATAGGCTGCCAATTAGATCACGGGAGCTCATCGTGAAATGACTTGGAGCAGGTCATCGCAGAATTGTGCATTGCCGAATCCCGATGGACTTACAAAGTCGGTACGACCCAACCTCGCATTTTTCCAGCAGTCGCATTGAATCGGTACGCCAAGGCATGGAATCTGTTCATTTGCGCTAAATTATTGCCATCATCGCATCAACATGAAATCACAGCAGAGAGAGCCATACTTCTGTGGGGCATCATTATGGCGAATATATTGACGTAGGGTATTTGATCCATCAAAACATTGTCAAGTATCTGAAGGGAACTACCACTGGTAGCATCCCATATGCTTCAGTGATAGCCATGTTATGTGCGCAGCAAGGGGTTCGTTGGGGCAATGAGAAAATACAGTATCCCAGCCAAGATATTACACACTCCACAATTGCCAAATTTGAGGACTGGGTAGGTGGCGAGCCACATCCACGAGGACGAGGATTCATTCTCCGACCCACCTTTTTCGAGCCAACCCAGCAACCCCCACAGCCCGATGAAGCAGGTCCATCCACCCATGAGCAGCCTGTCTTTAGCGATCGACACCTCCGAAGGTTGGAGCGCAAAGTCGACGCATTGTATGAAAATCTTGGGACATTCGCTACGGGACTTTCTAGGGCTTTGGCCGATGCATTCGCTCAGCAAGGAACCATGCTTGAATGGACCCAGTTTGGGACCGTCGTGCCGTATCCACCACCAGATTCACCACCTGAGGAGGGTGGTCATGCCGATCAATAGGGGAGTTTTCTAGTACCCTTTACCTTCATTCAATGAGGACATTGAACATTTTAAGTTTGGGGGCATTGGTGTACTTGCATAGTAGTTTAGTTGCATTTTATTTTAGCATGTTTAGTTTAATTTTGCATGAATATGTGTTAGTTAAATTTTAGCATAAAATTTTTATTTTTTATTCATTGATAGTATGTTTAGTTTAATGTCTCACATAAATTCTTGCGTATAAATAGAAATTTTTGCCTAAGCCAATGATGATAGTGAATTGTGAACGATTTCAGAATATGTTGCATAACACAACGTGGATATAATGTTTTACACAATGTGATTCATGTGACTATTTATATGCTTTCGATTTGCACAATTGTGTTCATATTCACTTGTAAGTCTAAGATCTGTGTCTTGCAATTCTCAATAGAACATATAGATTTAAAATGAGAAACATGAGGAAAGTGTTGTAGATTGTAAAGTCATTGAGGTGCAAATTTTTGGGGAACATGGGTATGCTGTGTATATATATATATATGCAATAACGTGACTAGTCTTAATTCGGGGCCCTGGCTACTTGAGTAAGTACGCCCAAGGGGATTGTCTCTACACCTAGTGCCCTAAGGTCTTTCATGGTCTGGGAGTCGTTGGTTGAAAGCTCACTAAAGGGTAGCAGTGTGCCTAATGGATTGAGGCATTGCACGGTCATGTGAAAAAAAGAAAAAAAAAAGGAAAAGGAAAAGAGCAAAAGAAAAGAATCAATAGCAATAAACACCACGGGAAAGTGCAAAATCGCCCTCGTGAGTAGCAATAAAGCAATAAACCCATTGTTGAACCTTAGTTTGCGGTGAGATGTCGAAATAGTCTATGTGCATGAGTATACATGAATCTTGATTTAGATTATAATTTTCTGTGAAAAGCAATGTAGGATACATAATCTTTACTTGGATCAAGTTTTTGTGAACAACACACACACACACAGCATCTCTATAGCATTCATGAATTATTTGCGTGTATGATGTTATATCTATGGTTTGGTTTGAAATTATGTTCTGGAATCCGGATAGTTCACTGAAGTAATTTGGGTTGAAATTCTGTTATGGTCAAGATTATGTGAGACTAGTTTGCATCATAAAGTAGTTGAATAGTTTTGTAGTTACATTTTCAGTGTTCATGCATATGCATTGCTTGAGGGCAAGCAACAGGTTCAAGTTTGGGGGTATTTGATAAGTGATATTTTTACTCACTTATTGTATATTAATCCATGCGAAGTGTGCCCACCTTGAGTACATTTCATTGTGTTTTAGTTGCATTTCACGTTATTTTGCATTTCATATACTTAAAACTCCTCTTAGTGAATAAGTGCAGGAATCAGCATTATTTTGGTGGAAATTGAGGCATCGGTGAGCGTATGTGTGTAGGCTAGTGGAAAGGCGAGGATGTGCACGGCATGGGAGCATAATGAGGCATGGAAATCAAGCAAGCAAGAGGTTAAGGCATGAGCAAACAAGTAGCAGCAACAACAAAGCATAAACTAGACTCAGGATTTGCAGGACACGGTAGCACAAGACGCAAGACGTATAAGCTGGCCTCGCTCGCGCTGCTAGGAAAAGTGCGAGCTAGACATAAGGAGCGATTCTGCAAGTCAAGGCGCCCACGAGGCAAGGACGGCGCACTGCGCGAGACCCAAAGACGCCCATGAGGCGAGGCCTTGCGCGCTGACCGCCGCGTTAAGACGTTTGGAGGCACTGAGCATCTTCATAAGTCTCATGGGCGTGAGACAGATATACTGAAGAGCCATGCGTGGCCGCCTTGCGATCTTGTCTTTGTAATTTGTTTTATTTTTAATTAAGCAATGTGATGATGTGTAATTGGTATAAAGCGATTCTGACGTATGTCAGAGGGAGACTTGACTTTTATTACGTAACTTTCATAGTAGCAATTAGGGTTTACACCTTGGGAGAGAGTCCAACGGAGAAATCCAAGCCACAACGCCTTATTTTCTTCTTCTTGGAGTTCTTCACCATTGTGGATTTTGATTATTATTAATGGAATTCTTTGGGGTTTTCATAGTTAATCATTGATTACTATTCAAAGTTTTGGGTTTGATTGTTCTTTCTCTCTTAATCTCATTTGCTTGATTATTGATCATGTTTATTCTTGATCCCATAATGGTTTTTGGTTCCTCCATGAATTAAACTCCATTATGGGATCCTAACGGATTTTAATATTGTGAAACCCCAGATTTTTTGAATAAAGAATTAATTTTCTCGAAATAATTTTTTTTTATATTATGGTGTGAATTTGAGATAATGTTATAGTTATGGGTAATATTTATAAATTTTGCAAAGTATGCAAGTTGTCATATTATATTCGATTGGTCTGGGAATATTCGTTTTAAACAGAAATATTCGTATTTACCAAGACAATCATTAGTGGACCCTAGCGGAATTATTATTCGGATTGAGAAAAACGACAAAAATATTTTATTAAAAATAACGGTGGAAGTTTTACCGTTGATATCTTTGTTGAACTACTTTCGGTAGTAAAAGTAAAGAATACGATGTCTGGCGTTGTTGCAAGAGTAGCACACCAGTATTGATTATTGATATTTATGTGAGAAGTCACTCGGTTTTGTTCAATTATTGCTACAATAGTTCTTGACATAGTATCTCACATTATTTGATTCAATTATTGTTGATTTAGAAGTTTTGTTTTATTCATGTAATAAAATAGAAACATCTTTTATATAAAACATAATATTCTATTAAAGTTATTCTATAAATAGAATATATTATATTCTATTATGCATAGTGTTTTTGCATAGTAAAATCTTTTATATAAAATAAAATACTTTATTAAAGTTATTCTATAAATAGAATATATTATATTATATTATATGTGTTTGCATAGTGCCCGCGTAGTGTTTGCATAGTAAAAATCTTTTATATAAATAGAATATATTATATTTTATTTAAAAGATTTTACTTTAAATATGGACCGTCGATTAAAGTAAATCAATCTGGACCGCTTCATGGATTAGTTACTATGCATTCCATTTTCCTATAAATAGAAGCTCATTCCTTCATTATTTTCTTCTTAATTCAATTTAAACTCTAGAGAGAAACTATAAAGAGAGACTATAAAGAGATAGAAGAAAAGTTTTCGCTACTTCTTCTACTCTTATATCAAGTATTAATTTACTGTAAGGGGTATTATTCTTTTGAATTCAAGAAGAGAACTTCAGTTATTCCATTTCTTTATTGTTCTATTGGAATAACTTTGATATGCTGAGCTACCCTATACTTGGTGACATTCTTCTATTATTCATCTTTATTATTCTCGCTTAATATCCCATCTGCGCTATACGTTCGGACTGGTTCCATTTTTTATTATTCATCTTTATTATTCGCCGAATATCCATGCATATATCTGTGGGACTGGTTCCATCATTTATTATTCCGCATTTATTATTCCGTTGGAATATCCTGTCGGTGTGAATTTCACCTGACCTGGTTCCGTTATTATTATTTTGTTGAAATAACCGTCTATGCGAAGTACCGCATGCATGGTGATATCTTTTGTTATTTCATTACATATTATACTCGATTGATTAAAATTTTGACTTCTATACTCCATGAAATTAGTGGAATATCCTTGATATTTGCGCTTCATCCAAATCTTTTTCGTGGAAATATTCTTACGAGCATTCTTGAATTTTACTCTACAAAGCGATATCATGTTGACAATTTGGGCGTTATTGGTTCTGGACAAATTAATTCTTGAACTTGTTTAATTGAATTCTTATATCATTGTAATCATCCTCATGTTTATATGTTATGTTGAAAGTCATCTATGGCTCAGTGGTGCATAGATGGACTTGGTATGATTATGACCGGGGATTATTCAAGATAATCATGGCCGTAATGTTACAAATGATGTGAAAATTAAAAGTCCTCATTGGCCCGTAGTGCATTGATGGGCGATTTTTGGTATGATTATGGCTATGGATTCTCTTTCTACCAAGGGAGAAAAGATGAATTGTTTTATGGCATGATCGGGACCATTGATGAAAACACGATTATCTTTGGCCCGTAGTACATGGATAATTCGTGGTCGTGATACTAAAACATATCCTTGGCACAGAGTGCGGGGATGATTTAATGATGTGGATTATTTATCGAAATTGAGTCTCGTGATAAAAGTGATGAAAACTTTTTAAATCATAAAAGATAGTAGATTCTATTCTCTACTTGACTCTTTTAATGGATTGCTTGTTCCGCTGCAGTTAAACTTGATGTCTATTGTATTTTATTAGTTTAACATTGTTGGAGGCTAATGATAATTTATTCTGCATTATCTTGGTCATAATATTTCTTACTGGGCTAGTTGAGCTCACCCTTTCTTTCACTGTTCTCTTCAGGAAATGAGAATATAGCTGGGACGAGTCGGGGAACGAAGTGATGGTTCAGGGATAACATTAGTAGTCCTCACTATTTTGTGAAATAGTGTGATAATAATTGTAATGAGGATTCCTTTTGGGTTTGTATAATCTCTAGTAGACAATAATTGTATTCAAACTCACAGTTTATGTTTTGTTGTATTGTACACGACAGTTGTATTAGTAAGTTGTATTTGAATTCTGTACCATGTATCTGGCGACCCAAGATGGGTAATGTATACCTAATTTTGGGCGTCATCACAACTAGTATCAAAGCTTAGGGATATGATCCCTGGCTAGGATGTGAGAATAGAACTAGGAAGGGAGAGACGGGGAATTCTTTCGCTAGTATGACCTACCTAAGTTTATTTGATATTTAATTGGTGGGTCAGAGTATAGAGATAATATGTGATATGTTAATTAACCCTTGTTTTGTGGCAGTATTTGAAAATGGCATCCGAGAATGTTGAGATTATCAATGTAGCACAGGAGACCGTTGAGTTTCCACATATCAATAATCAGGATAATGTGCAACTAGAGGACAATACTCCTCATGAAAAAAATAACACCGATGAAATGGTGAATGATGGGATGGTCAGAGACTTTATGCAATTAATGCAACAACAGGCGAAGGCAGCTCATGTCCAAAATGCAGGTAGAAATACTGATAACTCTCGGACGATCACCGCTAAGAAGTTTAAGGAGTAATTCATGCAACAACGGGCGAAGGCAGCTCCTGTCCATAATGCAGGTGGAAACAATGGTAACCCGCGGTTGGTCACCGCTAAGCAGTTCAAGGAGCTAGGACCACCGGAGTTTTTGGGAAAGCCAGAACCACTTAAGGCAGAGACATGGATAAAGCAGATTACCAAGATATTTGATATCTTGGAATGCTCAGAGGAGCAAAAGGTTCCATTTGCCACCTTTATGTTGCGTGAAGAAGGAGATCATTGGTGGGAATCTGTAAAACGTACCCAGCCTGACGCACTCAAGATGTCTTGGGAGAAGTTCCAAGAATTATTCAACGACAAGTACTTTCCTGAAAGTATTCGTCACATGAAGGAGGTAGAATTCATCAAGCTGGAGCAAAACAATATGACCGTGTCGCAGTACGAGGCTAAGTTTGGGGAGTTATCCCGGTTTGCATCACATTTGGTCGATAATGAGGAGCGAATGACGTGAATGTTTTTGCGAGATTTGAAACCCGATATACGTCAATACCTCATTTCTCACAAACTTTATTTATATTCAGATGTTGTGAATAGGGCTCAGTTATTGGAGCGCGATAATGAGTCAGCACAACCAAAAGGCAACGACCAACAACACGATAATAATCATACCGGTGGCAACGATCATCAGAACAATGATAACCATCGTGGGGGATATTATCATGCCAAGAATGGTAACCATTTCGGTGGTAATCATGGCCAAGATAATAAGAATGGACATTTTAAGAAGAGAAGGTTCAACAATGACGTGAAGACGTCGGCACCAAGGACCCGTTTCAAAGGAAGAAGAACGCCCATCGGTTAGGTATATTTCAAATGCGACAAGAGGGACACATCCGTCCAAACTGTGATGCAACAATCCAAAGCGTGTTTTAATTGCGGAAGAGAAGGTCACCTAGCTCGATTTTGTCGTATGGTGAAGTCAAGTCCAACCGGGATAGTGATGTCAAAGGATGTCCCAGACAAGCCAAAGTCGGTAGTTTAAGAGAGAGCGTTTGTTTTTTCTCGTGACGAGGAACCTGAATAAAATTATCATGGGTAAGTTAATCATAAGCTCTTACAAAGTCTATACCGTGTTAGATACCGGTTCTACTCACTCTTTTATTTCACCTAGTTGTGCTCAATGTTTGTACTTAACTCTGAAGAAGTTAAACTTTGATTTATCTATTGAAACTCCATTGGGAGAAACCTTCGTTACCTCCACTGTTTCTAAATTTTTTTGATTCAAATCGACACTTTCACGTTACCTGTCGATCTTATCTCTTTGAAAATACTTGCCTTCGATGTGGTTTTTTTTAAACGATTGGTTAACTACTTATCATATTTTTCGTAAGGTTGTTAGCTTTCATATTCCTAACCAAC
The DNA here is from genome assembly GCA_020205615.1 of Panax quinquefolius. NCBI lineage: Eukaryota > Viridiplantae > Streptophyta > Magnoliopsida > Apiales > Araliaceae > Panax > Panax quinquefolius. Next base: position 114,356,126 of record CM035160.1, on the reverse strand, counting down.
CTATTATGCGAATTCAAGCAACCAAACCACTAAATTCAATCATTGTCATATCAAGCCATAAGTAAAGAGCCCCGATCCTTTTGTTGATGACTTCCTTGTGTGGAATGCACCGAAGCCAGACTTTCTGTAGGCGACGTCGTGAATGACGATGACAAGTTGATAGGTATCATTGTGAGGTGCTATCTAGGTTAAGGGATAGAAGTCACAGTTGGTATCAATGTGATGTACTATCCAAGTCTTGGATGAGAGTAATGAGTTTTGAATGATATTTCTATCATTAATAAATCTCTTGACGTATTCCGAAGACTTCTTAGCCTACCCCAGGCGTGAAATCGAATTTTGTATTGACACCAATTACAAAACCCATTTCTTAAACTCTCAAAATATTTCTTCAACTAAAACGAACGTAACATGCGCCCGAAAGACGCCGACTCAAAATTGTTGAAGATTACGATCGTCTTATTCAATATCATCGTGGCAGAGCGAACGGGGTAGCTAACGTGTTGAGTTGAAGATCGTATGCGTTTACAAGTGCGATGTTGTTAACTCAAAGACTCATTTCGTATAACTTGCAAATGATGAAGATAGAGTTAAAGACTCTAGGGACCCACGTGAAGATAACGAATATACGAGTAAAATCGACTTTAATCGATAAAGTTAAAGACATTCAAGCTACATAACCGAATCTGATAAATGTGAAGAAGAAGGTTCAAGAGGGCGTTATTCTAGAAGCAAGAGTTGCTGAAGAGAGGAAATCTCAACCCTCGATTTAATTGGCCCATTTGAAATCCTCAATTGAGTAGGAACTGTGGCTTATAGACTCGTTTTACCGCCAAGTATGTCGCGTGCTCATAACGTTTTTAACGTATCAATGTTATGTAAATATGTGGATGACCCGAACCACATTATTAATTTAGAATCGGACGAGATAGCAGATGATTTAACGTATGAGATCTCGTGTTAAAATCTTGGATAAGAAAAATCGTACCCAACACTCAAGGGTTATACCTCAAGAGTTAGAATCTGAAATAAAGTCAAGGTATCCTCACCTGTTCGGCATACCAGGTACGTACGTAAATTTCGAGGGCGAAATTCCATAAGGAGGGGAGATTGTGAAATCCCAGATTTTATGAATAAAGAATTAATTTTCTCAAAATATTTTTTTTTTATATTATGGTGTGAATTTGAGATAATGTTATAGTTGTGGGTAATATTTATAAATTTTGCAAAGTATGCAAGTTGTCATATTATATTAGATTAGTCGGGAATATTCTTTTAAAATGAAAATATTAAATGCGACGACCACAATCATTAGTGGACCCCTACAACGGAATTATTGTCGGATTGAGAAAAACGACAAAAATATTTTATTGAAAATATTGGCGAAAGTTTTACTGGTTGATCTTGTTGAACTACTCGGTAGTAAAAGTACGATGTCTACGCGTTGTTGCATAAGAGTAAGCACAATATTGATTATTGATATTTATGTGAGAAGTCACTCGGTTTTGTTCAATTATTGCTACAATAGTTCTTTGCATAGTATCTCACATTATTTGATTCAATTATTGTTGATTTGAAGTTTTGTTTTATTCACATAATAAAATAGAAACATCTTTTTATATAAAATGTAATACTTTATTAAAGTTATTCTATAAATATAATATATTATATTCTATTATGCATAGTGTTTTTGCATAGTAAAATCTTTTTATATAAAACAAAATACTTTATTTAAGTTATTCTATAAATAGAATATATTATATTATGCATAGTGTTTGCATAGTGTCCGCATAGTGTTTGCATAGTAAAAATCTTTTTATATAAATAGAATATATTATATTTTATTTAAAAGATTTTTCTTTAAATATGGACCGTTAGATTAAAGTAAATCAATCTGGACTGTTCATGGATTAGTTACTATACATTCCTTTTTCCTATAAATAGAAGCTCATTCCTTCATTATTTTCTTACGAATTCACTGAACTCTAGAGAGAGAAACTATAGAGAGAGACTATAAAGAGATAGAAAAAAGTTTTCTACTTCACTTCACTACTCTTATATCAAGTATTATTTTACGGTGAGGGATATTATTCTTTTGTATTCAAGAAGAGAACTTCATTATTCCATTTCTTTATTGTTTCTATTCGAATAAATCTGTATCACGCGGGCTACCTATACTTGGTGACATTCTTCTATTATTCTATCTTTATTATTCATGCTTAAATATCCATGCATGCTTATACTGGGGACTGGTTCCATCATTTATTATTCCGCATTTATTATTCTCATTGGAACATCCTATCGGTGTGAATTTCACCGACACGGGTTCCGTTATTATTATTCTCGTTGAAATAACCGCCTACATGCGAAATCTGCATGCATGGTGATATCTTTTGTTATTTCATTACGTATTATACTCAATTGATTAAAATTTTGACTTCTATACTCCATGAAATTAGTGGAATATCCTTGATATTTAAACTTCATCCAAAGATCTTTTCGTGAAAATATTCTTCCGAGCATTCTTGAATTTTTACTCTACAAAGCGAAGATCATGTTGACAATTTGGGCGTTATTGGTTCTGGACAAATTAATTCTTGAACTTGTTTAATTGAATTCTTATATCATTGTCATCATCCTCATGTTTATGTTATGTTGAAAGTCATATGTGGCTCATAATGCATAGATGGACTTGGTATGATTATGACCGAGGATTATTCTTGATAATCATGACCGTAATGTTACAAATGATGTGAAAATTAAAAGTCCTCATCGTTGGCCGTAGTGCAATCGATGGGCGCTTTTTGGTTTGATTATGGCTATGGATTCTCTTGACCAAGGGAGCAAAGATGAATTGTTTTATGGCATGATCGGACTGTTGATGAAAACACGATTATCTTTGGCCCGTAGTGCATGGATAATTCGTGTTAAATGATACTAAAGAATATCTTTGGCCCGTAGTGCGGGGATGATTTAATGATGTGGATTGTTTATTGAAATTTGAGTCTCAAATGATAAAAGTGATGAAAAACTTTTAAATCATAAAAGATAGTAGATTCTATTCTCTACTTGACTCTTTTAATGGATTGCTTGTTCCAATGCAGCTTAAACTTGATGTCTATTGTATTTTATCAGTTTAACATTGTTGGAGGCTAATGATAATTTATTCTGCATTATCTTAGTCATAATATTTCTTACTGGGCTAGTTCAGCTCACCCTTTCTTTCACTGTTCTCTTTAGGAAATGAGAATATAGTTGGGACGAGTCCGGGAACGGAGTGATGGTCCAGAGGATAGCATTAGTAGTCCTCACTATTTTGTGAAATAGTGTGATAATAATTGTAATGAGGATTCCTTTTGAGTTTATATAATCTCTAGTAGACAATAATTGTATTCAAACTCACAGTTTATGTTTTGTCGTATTGTACACGACAATTGTATTAGTATGTTGTATTTGAATTCTGTACCATGTATCTGGCGACCCAAGATGGGTAATGTATACCTAATTTTGGGGGCGTCACAAATATGTCGTTTGGTTGCACATCTAAATGTTAGATTTGTTTTGCATATCATATAGATTATCTATCATGGTTGGTTTGTATATATGAATGACTAATAATCTTCATGTTAGTATTTGTATGGAATTGGAAATGAACATATGAATATGGATGAAATCATGATAGCATGCGAATATGGGGATTGCATATTTTGTGAAACAGATAGGAATATACTGTTTTGCCGTATGTGCTAAAATAAGGGTTGTGTTTAAAGTCAATAGGATTGCAATTACGCATAGGAATATGATAATTGTGATGGTATTGGTGATCACATAGATTCTAACATCTGTAGATGATATGTGAGTTGGTTATAGTGCATTGAAAAATGGTTATAACTCGCTTTTATGCCCTTGGTTATTATCCTGTGATATGTGAACACTTTTTGCATGACATATGGCGATTGAATGAAATATTGAATGAAGTTAGGATCCCATTGTTTCCACATCATATTTAATTAGTTTATATTCTTATTTTTAGTTGGTAATTATAAATGATTCAAATCAACAATTAAGTTTATAGTCTTAGCATATAAATATAGTGAGTTAATTAATGCATAGTAGTCTAAAGTTAACAACTTTCTCTGTGGGATCGATACTTTACTTACTCTGTCTTACTTGTTGACCCGTGTATACTTGCATCAGTTAGAGCTCTTTTATAAGAACTATAAAAGAGGCAACAGTATTTCCTTACCTGGAGCTTTCTAAAATGCATTTTATGACTATATACATGCATGCATTTACTTTAACATATAATAGAGTTAGAATGCATGACTACCCAATGCCTACATTTGGAAAAAATTTGCCATAGTCCCCTTTGAAAATAGGACTATCCACATGCACTCAGGCATGTCTAGGTGGCCATTCAGTAGCACACCTGCCCCAAAGTCATATACGTAATATATGCATTAAAAATTAAAAACATCATGCATAAGGCCAACCTCAATGCTAGGAGTACTTTTCCTTTCTACCTTTTGCCCATTGGACCTCAAATAGGATAAAAAATAGCAGAAAAAGGTGCCAAATTGACTGTCTCAAAAGTCAAATTTTTTCACATCATTATGTTCAGCATGGTTTAATACTAACATTTACTATGTTGAATATTTTTTATCAAGTCATTTATGCATACATAATCACTACTATGTGTTTAGATGCATTTAGATGCGATAACTCACAATCCAAAGGGATGTAAACTAGAAAAATACATGCATACATTACCAGGATAGTGTAGAACACTTGTATGGTGACAGAATTTACAGAAAGAAGCCCGAACTCAGCAGATCTGAAGATGGCTCGCGGTTTTCTCTATGCAAAATGAGTTGGAAATGAACCTGTGAAGGCTGGCTGCAAGATTTATCATCCACGCCTGGCCATAGGCTCACCTGTGGCTGCAGCAGGTGCACCTGCAACTCCTCTATATGGGTCCCACCCCTCCAGCTCGGTCCAGTTCGAGTTGAAACGGAGTTCTCACGGACTAGAAAGGTCAAATCGAGAATAAAAACGCCATGCGATTGAGCAAAACAGCATACAATCCTGGTTTTCTCGGATGAGACTTTGAGTCTGTGCATCGCCCATTGGTAGTCACCCGAACATGAGATGTACCCTGCCAATGATCTTATTTGCTCCGAATCACATACGGCAATACCTTGTACAGGTCCAATGCCGCCACCTCCGGGTCATCATTCTAAAAGATCAACGTGATCCCCGACGGGGGTTACAACATATATCCCCGACATGGGTCACAACGTAGATCCCCGGTGGGGGTTACAACACGTTCATCCATTAACATGTCTATCAACAAAGGTCAAGCAGCCTTGACGTTATTTCAGCCGATGGCAAGTAAACCCATCGAAGCATTGAGGACTGTTCGATAGTTGCGTACGTACTCATGAGTCCCCAGTAGATCCCTGACGGGGGTTACAACGTATATCTCCGGCGGGAGTAGCAACACATGCTCAGCTATTGACACACATATCAACGAGGGTCAAGCAACCTTGACGTCATTTCAGCCGATAGCGTTTAAACCTATCAGAGCTATAGAGCTATTCGAGGTTCTCATACCCAACTGATCATATTCCCCAGCGGATTCCCGACGGGGGTAACAACGCAATGCTCCGTTGATCTACATGACAACGAAGGTCAAGCAACCTTGACAATCTCGTAATCTCGACCATTGATTCACATCGCCAGAGAGGTCAAGCGACCTTGACAAAGATATCCCACAGATGTTTCACCACCGATTCACACGTCAACAAAGGTCGAGCACCCCTGGCGGCATTCTTTGTCAGCGATAAATCCAATGAGAATCGTGGCGTATTCTGGCGATACTAACCAGGAGAGGTCAACATTATCAAAGAGGATAGATGATGGAATATGTTATACACATCCTCAAACAAACCAAGCTTTATCTCCACAGATCTCTTGCACATAAGAGATACCTCTTCAGAATCAAATCGTTATCAAAGACACAGGAATTTGGTGATAACTCCAACACCAACATTCTAAAAGATTCGGATTACACACCAGATCCAGTCATCATTTCCCATCCCCAGTTGAAACAACAGGGAGCCAGCAATCATCCCCAGCATGTTGGGCTGCAACCCCATACACATGCATCATACATTTGCGTCATTTTACTACCCATAGTACCATGTTTATCTTGTTGTGTTTCAAGTGTCTAGGATTCTTTATCCTACCCATGCATCGCCATGCATGAGTATGATAAAGAGGGGCATCTGTAGACACTCAAAATTTTCTCAGACTCATCACTTAACATTGCGGGAGGACGATTCATCTTTTAAGAGAGAACCCTGAAAGACGATCCAAATCCATGCCGGACACTACCGGAAGTTCAGCATCAACCCCGGATCGCAATTTGGGAGTAGCAATTCCAACCTCGAATGTAACCCCGAGGCCTGCAGATCCAATACCGAAACACACCCACCGAAAAAGACCGATTAATCTCGGAGATGACCCCGAGGTATCTAGTCTCAGTCCCAACCATGGGAATAGCCACTAACCTTGGTGATAACCCCAAGGAATGCAGTTTCGACGATAACCCTGGAAATGCTTGTTTCAAATGCGACCAGCTTCAATCTCGGCGCTCAAAACTAGATCCACTGTACCAACCCGGCAATAACATCGGGAAGACAGGCACACCTCAAAGATGACAATGAGGACGTTCAACAATTGCAGCAGTCCAATCTCAGCGAAGCTTGAGCAACGTCTGCCTTATCTGCCCAATCCGGCGATAACACCGGTGAGGGGAAACATCGTCATCTCGTCAACACGATGCCACGTCATGTCTCTACGTAACGATGTCCCACAAGGCTAACCAATCCCGAGTGACTATTGTGCGGGGTAAAGGATGAAAGTTGAAGCTTGAAGACCGGAGGGCATCATCCCATCTTCAATGACTTCGCACAAGTTCTAATCCCATGCCATCATACAACTCTCGACAACAGCGGTCCAAAATAGGTCATGTATACCTCAAACGGATGCCCGGATTGCACTTCTAAAAAACTGAGTGGACATTATAGTGCCTGAGTGCGCGTACTTTGAGACGACCCGACCCGACAAACCCGGGCCAACCCAGGTTGCCTCTGGTACACCTGCGACTCATATGCCTATAAATAGAGGGCTTGGGGTGCTGATTTTCTAAGAGAAAAAGACGGGGAAACCCTGCACAATTCGCTCTGCACTCGACCATACAGTGTATTTCCCACTTTCAAACACCTGTGAGCTCATATATAGCCCCTTTTGTACACACAAAAGCCAGTGTTTACCCACTCTAAAGATATAGAAGCCTTTTTTTAGCAGTCAGCTATAAGCCTTCTCACACACTTTAGAGTCTTTTTCTTCATCTTTGCACACACCCTTCTACACGTTAAGAGTCGTGTTGCTTGCTTTTGCCCGGACATCGGTCCGTGGTTTCATTCCAGTCTGTATATATATATATATATATATATATATATATATATATATCAACTGTAGTCGAACTTTGTTCGATGAGCCTGAACTTGATGCAGGAGCGTTTATTGCTTTAATATATATATATATATATATATATATATATATATATATATATATATATAACTCGCTCGATGAGCACGGATTTTATATCATTCGATGAGCAATTAATATTATATATATATATATATATATATATATATATATATATATATATATATATATATATATACATATATGTATATTTATTTTAAATCTGCTCAGGAGTTTCCTTCGTGGCGATTGATCGCTTCTTACGACTTTATTTACATTTCGATCCCCATGGAGGTGCTTCGTTGTTGATGATCATATGCGTATATATATATTTACCGCTTATATATATATATATATATATATATATATATATATATATATATATATATACGCTATTTTCATACAAATTGTCGTATTACTCATGCGTTTAGGAATCATGTGATCACAGATTCATCCCATTGGATCTAGATTCGGTTCCCGTGATGGACATTTTTCAAATTGTATGGCGACTTGTAAATTATTACGTGGTGTTTGAATTTCCTCGGATGGTTTTTTCATACCCACGAGGAAGTCGGCATTAATTTTTGTATATATTATTTTCGTACGGATGCCTCGCATCCGTCAAATAAAATCAACCAAGCCGATCACTTAATAAAAGTGGGAGAGTAAGAGGTCTCAATTTCTATTGAGCATCAGGGTTTGAAAAAACCTCTTTTATAAAATATCACTGCCATATCTTGCTAAAAACAGAATTTTTATTCAAACCCTGTGTATATAGGTTCGAGCGAGGTCTCGCACAACTTCCATATAATAGCACATTGACCCACACACACACACACTCAGATAATAGTTTCTTGAAAAGAGGCGGTCATCGTGGTAACACGAATGTCGGGGGGTGCCTAACACCTTCCCCTCGCTTAACCAAGTCCCCAGACCCTAAACGAATCTCGGTTTCACCGACCCGTATATCAGTGTCACACCATTGGGTCAATGTGCAAACCTTTTCTCGGTTGTGTTGGTACAACCATTTAAAAAACCAACTGGTGACTCTTAACAGTCCATCGTCAATATTATACATGTCGGACCTTTTTCACTTATTTTTTCAAACAAATCTCACATAAAATGAAACCAGCTGAAAACAAGAATCGGAAAAAGAACACCCAAAAATCGCGACGTCGACAACGTATATATATATATATATATATATATATATATATATATATAAATTGAATACTATGATACTTATGCCTAAAAAATGGGTTAAAATGTTGCTAAATTCCGGGATCGGATGTAGGCACTGGTATACTACCCAAGACTTCCTTCTTTATATTATATATCAACTGTTATGCAAGACCACGTGGCTGAGGACCCGAGAGTTGGGTGTATGTCTTAATTCGACCAAGGAAATGTAATGATGCTTTATTCACATTTGGATAAAAATGGGAGTAGACTCCGCTGGTCAGTTGAGGTCCAGCTCAGGTCGGCATCATTTTGAATAAAAATTTGCACCAATTAATGTCGATATCAATAACCCACGTTTGTACAGGGTGAGTGTACGTTTTAAGATTAATCAAATTGTGAATTGCATTAATATGGATGAAGAGCAGGGAAGGACCCATTATTTAAGTCTATTGGGAGCCGACTATAGAACAATATATTTAATTTAATAAAATATATAAATTTAACCACGGTATATAAGAGTATTTTTTTTTTTTTTACCATGAATTCATTAACTGCAAAAGAGGAACCACATTAAAATGACTCATCAGGAACTAGATTTATCTGCGACCGCATTATTCGGTCGCTAATTATGATAATAGCGATCACTATTATCAATCGCAATCCAAACCACTCGCTAGTTTTAGTAGCGACGGTCATACGATTGCTGATCGGTCACTCTTCTATTTTAGCCGCTATAAATTTGGCGCAAATGTTGGCGTGAGAGACTTATTGCGACCGAGTACTAATAGTGACCGCTATCGATCGCTAATACTTCCACGTCAATTAAAAACAACGACCGTATGTGGTCGTTGATCCTTTATTTAAGTCCATCAAGAGACGATTAGTCGAGCAGAAGCAGAAAAAAGAAAAAAATAAGGGAAAGAGGGAGAAGGAGCGACGTCTGCCGGTGGTTTTAGGTGGACATCGTCTCTCTATATATATATATATATATATATATATATATATATATATATATATATATATATATATATATACGAAAAAGATCAGAGTAGAATTCTTAAATAGCGAGAATGCCTTAAATAATAGAATTTTATCAAAGCGACGAAGTTTTGATAAGACGCAGTGGCATTTTTAGTAAATACGCGGTGGCATGGTATTTACAAAATGCCATCATTGCCTTATCAAAAACGCTGCTTTTGATAAAGTTCTATTATTTAAGAGAGTCTTCTACTACTTAAGATGCCTACTTCTTGATCCTCAGATATATATATATATATATATATATATATATATATATATATATATATATATATATAAGGTCCTATTTCTCCAAATGAACTAAAAGGAGTTTAACCAAAAATAATAAAGCTATAACGACGGACAAAACCGCATAGAAAAGCGATTTTTTTATGTTATAGCGACGATTTTGTCTGTCGCTATTTTTGGTTTGTTTTTGGTTCTGTATGTGTATCAATTTGTTATTGTCAATTGGATTTGGGGCTAAAAACTGGTAGAGCTTTAATTTGTTAACTTTATTACTGTGTATGCAAATATTTGGTACTATCATTTTGAATTATGTATGTGTATCCACTGTCATTTTGAATTGGTAGAGCTTCAATTTGTATCTCGATTGCCCTTCTAAATTTTGTATATGTATCCACTATGTATGCAAATATTGGGTATACTATATAACATAAACTAAATTAAAATAAATAATATAAGATAATATATTTTCCTAAATTGAACATAAATTAATTAAAAAAATATAATATCCATTATTATATAATATAATATAAACTATAATAAACTAAACTAAAATACATAAAATAAATAAATTAAATATTAAACTAAAGTAAATTAAATTAAATATAATAACATATAAATAAAATAAAATAAAAAGTTAATATAACAAAAAATAATACAAAATAAAGTAAAGAAAATGAATTAATTTATAAAATAAAATAAAATGAAATTAATTAATTACATTAATTAAATTTATTAATTTAAATAATATAATATAATATAATATAATAAAAAATGCCAATGATAATGATTTAATTAAAATAAATAAAATGACAATGATTTAATTAAAATAAAATGAATTATTTTGCTAAAGAATGAAGAAAAAAATAAAAAAAGAATAAAAAGTAAAGCCTATTAGTAACATTGATAGACAATAGTGAAACCTATTATTCACTATTTCAATACAAACATATAATTGAGAAGAATAGTTTCATTAAGAAGATAAATTTAGAATACACAACAACGAAAACAATAAACAAAATTATAAATAAAATTTAAAATAGTGAAATTATAGAACATATGGTTTGTATGAGTAAGCACAAGTAATATAATAGCAGCTACAATAAAATCAATCATCAACAGAGTACTGCAATAATCACGTTTGAAAGTTGCTTTCCACTTGTGTCAAGGAACTTTGTAATATACATTCATGCTATTAGATATACTTGTAAAGTAATAGGAACCAAATAATGAAGTTATCATTCCAAGGTTGTTAAATAGGGAAGCCACTACTGTACTATCACTCATGTCGTTCAAAATAATTTCCTTTTGAAAGAGAAAATCCACATATGTAGTAGTGTTGATAAACATGTCCATAAATAAAATATAATCGATTATGTAACTATAAAATGGATAATAACACGTATTTGGCTTCTTTAAGTTAGTTGGTAAGTGTCATACCCTTATCAAATCAGTGAAGTGTTCTATTTTTAAACCTGATTCTAGTTTAAGCTTCACATTTCCAAACACTTTTTCTGCATCTTTGTCCTCTATTATCGTAGATACTAGACTAGAAAAATATTTCATCAAAAGCTTAAGAAACTTGTCCCCGCGTGTGTTGATAAAGCCTAAGTGGAATAAACCTTGGAGAACAAAGAACGAAATCTAATTCTCCAATAAAATCATATATCTTTGAATGAGAAGAATTAACTCAGGATTACTCATATCAATTCTTTCGTTGTAGCTGGCTTGATCTCTTCCTTCCAACATTGAACTGTATTGAACAGTGCTAAACAATAATATAGATATCTTTGAGTACATAAATATATCTTTGAGTACATATACATATCTTTAAGTATATAAACATATCTTTGAGTATTTTATATAAACGTCTTGGATGATATTATATTCTTTGAACATACATATTATGACTTCTCATGCACTATAGATTCAATACTAGCACAATAAAGTCCCCCCCCCCCCCCAGTACTCCTTAAGAAGTGTAATTAAGTTGTTTTATCCCACCTCTCCATGAAATGGAGAAACATCATCGGTTTTAAAGCCCTAAGCCTTTCAGTTGGTGCTCCTATTTTTTCAAAATCAACTGTCATAGAGTGAAGTGTTGCCAACTGAAGTTATTTTTTACTCATAGATTTATCTGACTCAAGGTCTGCATGTACTAAATATGCAGTAGAGATTGTACCCAAGGTATCATTGATCAGATAATTAATCAACAAAGAACTTTTGAATTTCCTGCAAAATCAGACTTATTGGGAAATATGAGAGACAAAGGGAGAGTATTGACAACATAACTATCCCAGACTATTATCAACATAAATAAAATAAAATTTAACTTTAAACTACCTCTAATGTCACATCATGATCCATCAGGCTTAGTCTTCCTCCAGTGCAGTTCATGGGGGGTACAGTTCGACGTGGGATGAGATTATCATCCCAACTAGTGAAATTGAGCTTAGCCATTTAAAGCTAGATCTTCCACTCCCTAAGTTGTTAGTGCATTGTAATTGAACTAATTAAGGAAGTAGCAGTTCAATAGATAGAGAGATAGAGAGGAAGACATGGTCACGACTGGGAACTAGAAGGGAGTTGATGAGCATAAAAGTCCCACGATTCTTAGATGTTTTGTAAGACCCCAGCTTTTATAAATAAAGATGAATTTTTTATAAATATTATTTTTAGAATATTATGGAATAAATTTGATATAATGTTATAGTTGTGGGTAATATTTATAAATTTTGCAAAGTAAGCAAGTTGTTATAAAATATTCGTTTGGTCGAGAAATATTCTTTTGTCGGGGAATATTCGATGCGATCGGCTCAATCATTGGTGGACCCCACAATGTAAGTATCATTGTCGTAGTTAGAAAAGCGACAAAAATTATTTTTCTATAAAAAATAACTACAGAGGTGTTACCGTAAAACTGTTGAACTACCGGTAGTAAAAGTAATAAAGAATACGCTGAGAGTTGTATAGTAGCACACGATATTGATTATTGATGCTTACGTGAGAAGTCACTCACTTATGCTCAATTATTACTACAATAATTCTTTGCATCATATCTCTTATATTATTGATTCAATTATTGTCACAATATCATCTCAGATAACATGTTATAGTATTAAATTATTAATTGAGACGACAAGTTATAAATGATTAATAATTGTTGAAAGATTAAATATGTGTTGATTAAAAATAAAATGATTTGTGGTAATATTTATTCAATCCTTGATGTATATAAAGAGTCTCATTATGAGGCGTTTGTGGTAAGTTTGATTATTTTATGGGGGCCATATGTCATCATCTAAGAGTCCCTTCATCAATAGTAATTACCTTTGTGAATAGTAATTACATTTGTGAATAATAATTACCTTCGCAATAGTATTTACCTTCGTCGATAGTAATTACCTTTGTGAATAGTAATTACCTTTGTGAATAGTAATTACCTTCAATCGATAGTATTTACCTTCGCTCAGTAATTACCTTCTTCAATAGTAATTACCTTTGTCAATAAGTAATTACCCCTTCGCAAATAGTAGTTGTCCCTTCATATATTACCAAGAGTTAACGCCTCTTCTTCTTGTTCCAAGGGTTAATTACCCCTTCGCAAAATAGTAGTTGTCTCTTCAATATTACCAAGAGTCATTTTGACCCTTCGTTAAGACCAAAGAGCCACCCTCGCTTTTTCTATAAATATAAAGCTCATTCCTTCATTATTTCTTACGAATTCAATTTGAAACTCTGAGAGAGAAACTATAGAGAGAAAGAAGAAAAGTATTTTGCTACTTCACTTTTCCAATATTCAAATTCTTCTAAGGTAGGGAATATTATTTGTTGTACTAAATAGAGGATATTATTCTTTTATATTCATGAAGAGAACTGTTGTTATTCTATTTCTTATTATTACATTGGAATAACTCAGATACGCTGAATACCCTATACTTGGTGACATTCTTCTATTATTTTATTATTTCGTTGAACATCCTATTTGTGCTTTGCTTTTACGCCTTTACTGGTTCCGCCTTTATTATTATTCGCTTTTATTATTCTATTAGAATATCCTCGTCTGTGTGTTTTACACCCACCAGTTCCATCTTTATTATTCTCGTCTTTATTATTCTATTAAATATCCTGTCGTGTGTTTTACACCTTTGACCGGTTCCGCTTTTTTTATTATTCTCGTATTTATTATTCTCATTGGAATAACTTTGCCTATGCTAAGTCTGCATGCACGGTGATTTCTTTTGTTATTTCATTCGCTATTATACTCGGTTGGTTAAAATTTTGACTTCTATACTCCATGAATTTAGTGGAATATCCTCGATATTTAAGCGCTCATCCAAAGATTTTTAATGAAAATATTTTTCCGAGCATTCTTGAATTTTACTCTACAAAGCAGCGGTGTCATGTCGACAATTTGGACGTTATTAGTTCCTGAATAAATTAATTAAATGAATTTGTTTTATTGAATTATTATGTCATCATCATCATCCTCATGTTATATTATGTTATCTTTGGCTTACGTGCATAGATGAACTTAGTATGATTATGACTGAGGATCATTCGGTATAATCATGGCTTGATATAAATGATGTGACAAAAGTCCTCGTTGGCACAGAATGCGTTGATGGATAATTTTTGGTATGATTATGACTAGGGTGATTCGGTATAGTCACGACTATTGATAATTTGATGAAAATTCTTGACCGTGGTACAGGGATGATTAGATATTGTGGTTTATTCATTAAACTGAGTTTTAGTGATAAAAATTGTTGAAAACCTTTTAAAACCTAAAAGATAGTAGACTTTATTTTCTACTTGACTCTTTTAATGGATTGCATATTCATTGCTAGCTTAAACCGGTTGTCTATTGTATTTTATCGCTTAACATTGTTGAAGACTATTGATAATTTATTCTCGCATTATCTTAGTTATAATATTTCTTACTAGGCTAGTTGAGCTCACCCTTTCTTTCACTGTTCTCTTCAGGAAATGAGAATATAGCTGGGACGAGTCGGGAAAAAGAGTGATGGTCCCGAAGATAGCATTAGTAGTCCTCATTATTCTCTTAAATAGTGTGACAATAAATGTAATGAGGACTCCTTGAGTATGGATATTGTCTAAATGACAATATTCCTATTAGAACTCTCGGGTTTATGTATTGTCGTATGTTACACCTACGGATGTATAATTAAGTTTGTATTTGAATTTATGTACCATGTAAGTGGCGACCCAAGATGGGTGACGATACCTAATTTTGGGGCGTCACGGTTGGTATCGAGCTTAGGGATATGATCCCCGCTAAGATGCTTGAGATAAGAACTAGGAGGGGGAGAGACGGGAATTCCTTCGCTTCGTATTTGACCTACCTAAGTTTATTTGTTATTTAATTGGTCTCACGTGAGTATAGGGATAATATTTGATATATTAATTAACCCTCAGTGTTGTGGCGGTGTTTGGAAATGGCAAATGAAAAATATTCACAATGGAGTGAATGTGACCGCTGTGACACCTTTAATCACTAATCGTGTTAATGCAAAGGTCGACGAGGAACAAATTAGAGATATCCACGTAGTGAATAAAGAATTAATTGTTGCACCCGAGCTAGTTGCGAGGTAGCAAAAATGAGAGTGAGGAAGAAGAGGAAGAAGAGGAACCCGAGGAGAATTGGTTAAAGAAATTTATGATCAAAACTTAGAATTACAAAATCGTGTTCGTGAGCTAGAAGAACAGTTGAAGAACGGCAAGAAATCGGTCAGGAACAAAGGGATACAACAATTCAAAATTGGGTTACCCGATATGTGATGCTCGAACAAAATCACGCTTTGGCGGGGTGTAAGATATTAAAGTTGGAATCGAGAATTTAAAAATCAAAGATCACCGAAAGAAGAAACAACCGAACGAAGGAGAATAGACGATGCATGGGTAAAAAGCGCACAACGCGTTGATAGTGTAGAAAAAGACGTCCAGATCCAATTAAGCCAAAATAGATGAAATGGACTTTGCTTTTTGGACAAAGAATTGGGAGAACCCAACATCGAATTCTAATTACCACATGCGCATGAGGTCAACCCGAATTCGATATGGATCGGAGACTAATGATTCAAATCATGGATCGTGAATGTGAAGAAGCACTTAAGGGTAGAATGTACTTTATAGTAAAATCAAACTCGGAATTTAAGCGAGAGCGTTTATCGAGAAAACCCGAACGAAGTTATTACGGGTAAATTAATTATAAATTATTCGAAAGTCTATACTTTATTCAATACAAGTTCTACCCACTCTTTTATTCTACCTAGTTGTGTTCAATGTTTAAATTTGACTCCTAAAAAATTAGACTTTGATTTATCTATTTAAACTTCGTTGGGAGAAACCTTCGTTACCTCCAATCGCTTATTAATCTTGTTGTTTCAAATAAACACTTTCATGATCTTATCTCTTTGAAAATACTTGCCTTTGAGGTAATTTTTTGAAAACGATTGATTAACTACTTATTATTCTTTTTGTAAGGTTGTTAGCTTTCATATTCCTAACCAACCCGTTATACTGAATTCAAAGTAACCAAACCCTAAATTTAATCACCGTTATATCAAGCCATAAGTAAAGAGCCCCATCCTTTCGTTGTTGACTTCCTTGTGTGGAATGCAATCAAGCCGGACTTTCAGAGGCGACGCCATGAATGACGATGACAAGTTGATAGGTATCATTGTGAGGTGCTATCTAGGTTAAAGGATAGAAGTCACAGTTGGTATCAATGTAACGTCTTATCCAAGTCTTGGATAAGAGTAGCGCTTTTGAATGATATTTCTATCATTAATAAATTTTTTGACGTATTCTTGAAGATTTCCTAGCCTACCCTAGAGCGTGAAATCGAATTTTGTATTGACCCCAGTATAAAAACCCATTTCTTAAACCCTCAAATATTTCTTCAACTAAAAGGATCTGTTTACAAAGATTATGATGAAAGTCATAATAAAAGCATTGGACTAATAAAAATCATGGGTATATGAAGTATTAGTAAGTGTTATGATGAGTTATGTGATTATTATGTGAAAACATGAAAGTTTCTTAGAAATCACAAAGGGTTGAAAAATCAGATTTTGGTAAAAACGTAACATGAAATTCAATTGACCATATCTCCTATTATATTTTGAATTTTTGAGTGTGGTCAAGTCCTAGAGTTAGATCTATGAGTTTTGTAGCTTATCCAAGTGGAATCACCGAAAAGGTGTCAGATTTTTAATGTGATGGACTGAATTTAGCAAAAGAGTCCAAAGCTGCAAATTACAAAAATGCTACTTGCCCAGAAACTTTAAGGGGCTGTTTCGGCCACTAAATTTATGTGAAAAATTCTGGCCTTTGGGGACATGAAAATATATGTTATAAAGTACCTTCTGTCCAAAAATGAGCTCATTCTCGACTTAAAATGAACAAGTTATGACCATTTCAATATTTAGGTTTTTTTTTGACGAAAAATGCTATAACTGGAGTTCTATAACTCACGACCATGAAATTTAAATCGGAGGCTCACATTAACATGTGTAAGGTCCTGCCAAGATTTGGGAATTTTTGGAGTTAAACTTGAGGTAGCTAATTTCTTAAGGAATTAATTAGAAATTGATTTTTGAAAAATAGTAAATGAATTTTAAAATTCCGAGAAAAATATATTTTCATTATGGGACTATATTATGCTAAATCCCAGAAAAAAATATTTTTGGGACTGATTTGGTATTTTCATGAAAATAGTTTAGTTACTGAACATATGAGTTAAATATGTTATGTGAAGTAACAAAAGTTGAAAATAGGATTTTATGGCTAGAGAATCCTATATAGAGTATATGCATATTTTTTTGATGAGAGATTTGATAATTGGTGATGATATCTTATGAATATGGCATTTTGAATGATTAAATGCATTATATGGTAAAAGCGTAAACAATTGAGATAAATTGTTTATAAATTTAAGAAGTGATTAAAATATTGTTATAATATTAATGATATTAGATTATGAGATTATTAAGTGATTGATAACATGGGGATATTCTTGAATCCTGGATAAATTATATTATAAATGTTTAATATTTATCCTTTATCTCATTTGATTGATTCTTTATATCATTATCCTCATGCTTATATCAGTGTTGAAAGTCATCCGTGGCTTACGTGAATAGATGGACTTGGTATGATTATGACCAGGATTATTCTAAGATATAATCATAACCGTAATTGAAAACATGATTATCTTCGGTAGTAGTGCATGGATAATTTGTGGTCGTGATACTAATGAATACACGATTATCTTTGGTAGTAGTGCATGGATAATTTGTGGTCGTGATACTAATGAATACACAATTATCTTTGGTAGTGGTGCATGGATAATTAATTAGTGGTCATGATACTAATGAATATCCTCGGCCCAGTAGTGCGGGGATGATTCGATGATATGGATTAATTATCGAAATGAGTCTCGTGAGAATGAAATATTAATTCATGGATGTGGTAAAAGTCATCTTCGTCAGTAGTAGTGCATTGATAGACTTGGTATGATTATGACCAAAGGATTATTCAGTATAATCATGATCAGATTGAAAACACGAATATCCTTGGCTAGTAAGTGTATGGATAATTCGTGGTCGTGATACTATTACGTTGCGTCTCAAGATTATTGGTTTTACGCTTGTATATCTTTGATCCGTAGTGCAAAGATGAATTGTTAATGAATATCTTTGCCGGATTAGAAGAAGATGAATTTAATATTTTTAACGATAAAGGTATTCAAGGTATCCTCACCTCTTTATCATATCAGTATCGCACCCTAATTTCGAGGGAAATTTCATAAGAAGGGGAGGTTGTAAGACCCCACTTTTATAAATAAAGATGAATTTTTATAAATATTATTTTTGAATATTATGGAATAAATTTGATATAATGTTATAGTTGTGGGTAATATTTATAAATTTTGCAAAGTAATCAAGTTAAAATATTCGCTTGGTGGTGGGAGAATATTCTTTTTATCTGGGAATATTCGTGACGACTACTCAATCATTGGTGGACCCCATTAACGGAAGTATTGTCGTAGTTAGAAAAGCGACAAAATTATTTTTCTATAAAAATAACGGCAGAGGTGTTACCATTAAAACTGCTGAACTACCCTTAGTAGTAGAAGTACGATGTCTACGCCGTAGTTGTATAGTAGCACACGATATTGATTATTGATGCTTACGTGAGAAGTCACTCAGCTATGCTCAATTATTGCTACAGTAATTGCTGCATCATATCTCTTATATTATTGATTCAATTATTGTCACAGTATCATCTGTATAATATGTTATAGTATTAAATTATTAATTGAGATGACAAGTTATAAATGATTAATAATTGTTGAAAGATTAAATATGTGTTGATTAAAAATAAAATGATTTGTGGTAATATTTATTCAATCCTTGATGTATATAAAGAGTCTGTTATGAGACGTTTGTGGTAAGTTTGATTATTTTATGGGGGGCCATATGTCATCATCTAAGAGTCCCTTCAATAATAAGAATTACCTTTGTGAATAGTAATTACATTTGTGAATAGTAATTACCTTCATCAATAGTATTTACCTTCAATCAATAGTAATTACCTTTGTGAATAGTAATTACCTTTGTGAATAGTAATTACCTTCGTCAATAGTATTTACCTTCGTCAATAGTAATTACCTTCTTCAATAGTAATTACCTTCATCAATAATAATTACCCTTCGCAAATAGTAGTTGTCCCTTCAATATTACCAAGAGTTAATCGCCTCTTGATTGTTCCAAGGGTTAATTACCCTTTGCAAATAGTAGTTGTCTCTTCAATATTACCAAGAGTCATTTTTGACCTTCCGTTAAGACCAAAGAGCCACCCCCGCTTTTTCTATAAATAGAAAAGCTCATTCCTTCATTATTTCTTACTTAATTATTTGAAACTCTGTAGAGAGAAAACTATAGAGAGAAAGAAGAAAAGTATTTTTCTACTTCACTTTTCCAATATTCAAATTTCTTCTAAGGTAGGGAATATTATTTGTTGTACTAAATAAGGATATTATTCTTTTATATTCATGAAGAGAATCATTGTTATTCTATTTCTTATTATTACATTGGAATAACCTATATACGCTGAATACCCCCTATACTTGGTGACATTCTTCTATTATTTTATTATTTCGTTGGAACATCCTGTTTGTGCTTTTACTGTGGGACTCGTTTCGTCTTTATTATTCTGCTCTTTTATTATTCTATTGGAATATCCTCGTCATGTGTTTTACACCTGACTGGTTCCGCCTTTATTATTCATCTTTATTATTCTATTGGAATATCACATCATGTGTTTTACACCGGACCGGGTTCCGCTTTTATTATTCTCAGTATTTATTATTACATTGGAATAACCTTTATACATAAGTCACCGCATGCACGGTGATTTCTTTTGTTATTTCATTCGCTATTATACTCAAATTGGTTAAAATTTTGACTTCTATACTCCATGAATTTAGTGGAATATCCTTGATATTCAAGGCTTCATCCAAAGATTTTTAATGAAAATATTTTTCTCGAGCATTCTTGAATTTTACTTCTACAAAGCAAAGTCATCATGTCGACACTTTGGACGTTATTAGTTCTGAATAAATTAATTCGTGAATTTGTTTTATCAAATTATTATGTCATTGTCATCATCCTCATGTTATATTATGTTATCTTTGGCTTACGCGATGCATAGATGAACTTAGTATGATTATGACTGAGGATCATTCGGTATAATCATGGCATTGATATAAATGATGTGACAAAAGTCCTCGATAACTGTAATGCAAAGATGGATAGTTTTTGTATGATTATGACCAGGGGTGATTCTAAGATAGTCACGACTATTGATAATTTGATGAAAATCCTTGGCCGTGGTAATAATGGATGATTAGATATTGTGGTTTATTCATTAAACCGAGTCTTAGTGATAAAAATTGATGAAAACCTTTTAAAACCTAAAAGATAGTAGACTTTATTTTCTACTTGACTCTTTTAATGGATCAGATATTCATCATGCAGCTTAAACCGGTTGTTTATTGTATTTTATCGCTTTAACATTGTTGAAGACTATTGATAATTTATTCTCGCATTATCTTAGTTATAATATTTCTTATCGCGCTAGTTGAGCTTTCACCCTTTCTTTCACCGTTCTCTTCGTAAAATGAGAATATAGTCGATGACGAAGTCGGGAAAAGAGTGATGGTCCCAAGATTGCATTAGTAGTCCTCATTATTCATTAAATAGTGTGACAATAAATGTAATGAGGACTCTCGAGTATGGATATTGTCTAAATGATAATATTCCTATTAGAACTCTCAGTTTATGTATTGTCGTATGTTACACGACAGATGTATAATTAAGTTTGTATTTGAATTTATATACCATGTAAGTGGCGACCCAAGATGGGTGACGTATGCCTAATTTTAGGGGCGTCACATGTTTCTTCTACAATTTCTGTGTATATACAAATAAATGAATCTATTTATTTCTAAAGTGGACATTCCATTTCAATACAGTCCCATTATTTCTTGATGTACATCATTTATTCTTTATGCAGAAGATAAACTAGATATTTTCGCTCAACAACAGAAACAATCACCTGAGTCTCTGTAAACGTTTATGCTATTCCCTGAGAGTTCATTGCTTGTAAAGGTTGTTTCTGCTGTTATATGCGACTACTATCAACGAACGCAGTCAATCGATGATACACATCTGCGACCGAGTACGGTCGCTGATAGGCGATCAAAGATAAGCCTTTTTCTTATAGTGAACAACATATTTATCATAGTTTATATGAAATGGGTAAATTGATTCTCATAATTAGGGTAAAGGCCAATGGAATATATATATATATATATATATATATATATATATATAAATAAACTCTATAAGGATTGCTCAGAAACTAATGTCAAACTTTACATTTTGAGAGAAAATCAAGAAGCTTTGATTGTGTTAAAATAACTAAATAGATTTTAGCATGGTAAGTAATATTGCATAATCTGTTAAAAAAAATTAAAACTACTTACTTTTCTCTAAAAATATGAAATGATCATAGTTGGAATGTGTGAAAAATACTAATTTATAGGTAGTTTGTGTATAATTATTTTTAATAAATAATATATATATGAACCTAGCTAATGGGAGTCTAAGAACAAAATGTACATATATGGAAAAAAAATCTAATTGGGAGGTGGCCCCCATTTGACCTACCTGATTTCGTCTCTATCAACGTCAAGATTTTTATTTTTCCCTTTTCGTTTTTTGTTCTTTGGTGTTCTCATTTTAGGTGAGATTTGTTTGAAAAAATAAGTGAAAAAGGTCCCATATGTATCGATCGACGATGATGGATTAAAGAGTCGCCAGTTGATTTTTATATGGTTGTACCAACACAGCCGAGAAAAGGTTTGCACATCGACCAAGTGATGTGACACTGCTAAACTGGTCGGTGAAACCGAGATTCATTATGGTCCGGGGACTTGATTATGCGGAGGAAAGGTGTTAGGCACCCCCCGACATCCGTGTTACCACGGCGACCGCCACTTTTCAAAAAACTGTTATATGAATGTGTCTGTGCGTGTGTGTGGGGGTCAATGTGCTATTATTTGGAAGTAGTGAGAGGCCTCGTTCGCACCTATATACATAGGGTTTTAATTTGTGCAAAAATTCAGTTTTAAACAAGATATGTCAGTGATGTTTTATAAAAGAGGTTTTTCAAACCCTTGTGCTCAATAGTAATTGAGACCTTTTACACTCCCATTTTTATCAAGTGTTCGACTTAATTGCTTTTAATTTTCGAGATGCGAAGCAACTTCGAGAAAATAATGTACAAAGCAGTGTCGAACTCCTTGTGGGCATGAAAACCATCTGAGGAAATTCAAACACCGTGAATAAATTTACAAGCTGCTTACAGTTGAAAATGTCCATCACGGGAATCGAATCTAGATCCAGTAGACTGAATCTGTGATCACATGATTCCTAGGCTTACATGATGCCGCAATTGATTAAAAAGTAGTAAGCATGTATATATATAAAAGCTGTAAATATATATATACAAACATGATCAGCCACCACGAAGCACCTTAATTGGGGATAAAAAATGTATATAAAGTTGTAAAAGCAATCAACCGCCATGGAGTAGACTCGGTAGTGATGAAAAGTAAAGAAAGTCAGAAGATTTATTAACCGCCATAAAAAGTAAACTTCAAAGTGGATTAAATGTAAATATATGTATATATATAAAAGCGGTAAACGCACTGGATGTAAAATCTGAGCTCATCGAACAAAGTCCTACAACAATGTTGATATATATATATATATATATATATATATATATATATATATATATATATATAAGCAATAAATGCCTTTATGTAAAATCCATAAATCCTTGAACAAAAATTTGACACAGTTCATATATATATATATATATATATATATATATATATATATATATATATATATATATATATACGAAAGAAAATAAACAATCCGCACCAATGTTCAGGCTCAATCGAGCCATAACTCGATAATGTTAGTCCATAAATATATATATATATATATATATATATATATATATATATATATATGTATATATATAAACCCCAATAGATCAAATTTTTTTTTATTGCCCCACATAGCTCACGACCCGGCACGAAGAAATCTCTTAGATGGGCGGATGCGAATCGGGATCTATCAACGGAGCAATTCCATTCAAGTCGTAGCCGTGTCTGACCCCCTCAATCTTTCTTCCTGGAATGAGTCAGGCGGCAAAGCCTTTAATCCTGATAAAAGAAAGAGTTTTCCCACCCTCTAAGTATCCATAAATGGAATCGGTTTGAGTGAATTACTTACCGTAGTCAACGCCAATAGAGAAAGTCAGGTCAAGAGAGAGTCTCTTTCCGAACTTGGTACTAGTCTTACCTTGTTCTTGAGTTTCCACGGCTCTTTCCCATCGAAGTCCTTGTTGGGCAGGTGCTATTCGAGCGGATTCAACTTCGAGCTGATGTCACACTCGAGTACTTCATACCGATCCCATCTAGGTGTGTTGATTGATAGGGGCGGATGAAAAAGGAAAGGGACATCATACAGTCAATTTCCTGCCCATACCTCTTCTCTTCGGCGCATCAGCATCTATTACAGAACTGCAGGCCGAGGGCAACTAGACCCAAGGGCGGAATTTCTTCCTATGTTTCTCTCTTCCGTATGGCTTTGTGAAGCATTCTTTCTAATTCCTACGATTGGTGTAAGTGGTCGAAGGCTTGTAGCGAGGGTTTCTGGGTTCGGATAGTTTGGTATCGGCTCTCGGGAATCGTAGATGGGACCCTTGCCCTATGTTCTTTTTTGGCGCATTGCCTTCCAACGAGTAAATGCTATCATCCTTTCCAGCAGACTCATCAGTAATCCAATCTGTCATCACCTTATCCTATCCGGGTGTAAGCCTTCTCCCGCTGAGGCTAATCCTATCCGTTCATTCGGTCCTATCTTTCCAGTCGGCTATCCTTTCAAGTCTTCCAGCTTGCCAAGCTTTCGGTGCTCCTTTCTCAATTTCTTTTTAACTGCTTACTCGCCTGAAGTTGTCTTCATTTTCGATTCCTTATCATCGTCCTTTGCTCTCTGCCCGGCCTGATAATAGGAATTTTCTATCGTACCGTACTCATACTTAATGTAATGGCTTGCTACAAAGAGCACAATACGATATGGCTTCTTCTAACTCGACCGATAAAGAGAGGGTCCCCCAGAAGGCTAGGAGAGATATCATACTTTCTTGCTGTGATTCCATTTCCTGCATCAAGCCAAGTTAGCTCGTCTTCGGGTTATTTTATTTAATAAAGGCTGCTTTTAGTTCATCCTTTCTTAAGGTAAGGCAATTCCCGAGGAATATGACATGGCTATTGTTTCAGCTCTTCTGTAACGGTAAGGAAGCACCACTATCTTCTGGCTCTGAGGCGGAATTGGCATCGTGTTGCCAGAGGAAAGCGAAATGTACGAGAGTCCAACCCCCTGCTTAGAAAGCGAAAGGAAAGGAAAGAGAAGAGCATATAGAGGAAGGGAATGAGATGAAAGTACGAAAATACGGACATGAGCCCGCACAAACAAGCTCTCAGGCAAAAAGAATTGGAAATAGGCCCACCCTTTTTCTAGAACTGTTCAGAAGAACAGATAAGAGAAAGCCGATCAAAAGGCTACATACACCACTTCTCGAGATCTCGCTTAGTCTTTGAATAGAGACGCAAACCAGATGTTGCTGTGCTGGAATGATCTTGTCGTACCGCTATTACCCTACACGAAGAGAGTAGATGAAAAACCAAAAGAAAGGTAATGGGATACTCCATCGCTACAGATTACCGACACCTGCCAAAGTCCACTCGCTATTAGCTCGCAACAATCTCTTCACTCGCATAGTAAACTGCACTCCAGCAATTCAATGATCTCTGTGACTTAGCTATCAAGGTCACTCGCTGAACTCCTTCAGCCATGCAACACTATGCAGAATTGAGGTTTTTCTTCCTCGCCAAGGCAGCATCAGCCCTAACGGATTCGGTGAAGCATACTTAATAGAAAAACGCCAGGAGTTTCTTATTCTTCTTCAACCTTTCTTCGATAGGCATCGCATCCTCACCTCAGGTCATAATTACGCAATTGGCCCAGTTAGAGTTCTGACTATAGCTGCAACCTATCTCATATTGGGGAGAAGTGTACCGCCCTCGATCAAACTAAAAATTTCATAAGAGAAGAATTGGAAAGATTCTAGCGTAGAAAGTCTTGTTTACTTTCTCCTCGGAAGAGAAGGTTGAAGCTTATGGTTAGTAGCCTAAGCGCTAAGAAGCTCTAATCCAATCTTGCTACTGCAGCTATATGCTTAACACATGCAAGTCGATCAGTTCGCCCTTAAGAAAAAGAAAGAGGCTTAAGTTATCGGTTCGAATCCGAATAAGAGCTTTTCTGTTTTTTAAAAAGAGCTAGTGAAAGCGATAGCGATAGCTTACATTTAGTAGCAAGCTCTTCCATTCTCTTCTCCTTGCCTAGTCCGAAAGCCGTAGCCATCTCAGACTTTTCTTTTGTCGGGTGAAGTCCTGGAGACGGTCTTCCTATGAACTAGCTCTTCCGTGTCCGCCGAACTGTACGATGGAGGGCGTTCAATTCTAGTATTGAATTTTACCAACTGGGTGAGCACCATTAATGTCTCTAGTAGATAGGCTCTACAAGGAACCTGTCAATGAGGAAGAAGGACATTAGTTTGAAGTCTCGAGTCTCTATCCCCTCTCTAGTGCTGCTTACAAGGACCGGTTTCCCTACTACCGTGTCATGGCGATATCTGCCTCGAAACCCTCGGCTTGCTTCGTCTCCTAGTGGTGGTTTCCCGTGGAGCGACCGTGAGTCAGGTGGGAGATCGTACCTCTTCTTCCTCTGCCGGTATTGATGGTACTGGATATGACGGAAATTTCCCTCTTATATAAATATGTCTCCCAATCTGCTGCGCTAGTAGCTGCCTGCTGAAGGACAGTCAGCCCTACGAAGTTCTATCCGACCGGTTGGCCACCGAATGACGCCTAATAGCAGAGGAGCAGTAATGGATCTGACTAGATGCGAGAGGGACAGTAGTTCAATGTTTTGAGTTCCTTTCGACATCGATAACCACTTGCCACTATTCTACCTCTGCTATTAACACAACCAGAGTTCGATCCCACAGCCTCATGCCCTTATCCACTTTAAAGGGTTTAGGCAACTTTTAAGTTCCTGAAGCTTTACACGATGGGGGATGAGAGAAGGGTTTACACCATGAAAGTAGTTGAGCCCATACACATGAAGCCATTAGTGCAAAAGAAACGTGTCCTTGATCCTCGCTGCTTCAGATAACGAATACAAAGAAATAAGGATAAGAAGTAACGTACGGCGCTGCCGAAGGAGCTCTTTAAAGAGCCCATCTTGGATACTCAAGAAAGGAGTGGCTAGACAGGCAACCAAAGATTGAGGAGCATATAATTCAACTAGCACTCGAGTCAAGCAAGACGGGAATGTTCCAATAGTAAGGGGGGAATTTCAACTAGTAAGATAAGGTTTTTAAGAAAAGAATTTACAGATGGGATAGCGCTTTAAATTTTAAGAGCATCTAATCCTTCTTTTCGAGAAGGAAGTAAGTGTAGCTTTGAAAGCAACAAGGAGTGATTGCCAACTTGATGTGTCCGTCGATAATAGAATCTTTCTCTCCTATCTATTAGCAGTTGAGGACAAAAAGACGGGGCTTTGAGATTCGGTTAGGGAGTGACGGGTGAAGTTTAACGGCCAACTTCCATTACATTACTTGACTATCGTACCACGGGTTCGATTCCCGTAAGGGATCCCACTATATTGCTAAGGAAAGGACCGGGCAGATATTATGTATAATTGGTAGACTGGCGGCTACCCACTTGTAACTTTAGGGAACCTGGCCTGTCAGTATACATTAGTTGCATTGAAAGACTCCTCCTGCCGAGGAGAGGGTAAGGAGACTACTACTAGCGATACCAAGCCAAGGTTGAAAGAGAAAAATAACAAGCAGCTGGTGAACCATACCAAGCTAAAGCAAGGTATGCCGCTATCAAGCTTTGTTAGTACTCGACTGAAAGGGGAGGGTTTTTTGCCCTTGAGACCTCGTCAACTACTTAGTCTTCTAGAAAAAGAGAAAGCACAACAACCTTGATCTGCGGCTTTGAACCGATTGGATCATGCCAAGAAGAGAAGGTGAAGAAAAGATTGTCGGAACCGATCGGAGGACTTTTTCAGAGTCCATCCCCGCTTTTATTGAGAAGGAAGAGATATAAAGGTTGGACATCCATCGCTGTCGTGATAACGTAGTTGAGTGTTCATTCGATCCACCAACCGAGGCCAGGCCGATCAAACCTATCCATTTTTGGGTTCTATCTAGCACGTCATCCATAAGCATCAGTAGAAACAGAAGCATATCCAGAAGGTGAAACCAATAACAGTAGAGAAAGACGCCTGTTAATAGAAAAAGAGGCATATCTGCCGATGATAACGAGAGCAGTACTGATAGCACCAATAGCATCTCTTCCTGTTCCCTTGACTAGTAAGGGGCGCCATCGCCGGGGCCGATGATCCAACCCCATACCGAGATGCCCTTATGATGATGGGTGTGATCCATAGCCAATGTTGGCTAGAAGCAGTATCAGTTGAAGATATGGAGCACCCCTTCCAGTTTAAGATTGATATTGAGTTCCATATCCTATTACAGATATTCAAGATGTAGAGACAGATCCAGAGCCATTTGATTGAGATCGAGTAGCAGCTATAGCGGATCCGTTTAGAGATCTCCACCCCGTTCCGGGTACACCCATTTTAGTAGCAACTGCCCCTAAGCCGGTAGGTCTCGTTCAAAAGCCACTGTTTTTGATGTGTCCCAATCAATGTGCTCGGTGATGATGTTGTCATCACGGATGTGCAAGTTGCTGAAGTTTATTTTCAGTGTCTTCAGAAATTAGGAGTTCAAATTTCAACTAAAAAATCTCTGATTTCTGACACTGGTGCATTTGAGTTTGCTAAGCGCTTTTGCGTCAAGGGTGGACGCGCGGATTTACCTGCCATGTCTGCTTGTTCTTTGCTTTCTTACCATCATCCATATAGTCTGATTGATGGCTATATGTCAAAAATATCCTATCATTACGAAGGTTCTGTACCTTAGTAAGGATAGGTGGTGGAGGTCTTAGGTTTCTTGCCAAACTCAGTCATACAAGATCTCGTCACTTTGACTGGGTTCTTGCTATGTACACCAAGCCTCGGGGTCACAATGACTATCCATTAGAATTGTGGCTCCTGATGAATTATTTCTAACAGAAAGAGTCCGGGACTTCAAAGAGTGGTCTTTGCTCAGGAACTGGATGAAGGATTGGTTTCGGTACGTCCATTGGTACTGGAGTGCCGCGAATTCACCTCCTCTTTCCTTAACTTACTTCTTTTCTGCATCAGTCTATGAGAAATGTTGGAGGATCAAACGCGAATCGAGTGAGCTCATTCGCTTTGGTCTTCTCTGGAAGATCTATGATTTGGTAGCAGAGAAGGGTGTAAGCTTGGAGCCCGCCATGTCTTCAAGAAGACCTCTCTGGATTTCGGGGATGGTTACTATTAGGAGTCTGACACATGGATTTCTTAGTCGAGCCTGATGGTGTAACCCAACCTAGGGCTTTGAAAGGGATCATCATAATACTTTAGGTGCATCTGGGGGAAGGACTAGCCTTTGAATGCGCAATTCATAAACGATACTGAATTCACTGATAAAGAGACAAAACTCACAACTGCCGTAATGAACCTAAACTAAAGACGGAAAGAGTCACTCACTGAATACCTATTTCTTAAAGAAGACTGAGTTAGTCCTAAAGCCGAAAGACGGAGGCTGAAGCAACTAAGTGTAAAGAGGACGAAAGCCAAAGGCAAAGAAAGAAGAAGACTATCTAGATATGTCTAGCTGTCAGACCTAAGGCCGAAGCAAGGATAGTTGCTAAAGAAAGAGAAAATAAACTAGAGACATAAAGAATAAGACTGCTAATAAGGAAAGGAAGGGAAAATCACCTAAGCCACTAGTACGAAGGAGCAAGCGGAGGCCTTCGCTTATCCACTAACCATGTAAAAAATGATGGGTGGAATGGTGCGTCGCTGTAGGAACCGGTCGGATTCGAACCGACGAATATAAGTTTTGCAGACTCATGCCTTAGCCACTTGGCTACGCTTCCCTATCAATTCCACGTCTTTCTCCTTCTTGTCCGACTTTTCTTCACAGGATGAGACCAGGAATAACGGATGCCGAAATGCTTTGGGAGGAAGGGCACAACATAGGTGGAAATGATCTGGAATTCATTTCAAATTTCGTATATCAACTAATGGAGCAACCTGGGGACTCTGAAAGCGCTGTCAGGCTAGCAAGGTACTCAAATTGAGGGAAGAAGATGAAGGGGAAGCTTGACTGAGCTAAGAAGTCAAGGAAGAGGAAGAAAGGAGACAGAAGCAAGGGAAGGGAGGGCAGACGTTCAAGAAGTCGTGACATTAAATCTCACCCACCTTATCTGATCTGATGTCTTCGAGGGCATTGAGGAAAAGGCACAACACTCCAATGAAAAGCGAAACTAGCTCATCTATACGAGATCGTTTAACTTGAAAGTAGTGCTTGATTGAGGGATGAACCCCGAATCCGTACTTTTTGGTACTATGCCTACTCCTTTTTCCTTTTTCAAGTGGGTTGAACTCTTTCTAAGGCAAAAGGTGAAAGCAGACAGATCTTCTATTAAACTTAATAGAAAGCTAAGAATGCCAAATTCGTCAATCCCATAACTTTTCTTTCTTGCATTACGTCATTCACGTCTAGCTCACCCAATCACGCCCTACCCGCCTGAGAGGGAAATGCCTTTCAAGTGCCTATTCATTCTTCTTCTTCTTCATACCCTTACTTCAGTTTGAGTTGATGAGTTGACCATTACTCTACCCCGCTCGACCAAATAGAATATATAAGATCGGAAAGTCGCAATCAATGAATCAACCAGTTCATCGATTTCAGTCTTTCAGTCTGAGTTCAGTTCTGGGCCACTGTAGCTAATCCTCTTTCTACTGTTGCTAGTTCTTGCTAGTCGGAAGTTCTAGCAGCTAGTAGAGGAAAGGAATCTAAAAGATCCTCCGCAAAGAAGAGCTAACTTCTAACTCCCAGCTACCGAAGGAAGAAAAGAATTATAGAGGAAGGGGAAGAGTTCGTACAGGCTTGAAATTCTATTCATAGGAAGAAGTAGGTAATGCAATTAAAGGAAAGCTATATGGAATGGCCCTTTCTCTTCTTTCCTTCTCGTATAGCTGGAAAACTTAGTCTTTTCTAAAGGCTTTCCCCGCAGGAGATGAGATTTGATAAGATCGGATTTCCTTTCCTCAGGAACTACTAGAAGTAGAGGAACTAGAACAAGATTTCTCTGGGTAGGGTCACTTCTTAGTGAAAGATTCCTTCAAATAACTTATCACGAGAATCCGTCCTTTGGTTCTAGATTCTCTGGCCTTCCTTCCCTCAAAACCACTTCTAATAACGAATCGGGATCCTTAGGTTTCAAACTAAAATGCTAAAAATAGCTTGAGTAAGAAAAAGCATTAGTTGAACGACTTTTATTGAAGATCTAAAAACTTCAAGCACGACCGAGGCTTTTCTTGTTTAGAAAGAGGTCTTCAACTCCAATAGAAAAAAAGACGTAACCCCCTAAGATTAAGTAAGATCTCGGCCCCTACTTATATAGTTAGTGCGAGAACGAGATTAGCAAACAAATATGCCATTGCTCTAGTCCTTATGTGTTGTACCCCTTGGTGCGCCTCTTCCTGTGCTCTCTGCTCTCGCTCTAGCTCTCACATTTGCGATAACTACTGATGGGTGAGGCTGCTTTTCACCAAAGCCGCAGTCATTTCTTGCCTCCTGCATGCTCCAGTACAAGTTTACTAATAAGGAAGGAAGCACAATCCTCAGTTCTAACTCCTTTGCTCTTAAGCTGATTGAGCATAGAGTCTAGCCACTGATCAAATCTGGTAACCTCATGGGAGGATATTGATAAGTAGGATTTTTACCTACTTATGGAGTACCAATTCATGCGAACTATGCCCATCTCAAGTACATTTTAGTCTAGTTTAGCTGCATTTTATGTTAATTTGCATTGCACGTTCTTAAAACTCCTTTTGGTTAATAAGTGCAGGAATCGGCCTGTTTTGGTGGTGATTTGGAGCATAAGGCAAATGGATGCTTGAAACGAGGTAAAAGGATGGGATATGCATGGCATGAAGGTGCATTGGTGCAAGGAAATAGAGCATAACGGAGCAAGCAACAAAGATGGAAAAAGCGAAACCGGGACACCGCAAATTTCAAGCCGTGTGGTCATGGCAAAAAAAAATTTAAGAACGCGCTATACCGCGATCACCTAACCGGATCTTGGATGTTATCGCAAGTCTCGCAATCGTAGCAAACGAATGACTTATGGAGCTAGCGGCGCTGCAGCGAGCGAGAGCGATCGAACATATGAACGTCTTCGCAAGTCTCGCTACCGCGAGACTATCATCTTCAAAGAAGCGCGCTCGTGTGCGATGTCTGATCTTCTTGATGTGTTTTATTTTATTTCAAATTTTAAAGGTTGTAATTGATTAAAAAGCGATTCTGGATCGGTGTCGGGGCATCATTCGACATTTTTATTAGTTTTCACGTAACTTTTCATCGGAATAAGGGTTTTACTCGGGAGAGAGGATTCCAACGTAGAAGGAGGCTATAACGCTACTTCTCTACTCCTTCTTGGGATTTCTCTACGAGAGCGGATTATTAATATTAGTTTTTGCTGGAATCTTATGAGGATTGAATATTGATGTGTATTCAGCAATTGGGTTTGATAGTTTCATCTTTCCTTTTTCAATTGTTGCTTATTGATCATGTTTAACTTTGATCCCATAATGGCTTTTGGTTCAGTCATGAACTAAACTCCATTATGGAATTCTAACGAATTTTATTATATAGTTTGATTGCATACTTAAATGCTGGGTTGTTTTGCATATTATATGGGATGTCTGTTATGATTGTTTTGCATGCATGAATGCTTAATCACCATTCGTTTCAATATTTGTATGGAATTGACAATGAACATGCAAATATGGACTGTAATCATGATAGTATACGTATATAGGGCTGTGTGATATGGCTTATGTATTTCGTGAACCAGATAGACATATACTGTTTTACCGTATAGGTTAAGATAAGAGCTTGAACTTAAAATCAATATAGTTGCAATTTCACATGTATATATAGTGATGTTGGTTATATTGATGATTACATAGAGTCTATCATCTCATGGATCTTTGTGTAAGTAGGTCTTAGTGCATTGAAAAATGGCTAATACTCTTTTAGTGCTCTTGGCTACTTTCCTATGATATGTGAACAAGTCAAGCATGATAGTGGCGATTGAATGAAATAGTAAATGAAGTTAGAATCCCATTAATTCCAATATCATTTATTATATCGTTTATAGTATTTTAGTTGTTATTTGCAATTCTAGAATCAACCAAGTTTAATCTTTAGTGTGAGCATATAAATATAGTGATTTAATTAATGAATAGTAGTTTTAGTTAAACAATTTTCTCTGTGGGATCGATACTTTACTTGCTCTGTATTACTTGTTGACGCATGTATGCTTGCATGAGTTAGAGCTCTTTTGTTAGTCATAAAAAAGAGGCAACAGATATTTATAGTTCTAAAGGAGACCCAAACATAAAATTTCTTGTCCACGGACACAACAAGTGTTCTACCGGTTTTTCACCTTTATCACACGAAGTGTGCATATAGGACTACTTATCACCTTTCTCTTGAAAAGATTTTCCTTTGTTGGGATGGCATTGTGGCAGGCCTTCCACACCACAAAAAAAGTGTAAGACTTTAGGGTTTGCTTCTTCCAAAGAGACTTCAAAAAGGAATCTGGGGAGTAGAGTCGCTTGCATTTTATTCGAGGGACTTTGTCTCCTTCTTCGGACTCAGACCTTTTTTTTATTTCATCTTGTTTAAGCTTCCTTATGTGAACGTGAACAAATTCTTCTATGAGAAGCAACTTCGGTATATGTAGAACTCGAGGTCAAGAATCGGTCTAGAAGGCCTCTCTTGCGTACTTGAGTACACGTATAGACACCTATTAATGGTTGTTAGGAGCAGGTGATTTCCCTTCCTTAGTTGGTTAGGGAAAGAGATCCTAAATCGATAGTTATTCTATCATTTCTTCATTATATCAAAAGGCGAACATCTAGTCCAGCTCACTCAAGAATAGACTTGCATCCTGGAGATAAGATCGCTGCTTGCGATCATATTCATATATATACATTCATTCATGCGCAAACAAGGTTTCTCTCGAAGCCTTTATTCTGCATCGAGGAGCAGGTATAGCGGAGTGGGATAACATTTTCTATTCTTTCTTGCGGATTCCATGTCCAATCCAAACACCCCCTACAGCGGGGAATGGTTTCACTTCTTTTTTGCCCTATTAAAAAAGGGATGAGTCGGTCAAGCCGTAGCAAGCCTAGTAGAGTCAATCAAATCGGGGTGCAATTCCTGGATCTCATAATGGAGATTTCCACCCAGGAGTTGAGGTCTGACATGGAACACGGTCTATATCGGGTCAATCTAGGTGCTACCAGCTTCTTGATCTAGAAACGGCGAATAGATGGTAGTAATCCGTTTGGTCTTCTTCATCAAATCCAAAGGCCATTTGAGGGGGGAGGAATCAGATAAGATATTTTCTCTAAAGCCCATCAACCATCATCGTTTTTGAGATCTGCTACAAAAAGGCTTTCTTCTCCCAATGTTCATGGGCCATTGTGCATGCTAGACCAGACATAGGATTTCGATTTCCTCTCTCTACTACCATTCCCTACCAACTATTTTTGACTTCAGTATTTTAGCCCAAGGATGGATGGAATTCAGCCCCTTTCCATAGTGAAGCTTTAGAAGGCCTTGAATTGAGAGATGTAGGAAGTAGCAGACTTTGTTTTTTCTCGATTGATAGAAGGACGGATTATACAATTTGTTTTGAACGTTGCTCATATAAAGTCTAATTTCTATTTCAATCCAACAATTAGGATGGATAGAAAGACATACAATCTGCCCTTTGATTCTCTGGGCGAGTTGGAATTGCATTTGAAGGGGGGAGAAGTTTTTACAGAAGTAAGTGGGAATTGATAATAAACTGATGCCTACTGGAAAGCTCAGTAGGGGCTGAGCTAGACAAGCAAGCAACTGTCAGTCCTCCAAAGAGGCAGGGGAGAGATCCTTAACAATACATTGTAGATCCGGCTTAAAATGAAAAGACAAAGAAAAAGCATCTCTTATATGTATACAAATACAGATATCGATTCAGTGAGCTAGCCCGCCATGTGATGATGATTCTTTGCCTTGCACTTCCTTATTCACTCTTGAACTACAAGAATGCTAGACTGAAGACCGTCATGCAAAGTTAAGAGCTTAACTGCTTACCACCGAGTCCCATAATTTTCATTCTTTATCTCCTGCAAAACGCATCTTAGTAGCGGCTGGGAAGCCTTCGATACCGAAAATCGCTTGGAGCATATTTCATCTATGAACAGGTTCATTACTAGCATGGGGCACTGCCAAGGGCATCTCCTTGAAGGAAAAGAAAAAGTGAAGCGTATCCCCCCAGGGACGACTTTGAAGCGATCGAAAGACCATATGAAATGAAAGATTCTGTAGTGTGGTCACAAAGAGCTTCTTTTTGCTCTGTTCCCGGGGCATTCTCTTAAAGATAGGTGTCAGGATAGCTTTCATAAGCCAATGTCTGGAGATTAATCTATACAAATTCTCACACGTAGTGGCACCCCATTTCATTGGTCTTGTTCTTGCACCAGGAGCCCTTGAAACTCTATTAAAAAAAGTTTTTAACTAGGCTTTTGAACCACAAGTTATTACAAAATCTTGCTTGAACATGAATATTGGTCCAGTAAGTAAGGCGACATTTGTGTCGATCACAGATGATCTCACTCAATCTTATCAATTCACCAATTTCCTCATTTCTTGCATCTCTGACGAAAGACCTAGAAAGACAACTTCTAAATGCAGCCTTTCTCTCCACCAGAAACCAACCATAGGTCAACCGAACCCAAGGTGCGTAGCGGGCGAAGGCCCTAAGAAAACTACTTAAAAAATAGGAACAAAGAGCCTTGCGATATTGATTGTAGGTGTGCTTTTGGTCTTAGCCCTGAATGAATCGGTTGTTCCACTACCAATGCCTGTAGTCTCGTAGTTGTCTAAGTTCAGATAGAATAATCACTCGACTATTAGGGAAAATGATTACATACCTTGACAGAATAGTCATTTCATCCTAAGAACTAGATCAATGGCAAGGAACCCTAGGTAAGCAAAAATTCCAGGAGAAAGACTACTTGCCTAAGCTCTCTCACTTGCTCTATCCAAAGCGTCTATCTCTAGTGAAAACTGTTAACTCTTTCATTTCTACGACCAACCGAGAGTCCCCGTAAGCTATAAGCACACACTTAATAAGGTTTTTTTTCTTGATCCGCTTTAGCCTTGTTGAGCTTTTTAAGTACTTATTGCAACTCAGAATCATGCGGTTATAGAAAGAAGAAACTTCTCTTTGACTGAAGCACTTGAACTTCACTTTCCAACTTGTTGGGAGTAGGGACTTTCACTAGAACTGAAACTATATCTTCTGTTCAACTCGGCTTCCTTAACTTAAAGACTTTGAGGGTTTGTAGGGCTTTCCACTCACGCTACCCGAAAGGAACTAGAAGTAACCTTTTCTCTAAGCTAAGCCGCAAAGAAACTGGAACAATGAAAGAACAAGGATTTCATCCGGAAGCAAAAGTACTTTTTTCACGAATTCTAGGCGATTGTAGAGGGATGGATTAAACATTCCTTTGAACTCAATAAGAAGATCTAGGGTAGAAAGTAGCTCCCCAATAGCTCAAAGAAAGTCTCGTCCCGACATGGGGTTGGCTTGAGAAGGAGAGTCTCACCGGTTGTTAACAAAGCGGCATGCAGGAAGCAAAGATGAACCCATTGGAGGAATAAATAATATGAATTGGAGGGTGAGTCCTTAACACCAAACTACCTTCTCTTCTAATCCTCGCTTATGAAATATGGATTTTCGTGCTCAATTCCAAGGTAAGGTTTTGAGCCAATCAAGTAAGCGAGTACTTGATCCGTCCTCTGCCGTCGCAGGTGATGAAGTAGTGGGAGTAAGAAAGGGTTAGTGAATGAAATTTCCTTCAAACCTGCAAGTGTGAAATCAAGCTTCAGAGTCAATAGAGTCAAACGGTGAAACGAAATCTCTTTCATACAAATCTTATCTTATTCTTGCACGGGGATAGTAAATAGAAAAGCAAGGATTTTGGACTAGTTTTCAAACGGAATTGAAGATTAGTCTTTCTCGCCTTTCTCGCTACCTCGTAAGAGGAAATTCCATGTTCAAAATAATGATGAAGCGATCCAAATCTCGAATGAGATCTTTTGGGCTCGACTCGAGAGGATCAAACAGAAGACATCGCCATGTTAATGCGATCGCAAGACAAAACAAAGAAGTCACGATCACAACATGAATAAAAAGAGGGTCTTTCATCACATTTCACGGTAAAATAGACTAGTCAAATGAAAGTGGAGATTGAACGCTAGAAAGCGCAGATAGAACTACAAGCACGGATTATAATCGGAAGGCGAAGCGAGCTATGTTCACTTGAGTTTTGTAGTGGGATATGCTCCAAGGAAAGAGATTTGAAGGCGTAGCGCATCAGTAATGAGAGCGGGATGGGGACGGAAATAAAGGGTTACCCTTTCCCGTAGTAAATGAACCAAATAATTTGGAATTTAAGAAACCGTAGGCCCAACGACAAGTCCTCAAAGAACATAAAGACGTGAACGACTAACGGTAGAGCGAGTGAACTAGTCAAGAACTCAAATCCGTAATGCTGAAAAGGCATTGATAATCCAAGTCTTAAGTGCGACCCGGATCATCTCGGCAATGTTATAATAATATATGGTTCTCATTTTCGAACAAAAATACTTTCTAAAGAGCTCACTTCAAAGAAGATTCCAAGCTAAAGGAAGGAAGGAAAGAAGAGATGCAACAGAACGCCGAGAAATGGTATTAGTGTCCGGGTTGGTCGAGAACAAATGTTATAAAAAATCACAGAGACGAGATGTTTTATTTGAAAAATCGGGAAAAAGATAGGAGATGATTCTCAAGAGCGAGGAATTCGATAGCAAGAGCAAAGAGAAGAGCCTAGTCGATAAGAAGCCCTTCGCACCAAGTCCCACAGTGCTTATATGCAAGAGTTAGGATGGAGCTTTCACAAATATAAGGGGGTCGCTTTGATTGAAAAGTTTCTAATTCAATTGTAGTGCATTCTCGAACAATGAAGAGTCTGAATCGGAATATCCTCTTCTCTTTCCTTTCGTACTTTGAGAAGTCGGCATAAGGACGGTGAGGATCCCTCGATAATAAAGAAGTCTTCTTTGAGGCTAGGCACCTAAGAGCGGATTCTTTAAAACCGCCGATATGATAGGATAAAAGAAACACTATCCCTCTCTTCGTCGTTAGAGCTATCCCAAGACGTTCTAAGCGCAAGGAAGTCCTACTCTACTATTACCGCTGTCTATACGGAGGGTGATATAGACTCTTTTCCTTCTTTTCGTTTGGTTAGCGGTCAAGAGTAACTAGAGCCCCACGACAAAAAGCCATGGGACCGTAGAGAGAGTTTTAGTTCGATTCAACACTGGCTGCGCTATTGAACCCAAGAAAGGAATGTCATCGAAGAGGCCAGCGTAAAAGCACAGAAAGGGAAGCGTCCACAAGCTTGATGTTCAAATAGTGTTCTTTTTTCCTAGTAGCTTGTTTTGAGTTCCCCTAGTTCAGCTACTCGAGAGCAAATCAATGTTCATAAGGCACAGAGAGATGTTAGGCGAGAAAGAGTCTCAAGTAAGGTTTTCAATCTGATCTGTGGGATGGTTCTAGTTCATAAGTGAAGGAAGAAAGCTAGGCTTCGTCTCTGTCTAAAGCGCAGCGTGTGAATCCACATACTTCAAATAGAATAGAGGTAGCTCACTTCTGTGTTAAAGTGAAAGAAAGAAAGGTTGAGACATCCCTACATACGATCCCTATCTTTTATGCCCGATCATTGTGTGTCCTTTTAGCAGCCTTTTTTTTTATACAATACAAACATCCACTTCTTCAACTCGAGCAATCACATCGGTTCTTCCTTCAACAATAGCTAAAATAGAAGGGGATCTTGCTAACTGTGCTTATTCTGCTTCCTATAAAAGAGAATCTCTCTGTCAATAAAAGCCATTCTTGGCTTGGTCACATTCATTCAACCAGAAACCATTTCACCCGGGATGGGCTCCTACCTTCTTTCTTTTCGTGTAATGGGACTCCTTCTTCGTCAGTCAGAGACAGCAGTAGATAAGACAAGAGCGAGAATCGCCAATGGTTCTGTTATACGAAACTTTATTTACCTCGGGGTGTTTTGGGATGGAATAACCCTGAGGCGGGTTGCTAAGCCAAGAGTGATGCTATCGAAGAGCGTAGTAGAGTGAGTACGTACTTTCATACTCATGCTATCTTTCTGTTGTCTTCCTGTTATAAGAGATTAAGACAGATAAGACTAGAGTAGCTCTTGTTCTTGGATGTTTGATAGGGCGCAAGGGGTGGTTCTGGAGAAAACTGAGGCATGTTGCTAACTAAATCTGTCTGCTAGACGACGAGCGTAGAATAAGTTGTTTCCACCATTTTTCCCTAAGCTCTCAAGATTTCTCCGATTCCATCGAATTCAATCTTTTCGATTTGGTACAATTCAGACCAATCATCTAGATATTTCTTTGGTTACTCAACTCGTAGTCGATCTTCCATCCAAAAAAAGCTAGGATCTAGCTAAAGGTCTTATTACTGGCTAGCTGAACTAAGGAGAAGAAACACTAAAAGAAAAAGAGCCAGTCCACTTATAAAGAGTTAGATTAGGTGAGCTGCTTTCGCTACTGACAACCTTGTTTAGAACTTGGATGGAAAAGTAGAGCGTAAAAAGCCCTCAGTCTCCGTAAAGGGCCTCGATTCCTATCTTTTCTATTTACACGTACATGCCTAAGGTTGAACTGGACCAACATGAATGAAATCTAAGATAGCTGGTAGCTCGAGCGAGGAGTGGAGCCTAGCCCTATAGCTATAGGCTATATAATATTTGATTCTATTTCCTCTACTTTGAATAGTTAGAATAAAACTCATTGCTCATTCATTCAGAGCTCTTGTCGGTAAAGTAGATCGAGAGAGAGAATTGGCTTCTTGAGAATCAGCTGGAGTCAGATCAGTAGGGGAGTTCACACCGGGACTTTCTTAATAAAGAAAGAATAACCTATACCCTGCACTTTCTTATAGGGAAAGGCGATAACGACCCAGGAAAATGGTGAAGTACGTGAATCGACTCCCTTTTCTAGTCCAGACCCTATAACATAAAAGAAAGAAGAAGGGAACGACAATCGTCTGCTAATCGAAGATAAGAATGGAAAGAGAGAGCCAAAGCAGTAACTTAGAAACTAACGTACGATTTATTGTAAGTCTCAGGTTAGCATCCTAGCTCTCGAGGTGTCATCAATATTGAGTTCTTCCATTAAGGGCAAAGAAGTGAGACAAGAAGACCCAAAGACAAGAGCTCGACCAAGCGTCTTTAAAGGTTGTTTACTAACTCGACTAAGAGGAGAGGAGGGAGGCTCGAACTGTCATGGGGGTTATTCAGATTCCAACCCGAGTAGTGGGGCATTTCGCCTCCCCATAGTTTGTGAAGGGGGGCTGCACACCAAGAAGCCCCCCGGCCTGTGTGCCCTTTCCTTTCACTTTGAGTTTTGTTTTGATTGGTCGTGTCACCTACCTGCGTGTATGGTAGATGGCCCTTTTGATCAATAGATTGCATGCCCTTTCGCTTATTTGTAATCTCTTTTCTCTTTGATTGAGACTAAATCGTCTCTTCTTTCAAAAGAGTTCCCACCTACCGCTATTACTACTAACAAGAGACTAGCAGTGGCAAGAGAGAAATTCTCTTCCTTTCTTTCTTTACTCATAGTTTTAGCTTTCTTCCTAAGATAGGTAAGATCGGTGCCTTTGCTCTAGGAAGACCCCTAAATCAGAAAACTGGGTATGATAACGCCTCCCTTCAAGTCTATAGTAGCCCTTCTTCCTCCAACCCTGAGTTCCAGTGAGACCAGCCGAGCCAAGCTAGTCCAATAACAGCTTCATCAATAGTAGAGGATATCCCTCCATCAGCTAAATTTTAGGATGGCACTTGCACTTGGGTTGGGAGCTTTCCCATCTCTTTTAAGATGTTGCTGATCCCGTAAGAACATTCTCAGTGGATCGACTCCTTCTCGCTGACCTGACACCCTAGAAGATCTTCCACAGCTCCGGAACTAGCAGCAGAAGTAATCCAATCCTTAGAAGGGGACTGATTTCTAAGCTGATTGGGTTTTTGAACATCGTATTCATACTAACTAACCCCGATAAGAACCCCTTCTTCTCTTTTAAGATGTTGCTCCCGGCTTTCAGACAGCTAGAACATCGACAGATAGAGCGAAGAGTCCATAAGGTGAGGAGCTTAGTTGATAGTACGACGTCAGGTTCAAAGAATTGTTCCCCCGAGAGGTGAAGCAATGGACTTAGCGAGATTAGAAGTGAGACGAGTGCGGTCAAAATCAAAGGCCCTAGTATAAAAGCGGGTCTTGACGATTCGATTCTCTTTTTAAGAAAGGCCTTCTTCCCGATAGAATGACTATGAGAAGGAAAACTAAATGAAGAGAAATGAATAGTTATCCACCGAGCCTCACGACGTCTTTTCGTTGTATAGCCCTCATCGGGGAACCTTAGTGTCGATCGAATCGAGAGCTCCTAAGGTTCATAAACTCTTATTACGACTTTAAATCTTCCGAGATTGTGTTGTTACTCGCTTAGATGACACATAAGGTTTAAGCTTAGCCTTATCTTACGGGCGCCTCTATATCGTGCCCAATCGCTTCATTTCTCTTTATATCCGCATTCCCTACGGATTTAAAAGAGTTTTTGCACTCTAAGGGAAGGCAATAGAAAAGTCGCCTCAAGAATAGGAAAAATCTGATTAATATAGGTGGATTTTGAAAGCGGAGGCGGAAAGTTTCTAAGGTGGAGTTCTAGCAAACTCCTTATTTAAAAAGGGACCTTCCATAGAACAACATCTCTCAAATGGGGAATCTTCTAAAATTACGTAAGAAAAA
The DNA here is from genome assembly GCA_020205615.1 of Panax quinquefolius. Classification (NCBI taxonomy): domain Eukaryota; kingdom Viridiplantae; phylum Streptophyta; class Magnoliopsida; order Apiales; family Araliaceae; genus Panax; species Panax quinquefolius. Next base: position 114,314,285 of record CM035160.1, on the reverse strand, counting down.
TAAGACAGAGATTTTATTTGCTTGATCATTGGCGCCAGAATGCGTTTGATCGAACTTCCTATTATTTTCTCTCGATAAAGATCGCAATAGATAATAGAAAAGATATCTAGAAAGTGTGAAGTGAGGACTAAATGCTTATCTCCGCCTACGACTACATGCAACCAAATGGGCTTCAAAAACGATTTTGATCCCACCTTATTTGGGGAACTTTTACTAGTAAGGTTTTACACCTTGCTTCAACTTTGCAATCACTAAGGTCCGTCAGACGCTGTGAGAATCTTTATTCATAAATATCTACTGACATCATAGCCCTTCCCAATCAAATAAAGAAGTATGCAATCATTTCTTCTAACCAAGGCATACATATATTCCTTATTTCATTTAGGGAATCAGATTCGGATCAAAGACTCAGCTAAAATTCTAGGAGATACTTAGAGATAGATATGGGGAATTGTCGTATATATGTGGTCATTTTTTTAAATTGGAATGGAACCAATATCTAGCGTGAATAAGGTACCATTCAAACCAAGTTGCTAGCCGAGCTTCGCTTGAGGGAGGACAACTACTTCTATTGTATTGGCTCTAAATCTAAACTGAACACCTGATTTAAGAAGTAGAAAAAGGAATGTAAAATATGGTAAGGCAATCTAACCTTATTTTACTATTAGTCCGGTTGATACAGGAGATCCATAAGATCCACACACAAAAGGGACTTGGAGTGGATTCCTCTCTTCTTCCTTCCGTACTTGTAATATACTTTACTTATTTTATACTAGTAAACTATCATCACAAGCCAAACTAGTAACAACTAGATAGGGTACACGCTCAGTCACTATATCTTGAAATCCTATTTCGGTGAACTCTGTCATTGTGGGATATTCGAATTCCCAACCTGCCAGTGAACCACCAGAAAAGTCATTAAGTCCCGAAACCCGCCATTACTCAACTCTCCTTCTTGGATATACCCTTCAATTTGACCGGGAAGCCGGCCTCTTGCAATAGTTGGTCCAGTCTCCGGCTCCAGCTTATGCGCTACCTAGGTGACCTCCTCTTCCAAAACAAGTTCCGCCTGTGTTGACATTTTTTTAAAGCAAAAGAGGTATTTCATGGTTTTTAGTGTATAGAATCAAAGAACCTTTCTCGACTTGGAGATGACCTTCTATAAAAAAAGGACTACTTTAGAAGAAAGCCCCTTTTCATCTTTCGACTTGGCTGAAAGAGCAATTAAAGGTAGGTTGCTTCCTTCTTATGGCTTGCGCTAAGGAGAGCGCTCCACATATTCGGCTTTAAATGATCCCTTTCTTTGCAAGTTTTAATTCATTGGGAAGCTAAGGGCTCAGAGAGGCTGAAAGCTCATAGAAGCCCCGCAAGTGTGATGGACCGCAGGTTTAATCATTCTTTGATTCCTTTCTTTAAATAGTGACTCCTTTACTCTAATACTGTACTTATGGCGCAATCAGTGTTGTGATATCTGTCTGAAATAGTTTGATTCCCTGTTATCAGTGTCTTGATGTCAAACAGCTAGTGGAAGCGCTTGAAATACTAACTGGTTCAGTGTGGATTCGTAAGGTTGCGACCCTAAATCAGTGGACGTTCCTCTCTTTCCTGGGAGTATAAGAATCAAATGGGTCTAAACCCGGTCAAGGAAATTGGTGTGCTTTTTATTTGCTTAACACATGGATTTTGAATGCCTTTAGGGTTTTAGGGTTAGGGGTGGAAAATGAGAGCAGACAGATAGCGACCTTGCTACTGGAATTCAGAAGATGGAGGATTCTCATGAAAACTCTTGTATACAAAGAGTGAGATTCATGGTTCTTATTCTTACTGATTTATATAGATGAGGCAGTTGCACCTGCTTATTCTAGATCTACTAAAGCAGGTAATTAGAGTAAGAAAGAGGAACTGCCAGCTCAGAAGAAGCAGGAGAAGCTACTTTTGATACCTAACAATCAATCTCAGAAACATGACTCAGAAACATGAGTCCTCGTCCTCAAGAAACAGAGAATTTTCTTAAACGAAGAATGCTCAGAAATCCTCGTACTGATTCACATACAGAAGAGAATGGTATAGAATCTTTGTCTTCCAAGAGTTCGATTCCATAGCTGCCTTCACTAGCTCCGTTCCCGGTCGAAGAAGAGAAGAAGAAGAACCAACAGAGATGACTAAGCCCATAGCTTTCGAGGAGAAAATAACTTGAATGACTAAAGTACACACTTCTATATGTACTTTAGTCTATGGAATATAATCTTAAATTCAATCAAAATGATGGGATTGAAACTCAACTTGATGCAGGAAATGGAATCACAGCAAGAAAGAAGGCTAGGAGAGATAGCATACTTTCCTTTTTTAGGATTTCTACTCAAGAATGCCTTAGTCAAGAGCTCCGCTTTTCGACTCTGGGTGTTCTAAGGTGCTAAATGCATTGTTGCGAATGATGCTATTTCGCTCAAAGATCCTATCTTCTCTTCTTACTAGGTGATACCGGTTGTTCGAGGAAATCCTTGTCGCTACTCTAAGTAGTTTCCGAGTGTTTTGATTTACTAACCAAGGATAAAGCGACTCACGAATCTGAGATTGTACTAGATTGAGCGTAATGTAGTTGTTGTGACCGGGGTATCTATTGGTTTATTGTTAAAGGATTCGCTTCTTTGTGCTCTTATTGCATTCTCCCGCAGAACTAGGGGATTAGATTTTAAGGTTGGTTAGAACAAGAAAATACCAACCAACACTAATGGGGTGAACCCAACAGAGCTCTCGAAACCCGTACCGATAAGGGCTTCACAACGAGTTCATCGAAACGAAGCTAATTAGATTCTAGTAGTAGCAATCGATAGCCACTTATGCCTTCTTAGCCGTGTCATGAAAGTCCTTTGCTTAAGTGCTCAAGGAAAAGGTATCTTTTACCCAGAGGGTGTAGAGTTCTTCTCACTCGTATTTGCTAAAGTGATGAATCATATCTATATTTCTTGAAGTTAGCCCTAAATTTTCATCGTTAGCTATAGCCTTCTATCTTCTTTGTTGGTGAATCACTGATTGGGTGTATGTAAATGCCCTAGTAGTATGAACTACTTCCTCTTAGAATGATCACTAGCATTACCTATCAAGACTTTCTTTCCCCTCTTTTCACTCGGTGGTTTATGTCGGAGTTAGCGCTTGACTCACCGATTTCTTTCTCTTTCTTTCTATATGATATTACTCCCCGGGATTGAGAGCCTTTATTTCAAAATGACTTATCGTTCTTTTACTAGGATAATCCAAAAGCCTTTGTAAAGTCTCGTTGGATGTGCAAATTACGCCTTTACTCTAGTCTGCTCTGGTGGTTGAGTAAGGGCATTGAGCTTAGGTCTACCCTACTCTCAAGGTAGGGAGTGCACCAATTAACAAAACCGATTAAAAAGTCCGGAGCAACTCATCCAATTAGCTTCTTTTCCAATTAGCTCGTTCGTTCCTCCCCTTAAGTCAAATAGGTCGGGTCACAAAATGTCTTTATCTTATGCCAATGTCATGAGTCCTCAGCCTTCGACCTTCGTGGTCGTGGTTCGTGTTAATGGTACCCCGCTTAAAAAAAAAAAAGATTAACGCTTTGCCGAACAAGGAATCATCTCTTGAGTTTCTCCTTTCGTGGTTGTGTGTCCTTCCGTGCTTAAAGCAATCCCACAGTACTTCGGGCTAAGAAGAGGTCAAATTAATTACTAAAGGAATCAGGTAGCTAGGGCCGGTCATGATGCCTTCTATATATAATGAATATCCCCGTCCAAGTGGAAGCATGAGGGTGGTCCGTAAAAGCTTTGATCCACGGGCTAGCTAAATGCCAAATAAAACCAAAGTCAAAGACGTACTCGTAGGTCTCCTTGATGAGCGAACAAGCATAAGGCCTAATATGAACTTGGGCCGCAAAATCCCAAACAAAAGTAGTTCTCCACTCATCCTTTCTTCCACTTCTTCATTACCTTTAAAATATCCTTCTCCCACCATCGACTTGAGCTCTCCTCCTCGGTCGTAGTGGCTTTCAAGGTCCAACAGTAATGATGAATATGAGAGAAAAGTCTCCTATATATCTTATCGGACTAAACCAAGACTTATACTTATAGGATCACTTTGCCATCCACACCGAAAACGTATCGAGTTGATATACGCCATGAGGCAAATATGTAACAAAGACAAAGTCAATCTGATTGGTCGCCTAGTCACCCTATTATAATGGGGTAGTTCATTTTTGTTTGAATGAATCCAAAACTCAAGTCAAGGCATCGAATATGAATTTATGTCCATTTTACCCGGATAACTAGTGGAAACTCTGTAACAAAATCCTACCACAAGAGATCTCGCTTTCTCCCAAGTGGGAACTTCTATTGTTATGTTAGAAGGGTTGCCCCAAGCGCCTTTAGGGACCTAGTACGCATGATTTTCTATTATTGAGCTAGATGCCTTAACCGTCGTAGCTTCAGATTTCCAACCTAACTTGAGCCCTTAGACAGTAAAAATGTGTTGCCCCGTTGAGGCTTCTTCAGTGGATTCGACAGATTGGGATTGCACTTCCACTTCCACTGTCCCAACTACTGGTGTCAATTGTCCAACCACTGACACAGGTTATATATATATATAAAATTGAAATGAAACCACGGACCGAAGTTCGAGCATACACACGCAACACGACTCTCAACGTGAAGAATAGTGTGTGCAAAGATGAAGAGAAATGCTTCAAAGTGTGTAAAAAGGCTTATAGTGGGCTGCTAAAGAAGACTTCTATATCTTTAAATGGATGAACACTCGGCTCCTGCCGGTACAAAATAGAAGCTATAGTGAGCTCATAAGTGTTTAAAATGAGAAAGCACTTAGTGTAGGGTGAGTACAAAGCAAATTTGACAGGGCTTCCTCGCCTTTTTCTCTTATAAAATGGCCACCCCAAACCCTCTATTTATAGAGGGGGGAGCCGTAGGTGTACTTGCGGCTGCCCAGGGTACCCCGAGATTCACGGGTCACGCAGTCTCGAAGTACGTGCATGCATGCACCGTGGTGTCCGCTCGAACTTTTAGAATTACAATTTGAGCATCCGACTGAGTTATGTAAGACCTATTTCGGACCTCCATTGTCGAGAGTTGAGCAATAACATGGGGTTAGAGGTTGTACGAAGTCAGGAAGATGGGACCATGCCCTCCAGTCTTCAAGCTTCAAATTCTATCTGTTGCCCTGTGCAATAGTCACTCGGCATTGGACCTCCTTAGTTCTTGTGGGACATTGTTGTGTAGAAATGTATGTATGAAATATTGAGATGGTGTGATGTGGCGTCACCAGGGTTATCTCCGGTTTAGGCTGATAAAGCAGACGTTGCTTAGGGGTATCTCTGAGATTGGACTGCTGCAAGTGTTGAAGGTCATCAGTGTCATCTCTGAGGTGTGCATGTCTTCCCGGTGTTATCTTCGGGTCTTGTACTGAGTGCCTTAGTGTGAGTGCCAAGGTTGAAGCTGATTGCATGCATTTGAAACAAGCATTTCCGGGGTTATCTTCGGAACTGCAACTGCACTCCTGGGGGTTATCTCCAAGGTTGGTAAATGCTACTCCCAGTGTTGGGACTGAGACTGAATATCTCGGGGTTATCTCCGAGATGAATCAACCTTCTCCGGTGGAATTTCCGGTATTGGAACTGCATGCCTCGGGGTTATCTCCGAGGTTGGAACTGATACTCCCGGTGTGTGTTCCGGGGTTGAGACTGAACTTCCGGTAGTATCCGGATTGGATATGAACTGTCTTCCAGGGTTATCTCTGAAAGACGAATCTGCCCTCATGCAATGTCAGTGACAAGTGCGCAGAAAATTTCAAGTGTCTACAGATGCCCCTCTTTATCATATTCATGCAATGCAATGGCATGGATATGATAAAGAATCCTAGACACTTGAAATACAACAAGATAAATACGATGCTATGTGCATCAACATGATGCAAATGCATGATGCATATGGATTGTTGGATTGCTCTCTAACATGTTGGGATGGTTGCCGGCTCCCTGTTGCTTTGGCCTGTGATTGGCAATGATGCCTTCACCAACAAGATTGGATGTGTGATCCAAATCTGTTAGGATGTTGACGTTAGGGCTATCACCAAAGTCCTTAATCCTTAATACATACATTACTCCGAAGATGTGCCTCTCGTGTACAAGATATTTGTGGGGATAAAGCTTTGTCTATTTGAGGATGTGTATAACATATTCCATCATCGATCCTCCTCGATGATGTTGATCCTTCCTGGTATGTATCGCCTGGACATATCAATGTTCTGTTGGATTTATTGCCAACAGTATGTGTTGTCAGGGCTGCCTGACCTTCGCTGACGTGTGAATCAACGGAAAATACGTGTTGTAACCCCCACCGGGGATCTATTTGATCCTCGTTGTCGTGTGCATCAACGAAAAATATGCGTTGTAACCCCCACCGGGGATCTACTTGCCAACGGTTACAATGATGTCTAGGCTGCTTGACCTTCGTTGATATGTGTACCAACGAAAAATGCATTTAAACCCCCGCTGGGGATCTGTTTAATCCTCGTTGACGTGTACATTAACGGAAAATCATCGGATGGCTTCCGACGCTTCATTGGATTTACACTTCAACGATTACAATGATGTCAAGGCTGTTTAACCTTCGTTGATATGTGTATCAACGCAAAATGCGTTGTAACCCCCGCTGGGGATCTGTTTAATCCTCGTTGATGTGTGTATCAATGGACAATGCATTGTAACCCCCGTCGGTGATTTGTTGTGAGAATGTGTGATGCCCCAGCCGGGGTACTGATTGGAAATTTGGGTGACGACCCTAAATTGGCGGCATTGGACGTGCATAAGATATTGCCGAGTGTGACTTGTAACTGCTAATATCATTGGCATAGTGTACCCTGTACTCGGGCGAATACCAATGAGTGATGTGTAGACCCACGACTCGGTGTAAGAAAACCAGGATTGTAAGCCATTCTGCTCAATCGCGTAGCTTTTTTATTCCTGATTTGGCTTCTTCAGCTTATGAGCACTCCATTGCAACTCGAATTGGACCGAGACGGAGGGGTTGCACCCACGTAGGGGTGCCGCAGGTGCACCTGCAGTAGCCATAGGTGGACCTGCGGCCAGCTGTGGCTAATAAAGGCCTGCAGGTTGCTTTTATAAGTCATTTTCAAGTTGCGTCGCGAAGGAAATCCGAGAGCTCTTCTTCAGATCTGTTGAGTTCGGGAGTCTTTCTGCAAATTCTGTCACCGTACAAGTGTTCTACACTATCCTGGTAACGTATGCATGTCTTCTAAACACATAGAAGTGAATATGCATGCTCAAATGACTTGATAAAAAATATACAACATAGTAAATGTTAGTATTAAACCATGCTGAACATAATGATGTGAAAAATTTTGACTTTTGCGACAGTCAAATTGGCACCTTCTTTGTAAGATCCCGAATTTTATGAAATAAAAGTATTCAATTTTTCTATTTAGAAAATAGTTAAATTGATTAAAGTTTAAAGTTATGGGTGAAATTATTTTTTTTTCAAAATAAGCAAGGGTTATAAAATATTCATTGTTGTCGGGGAATATTCGTTTGGTCGTGGAATATTCTTGTTGTCGGGGAATATTCGTACGACGAATTTTAACCATTTATGGGCCCCATAAGTAATAACCGCTTGATGAAGAAAATGACAAATATGAGTTTTTATAAATAATGACGTAGTTGTTACTGCTAAACACCGTTGAATACCCTATGGTTAAAATACGATGAATACGCTGTGGTTGCATAAGAAGCACTACCAGTATTGCAAAGATTTTTTTGAATTATTGATTGTTACATAAGAAGACACTACTCAATAATTGTTACAGTAATTATTGTTTAATATTTTATTTTATTGATTCAATAATTGCTACGTTGATATTTTATATTATTGTTGTTCAATAATTGTCACTGCACAGTATTTCCCATTATCAGATCGATAATTCATATTATTTGAATAATATTATTAGAGAGAATTATTGGCAATGTTTAAGGAAGTTCTGTCTAGGAAAGGTGTTTGGTCACCTAATTGCGCGCCAATAAAGAGAAATCCTTATCGGAAAGCCCCCTCTTTCCTTGGAACGATCTGGTTGTCATAATTATGATTCTGTAATATTATTTGTGAATAATTAATTATTGATTTATATGATAAGGAAATATTTATTTTATGTGGATATAAATGATGGATATATTTATTTTGGTTATAAATGAAGGAATTAATGCTGAGGTGTTTTATCAGTATTTTATCAGAATGGAGGAATTCTTAGAAAAGTGTCAATTGTTGAAAATTAATATTTTATCTTACATTATAAATGTATAATGTGGTTATATAATAATATAATAATGGTAATATTTTCACACTAAATTCACGGTGCATGAATCAAATGAGAGAAATCTAGAAATCAAAAGAAGAACAAAATATGGGATTTTCAGAAAAAAATCAGTTTATTACTTCATTTTGTAAAATCCATAACTCTTTGTGTATAATGAATTAGGAGATGAGCCATATATCAAAAGAAATCCCTAGAAGTAAGCTAAGCGCAAAAATTTGATTCACCCAAATATTCTTTGTGGATTTTGCGTGGTGACTGTTTGAGTGAAACTGGTACGAGTGACTTATTGTTCGAAAATAAAATCAGTGTTCTTATAGCTCTATTGCGTGAGTTATAATTTTAATCCGACCGTTGGATCGTTGTGATTTTTGGATATGTTATACATATATAAGTTGAGTATATATCCACAAATTTTGAATCGTTAAAAATTAACGTATGATTTGTTATGAATTTTAAGAGGTGTTGAAAATCGGCCATATGTGGATTTCAGACATTTTCTGTTTGGAATTTGGAAACACTTTCTTCTGCAAAGTTGTAGGGAATTTGATTTCCTATGGAATGGACATAAATATGTATTTTTATGATAAAAGGGCTATTTATTATGAATTGTTAAAGTTTCAGAAATTAAATATTTTTATTAAAATTGTGGGTAGGACCCACTTTTGTTTTTTAACATTTGGGCTGAAAATTCTTCCAAGATGGCATGCTGATGGCTTTCCAAAATGATGGGTGTAGAAAGAAAAAAATAATAATATTATTTTATTATTTAGTCTCTTTTGGCGTTCTAGCATTTTCATATAAATAGGGTGCTTAGTTAGAATTGAAAAGCACACCAGAATCATAAACTTTCTCTCTCTATATTATCGAGCGTATTTTGTGTGTATTTAGATACTTTGTGAGTTGTTATTCAGTGCAAGTTCCTTCAGCGTTATATCCGATATTTCAGTCAGAAGTACTGTTCTTTTGAGGTAAGGAATGGTAAGGGATTGTAAGGGATAAGGGATGTTATTTTCTTCATAATGATGTTATTCTTTCAATATCATTATACTAAAATATTGGTATGAATTTTATTGTGGAATTTCTACCTTTTTCATGTCGGTGTTACTATTCACTTATACAACACTATTCACGTATACGACACTATTCATGTATATAACACTATTTACGTATATGACAATATTTACGTATACGGTACTATGTACGAATACAGAGTACTATTCACGAGTTACTATTCATGAGTTACTATTCACGAGTTACTATTCATGGGTACTATTCACGACAAAATTTATTTCTTTTTCTGACCAAATTATCGTTAATTTATGAATCTTACTCTCGAAATTAAATGCAGTTGTTGATCATATTGTTTTTATTATTATATATAACATTTTTATAATCCTGGTATGATCATGACCATTGGATTTATAATTGAATATCTTTAGCTCAAGTGCAAAGGAGAATTTATCAACATAGTTATAATTATTGTTTATATAAATTCTGAAATGATTATATATTTCTTTGAGATATTAATATCTTTGGCCTGTAGTGCAAAGATGATCTATTGTTGAATATCTTTGGTCTGTAGTGCAAAGATGATCTGTTGTTGAATATATTTGGCATGTAGTGCAATGATGACCTGTTATTGAATATCTTTGGTCAGTAATGCAAAGATGAATTGTTGACAAATATCTTTGACCCGTAGTGCAAAGATGAATTTATTAGTATGATTATGAATAGGAACTGTGATTTGGTATAACCATGATCTTTGATGTTTCAGGTAAGACATGTGATGACAATTATCTTCTTCTTGGATGAGAAGAGGAATTTAGAACCACAATTATGATTATGAGTTATTCACATGATTGTGGATCGGAACTGTTGATTGATGTTACAGGGATAAAACATTGTTGGTGGTCTTTTAACATAGAGAAGGTAATAGACTATATGGTCTATTTGACTCTTCTAATGGATTGCTCGTTCCGCTGCAACTATGGTTGAAAAGTTTTATAATCTACCATATGTTCTAAATCTCTGATTTATTACTGACGAAGGCTATTGATAATTTATTTATCTTTAGTCATGATATTCTTTACTGGGCTAGTTGTGCTCACCCTTCTGCTTCACAATTCCTTTCAGGTAATAAGAGTGTAGCTAGGTCGAGTGGGGGTAACAGGGGAATAGAACAGTGGTATCTAGTTGTGGAGGTTCTCCTTAAACAGTATAGAAAAGTGTGGTGTATTTTATACATCATTTAGTAGTTATATTTGGTGAATCAAATAGGGTGAGGCAAACCCAACGTTGGAAGGGTGTTGTGCCACTATCATACAAGATGTCTAATGACCTTTTAGATATTATACCGATTATGAAAAATTAATTCAAAGTTCTGAAAAAGTTCAAATAGCTTCAAATCCTTTACGCAATCCAATTAGAACCACGCCTCTACTAAGATCCACATCGAACGCACGCACAAACCATCGAACGATTCTGCAATAAGAGGGACTTGCAGTACTAGCCACCAAAGGAACGATTATGAAACTATTTTCTCTCTAGTCTCTCTCTAAGAGAGGCTAGGGTTTTTCAATTATGATGTAACCCTAAGTAGCTGCTATATATCATATATATAGTAGTTAAAAGGAATTAATCAAATCAAAACCTAATTTCATAAAATCCAATTTATATATATATATATATATATATATATTAATTAAGTTAAGTTTACTTAATTAATATACATATATATAATTATCCTTTTTAATTTAAATTGTGATTTAAATAATATTAATCATATTAATATATTTAAATCTTAAAAATTAAATTTATTCCCTTTAAATTACGCTTCTATGTGTGTGACCCTATAGGTTATTATTACGTTGGCAATAATTTTAAAATCATATTATAAAATTATAAACAGCGAGCGACATCTACTAATGCATCACTGCTACCCAAGTAATAATAATATCGATGATTCGATGCAACCTTTTTGTGACCAATGTTTCAATGTAATTTAATCCTTTTAACCTTAATATCCTAGATTAAACTCGAGTCATGGAATGTGTCATACTCTTCATAATTTAATCTGAGTTTTTCTTGATCAATGAGTGTACTATATGAAACAAATCACTATTTGAGCACGGGCCATGCATTTCATAGTCCTACTCAATCAAGAGGCCTATGGATATCACCCCAATATATAGGATGGTTAAATTCCATCTAGATCACTCATATTCCTCACACGATTTCATGATGTAACCCAATAATCACCTTTATAGTCCACCCTATTAAAGGTGACATTTGATGATATCAAAGTACATAAATTCTCGTAGTAAAATATAGTGATTTCGTGCCTGAGGACCATTACATCATTGTCACTATGAGAATCGCTAATGACACTTTGCATAAATGCTCCACATAGAATTCTCATGGTGGGTCCGTCCAAGACATCGCTTTTAACACATACCTACGCATCGACTTAATATCTCATATATTTACGACCAATGAGATTTGGTCATCAACAATCCACATACTAGTCTCAATGCATCATTGTTGTCCCCATCAACAATGGTACTTTATCAGGGACATTTAAGAACAATGATACTAATTGTAATTATATAATCTCATGTTCAAGTCACATACTTGAAACTATATAAATCAGATCACTATTCTAAGGAATTTTATTATGTTAACATTTATATAACGCAAAGAAATAAAACCATAATAAAATCATTCATTTATTCAATCAAATATAATATCAAAATGTTAAGCAATTATATCAAATAATCGGCCTCTAGGGCATAAACTCTAATAGCCTCCCACTCAGCACTAGAGCCAATCACTCATGTATCTAATACCCATGGAACTAGTGTGACCATCGTGTCTCTCACCGCGACAAAAAGCCTCGTCAAATGGATCTCGCAACATTATCATCCGTCAGCACTCTTCCTATATGTACATCTCCTCTATCAATGATTTCACTGATGATGAGATGGTACCGCCTAAGTATATGCTTGATCGTCAGTGAGATCTCGGGTTCTTTAGCCTCGCAAATGGCTCCATTATTATCACAAAGATAGAGCAACCCGATCAACAATGGTTGAACAACACCAAGTTCAAAGATGAACTTTTTAATCCATACAACCTCCTCGGGTCGCACTAGAAGCAAAGAATATACTCAAATCTCGTTGTAAATCACCATCGCCTCTCGCTTCAACTTTTCCAAATAACAAAGACCACCATTAAGGCAAAACACAAAACCCGACCGAGACTTATAGTCATCATTGTCACCGAAACTAGCATCCGTAACCCTTTACCGCCAGCCTGCCTTTTCACCTCCATATACCAAGAATGAATCCTTAGTCCTTTTCGTGTACTTCGAGGATATTCTCGATCGTCGTCCAAATGACCTTCACCGATTCGATCGGTATCCGCCATTATGCTCAAAGCATACGAGACATCCGGACGAGTACATATCATCAGATACATGATAGATCCAATCACAAGCATAAGGGATCTTTCTCATACGCCTCCTCATCATCTTGTGATTTAGGACATCGGGCCTTAGAGATCTTTACACCATGAGTCACGGGTAAGTTTCCTCTTTCGCCTCTTGCATGTCGAACTGCTTTCAACACTTTATCAATATATGTACTTTCGACTTAGGCCGAGCATTTTTCTCGATCTATCTCTATAGATCCCGATACCTAAAATGTAGGCAAAGATCGCCCAAATCTTTCATGGAGAAAACATTTTCCTAACCATGTTTTTACAAATTGAAGGAAGGAATGTCATTCCCAATAATTAATATGTCATCAACATATAATACTAGGAATACAATGTGACTCCCACTAACCTTCTTATATACACAAGGTTCATCTTCATTTTTAATAAAGCCAAATTCTTTCGATCGCTTCATCAAATCAAGATTCCAACTCCGAGAGGCTTGCTTCAATCCATAAATGGATCACCGCAGCTTACATACCTTTCCAAAGATCCTTTGAGTGACAAAACCCTCAAAGTTGTGTCATATACACATCCTCAAGGAGATTTCCATTAAGGAAAGCAAGCTTTTGACATCCATCCGCCAGATTTCAGAATCATAAAAAGTCGCAATAAAGCAAGTAAGATCCTCGATGGATTTAACCATTGCCACCGGAGAGAAGGTTTCATCATAGTCAACACCTTGAATTTGTTTGAAACCTTTTGCTACCAAATGCTTTTATAGGTTTGTACATTACCATCCATGCTTGCTTTTCTTCTTGAAAACCCACTTGCACCCGATTGGTTTTACCCTCTCTGTGGATCAACCAGAGTCCATACTTGGTTAGTATACATGGAGTCCATCTCGCATTTCATGGCTTCAAGCCATTTCTCAAATCTGGTCCATTCATAGCTTCTTAGTAGAAGCAGTGCTCATCTTGATCTATGAGCATCACATCGCCATTTTCGAGTCACAAGATATCCATAATATCTCTCGTGCTCTCAAGTGTCCTACCAGATCTACGAATGCCTTGTAATTTTGAGCAGTTCACTTTCCACAATATCTTGTGGTTCCCGCCACGCTCCAACTCAGTTCAATGATATTTTGTGGTTCTCAAATTTCTTCGAGTTCTACTTTCCTCCCACTCGCTTCCTTTAGAGACAAATTCTCTTCTAGAAAAATACCAGCTCGAGCAACAAACACTTTGTTCTCGTAAGGTTTGTAGAAATAATACCCTTTTGTTTCCTTTCGGGTATCCCACAAAATTACATTTGTCGATTTGGGTCCGAGCTTGTCGTAATCCGCACGCTTTACTTAACGCCTCGCAACCCCAAATCTTCATGAATCATACTAGGACGCTTCCCACCCACATCTCATATGGTGTCTTCTTCGAACCGCCTTTGTAGGAACACTGCTAAGTGTGAATGCAAATTGCCTCTAGGGCATGACCCCGTAAGCTTATCGAAGATCTCGCATGACTCATCATCGATCGTACTACATGTCCAACAAGGTTCGATTCTCCTCTCGATACACCATTCCATTGTGGTGTTCCGTGGAGTGAGTCTGATATAATACCACACTCCTTTAGAAGGTCATCAAAGTCTTCGCTTAAGTATTCACCTCCTCGATCGGATCAAGGGCTTTTATGCTTTTGCCAAATTGGTTTTGAACTTCATTCTAAATTCCTTGAACTTTTCAAAGGATTCGGATTTGTGTCTCATAAGATACACATATCCATATCTACTAAAGTCACAAGAAATGTAATGAAGTAATAAAACCTACCTCTTGCTAATCTAACTCATGGGTCCACATACATCACTATGTATAAGTCCCAATATATCGCTAGCCCGCTCAATCGTGTCCAAAGTGAAAGGGGCTTTAGTCATCTTGCCTAATAAACAAGACTCGTGATTTCATATGATTCAAAATCAAATGAATCCAAGAACCCATCTTTACGGAGTTTGATATGCTGCTTTCATTTATATGGCCTAAACGACAAAAGCCGTAGATATGCTTGATTTGAATCATTTGATTTAAATCGCTTTGTATTTATGTTATAGATAGGCATTTCTAAATCAAGAATATAGAGACCGTTAAACAATTGTGCAACACCATAACAAATATCATTTAAGTAAAACAAACAACGATTGTTCTTTATTATAAATGAAAACCTTTCTTGTCCAAACAAGAAATGTAAATAATGTTTTTGCTTATAAAGCAGTACACAAAATAACAATCTTCTAATTCTAAAACTAGCCCAAAGGGCAAAGATAAATGATAAGTTCCTACTACCAAAGGCAAAACAACTTTTGCTCCATTCCCAACTCGTAGGTCAACCTCTCCTTTCGCTTAAAGTCCTACTCCTTCTGAGTCCCCACAGACATTAACACAAATGTGAGAACCACATCCAAAGATCCAATACCCATGATGTAGAAGTAGACAAGTCGACTTCTATAACATATATACCGAATCAAGTCGATTTCCTTTCCTTTTCTTCACTTCTTCCAAATAAGCATGATATTCCTTTTTCCAAAGTCCAGTTTTCCATGTAAGTGACACTCACCTTCTTTAGCCACCCCACCTTTAGGTTTTAAAGCCTCGCTTGGTTTTGGAATCGGGTTTGGCAAAAGATTTAGATCCTTCTTCTTCGCTTTTCCAATTTCCCTTAGCATTCCCTTTTTGCACCATCATTATGGGAGCGGTCCTCGCTTTTTCATGTTGTTCTCAGCAGCTCTTAACATGCTCAACAACTCAAGAGTGGGTTTCTCAATTTCATTCATAAGATAGTTCATAACAAATCGAGAGTAGTCATTGTTCAAAGATTGCAAAACAAGATCATTGGCTTTCCGAGTGATCGAAAACCCAACCTATCAAGGTACTCAATATACCCAATCATTTTCAAAGACATGTGGACCAACCGGATCACGCTCACCCATTTTGCAGTTGATACAACGCCTTGCTTTTGATTATACCTCTCCGCCGAGCACGCCTTTCAAACAATTTCTCGAGATGCTCGATCATCTCATAAGCATCCATCAACTCATGTTGCTTCAAAGCTCAAAGCTCATGGTTGCTAGATGACACAACTCACGCCCGAGCATCATCTTGATGCTTCAGTAAGCATTATGCTCCGTGACGCAGTGCAAAGATAACCGGTGCCGCAGAATGGGCCCATCAAGGACATATAGCTTACGCCTTGCTTCGAGGACAATCCTCAAGTTCCTATGCCAACCAAGGAAATTAATTCCACTCAACTTTCCCTTTTCAAGGACCGATCGTAATGAAAGACTATTTGTGTTGTTGTTGTTTGCCATCGATATCTACAATTTATAAGTGCAAAAATAATAAGTCAAATTACAGAGTTGATATATTATGTAATTGATAATAGTACATTCAAAATATACCTCCCACTATTTTATTCAAATTAATAGCCCTCACCATTAATTCTAAAGCATTTTCTATTAAATCTTTCTAGTGAGCCAAGATCCATATTTCATTACGCCTTAAGTTAGCTTTCGCTAATCTCTTAAAACACAATTATTTAGGTAGACAACCCTTTGTCAATTATATCATATATAACTCCCGGATAGTTTGGTAAACAACATTTGTTTCTAGTCCATCTAATGGTACCTACCAAACTCTATGCCTCTAAGTCCACAATCCTATCGAGATAACTTAGTTAAGTCGGCCCAATGATTTTAACAATTGATATCACAATTATCCTATCGCATCTTACCTAGATAAATAGGGTACTTTGCTTTGGCAAACCTACATCTATCGATCAAGGTCTTGATGAGTGTTATTCATCGAAGGCATCCGATTTAGACTTAATAATTTATCGAGGGATTTTATAAATTAATTTAGATCTCACCAATTTTAATCTTATTAAGCATGCACATTATTTATCATATCATATCACATACAAGCATAAATAAAGTGCAAAATTAAATGTGTCACAAGCTTATGGCCCAATCCACCGTCAATCTTTTCAAGCTAATGAAAGATCAAGGTCAATCTAAGGTGGTAAAAGATCTTAAAATAAATAGCTTCCTCGATCTTCCTCAAGCACGTGCCTCCTCTCCATCATCATCTTTCCATCGTGTTCTCCATCTTGACATCTTCATCGATTATGATTATTACATGACATAAAGAAACCTCGAAGTTACATTCGAGGGGATTTAGATGAGAAGAGAATATTACATTAGAATTTATAGAAAGGCACGACATGCAAGCCGTATTTCAAAACCAAAACCACTAACCTACGGGGTCAAAAGGCCATAATCAGGCACCATGATATCACAATAAGCACATAACAATTTATATATAATTAAAGAAAACTATATATAACATATTGGTGTCACGACCATCGTGCGCTACGACGGGGGGTCCAAGGGGGGTCTCCTCAGGGGTCAATACGGTGGTCTCAGCATCAAAAAAATTTTTTGAACTACAATCAGATTTAGAATTTTTTCATACTGAATCTCCAAAATAGTTTCGTAATCATATATTTAATCCACCAAAATAATCATAATAACAATACACCCTATATATATCATATATGTCCAGCTTCAATTAATCATATTAAATCTAATCATACTTCTAATCCAATTAGAACATAAGTCAGATAATCGTTATTACGCCATATAAGATACAATTAATGTAACATCATATACATGCATATCTATTATCGATATTCATAATACCGTAATATGTCGATTATGTATATCATATACTCAATTAATGTAACATCATATACATGCATATCTATTATCGATATTCATAATATCGTAATATGTCGATTATGTAATCATATACTCAATTAATAGTTCAAGAAAAAATCAGATCATCATATATCATATATATCGAAAACAATATAATCAATTTCACGGTAGAAATTGTATCATCACATATCATATATATCAAAAACAATTAAACACGTTATCTAAATTAATCGCTTCAAGTAGCTCGATACCACCGCTGGGTTTTCGACAAAAAAACGCAAATGAAATTTAAAAAATAATCAAAGCAATTCAAACCCAAAAACAGATCCATGCTAAAACTTAATTAATTCAAAGGTTTAGATATTATACCGATTATGAAAAAGTTCAAAATAGCTTCAATCTCCAACGCAATCCAATTAAAACCACATCTCTACTAGATCCACATTTAACGCCGCATTTAACCGTCAACGATTCTCGCAATAAGAGGAACTTACAGACTAGCCACCAAAGGAACGATTATGAAACTATTTTCTCTAGTCTCTCTCTAAGAGCTGCTAGGTTTTTCAATTATGATGTAACCCTAAAGTAGCTCGCTATATATCATATATATAGTAGTTAAAAGGAATTAATCAAATCAAAACCTAATTTCATAAAATCCAATTTATATATATATATATATATATATATATATATATAATTAAGTCTTAATTAAGTCTTACTTAATTAATATACATATATATAATTATCCTTTTAATTTAAATTGTGATTTAAATAATATTAATCATATTAATATATTTAAATCTTTAAAATTTAAATTATTCCCTTTTAAATTACGCTTCTATGTGTGTGACCCTATAGGTTATTATTACGCTGGCAATAATTTTAAAATCATATTATAAAATTATAAATGTGAGCTTACATCTAGTAATGCATCACCGCTACCCAAGTAATAATAAGATCGATGATTCGATGCAACCTTTTCGTGACCAATGTTTCAATGTAATTTAATCCTTTTAACCTTAATATCCTAGATTAAACTCGAGTCATGGAATGTGTCATACTCTTCATAATTTAATCTGAAGTTTTTCTCGATCAATGAGTAGTATCTATATGAAACAAATCACTATTTGAGCATGGCCATGCATTTCATAGTCCTACTCAATCAAGAGGCCTATGGATATCACCCCTAATATATAGGATGGTTAAATTCCATCTAGATCACTCATATTCCTCACACGATTCATGATGTACCCAATAATCACCTTTATAGTCCACCCTATTAAAGGTGACATTTGATGATATCAAAGTACATAAATTCTCGTAGTAAATATAGTGATTTCGTGCCTGAGGACCATTACATCATTGTCACTATGAGAATCGCTAATGACACTTCGTGATAATGCTCCACATAGAATTCTCATGGTGGGTCCGCCCAAAGACATCGCTCTCAACACATACCTACGCATCGACTTTAATATCTCATATATTTACGACCAATGAGATTTGGTCATCAATAATCCACATACTAGTCTCAATGCATCATTGTTGTCCCATCAACAATCAACAATATACTTAATATAGGACATTTAAGAACAATGATACTAATTATTATATAATCTCATGTTCAAGTCACATACTTGAAACTATATATAATCAGATTTGTATCACTATTCTAAGGAATTTTATTATGTTAACATTTATATAACGCAAAGAAATAAAACCATAATAAAATCATTCATTTATTCAATCAAATATAATATCAAAATGTTAAGCAATTATATCAAATAATTGGCCTCTAGGGCATAAACTCTAAGAACGACTTAGTTGTCATAATTGTGATTCTGTAATATTATTTATGAATAATTAATTATTGATTTATATGATAAGGAAATATTTATTTTGTGTGGATATAAATGATGGATATATTTATTTTGGTTATAAATGAAGGAATTAATGTTGAGGTGTTTTATCAGTATTTTATCAGAGTGGAGGAATTCTTAGAAAAGTGTCAATTGTTAAAAATTGATATTTTGTCTTATATTATAAATGTATAATGTGGTTATATAATAATATAATAATGGTGATACTTTAACACTAAATTCACGGTGCATGAATCAAATGAGAAAAATCTAGAAATTAAAATAAGAACAAAATATGGGATTTTCAGAAAAAATCAGTTTATTACTTGATTTTGTAAAATTCATAACTCTTTGTGTATAATGAATTAATAGATGAGCCATATATCAAAAGAAAGCCCTAGAAGTAAGCTAATCACAGAAATTTGAATCACCCAAATATTCTTTGTGGATATTTCGTGGTGACTGTTTGAGTGAAACTGGTATGAGTAACTTATAGTCCGAAAATCAAATCAGTGTTCTTAAAGCTCTATTGCGTGAGTTATAATTTTAATCCGACCGTTGGATCGTTGTGATTTTTGTATATGTTATATATATATAAGTTGAGTATATGTCTGCAAATTTTGAACCGTTAAAAATTAACATAAGATTTGTTATGAATTTTAAGAGGTGTTGAAAATCGTTCGTATGTGAATTTCGGACATTTTCTGTTTGGAATTTGGAAAAACTTTCTTCTGCAAAGTTGTAGAGAATTCGATTTCCTATGGAATGGACATAACATTTGTATTTTTTTTGATGAAAGGGCTATTTATTATGAATTATTGATGTTTTGGAAATTAAATATTTTTATTAAAATTATGGGTGGGACCCACTTTTGTTTTTTAACATGTGGGCTGAAAATTCTTCCAAGATGGCATGCTGATGGCTTTCCAAAATGATGGGTGTAGAAAGAAAATAATAATAATATTATTATTTTATTATTTAGTCTCCTTTGGCGTTCTAGCATTTTCCTATAAATAGAGTGATTAATTAGAATTGAAAAGCACACCTGATCATAAGCTTTCTCTCTCTATATTATCGAGCGTATTTTGTGAGTATATAGACACTTTGTGAGTTGTTATTCAGTGCAAGTTCCTTCAGCGTTATATCCGATAATCCAGTTAGAAGTACTGTTCTTTTGAGGTAAGGGATGGTAAAGGATAAGGGATGTTATTTTCTTCATAATGATTTTATTCTTTCAATATCATTATACTGAAATATTGGTATGAATTTTATTGTGGAATTTCTACCTTTTTCATGTCGGGGTTACTTATTCACTTATACTGACACTATTCACGTATACGACCTAATTATTCATGTATATAAAGACTATTTACGTATATGACATTATTTACGATACTACGATATTATGTCGAATCACGAGTACTTATTAAGAAGTTACTATTCACGAGTTACTATTCATGAGTTACTATTCATGAGTTACTATTCACGGATACTATTCACGACAAAATTGGTTTCTTTTTCTCACCAAATTATCGTTGATTTATGAATCTTACTCTTGAAATTAAATGCAGTTGTTGATCATATTCTTTTTATTATCATATATAACAATTTTATAATCCTGGGTGATGAAATTTCTCTTTGACTTAAGTGTAAAGATGTGTAGATTATTGGTATGATCGTGACTATGGGTTCTCTTTGGCCAGTAGTGCAAAGTTGAATTATTGACTAATATGATCATTACCATTGGATTTATAATTGAATATCTTTAGCTTAAGTGCAAAGGTGAATTGATCAACATGGTTTTAATTATTATTTATATAAATTCTGAAATGATTATATATTTCTTTGAGATATTAATTGTGAGACCCCAGATTTTATCAATAAAGATTTAAATTTTGTTGAAATAATTTTTAATATTATGGTGTGAATTTAAGATAATATTATAGTTGTGGGTAGTATTTATAAATTTTGCAAAGTATGCAAGTGGTTATATTATATTCGATTGGTGGGGAATATTCGGTTTAGCGGGGAATATTCGCATAACTACTCAATCATTGGTGGACCCTATTAATGTAATTATTGTTTGGATTGAGAAAGCGACAAAAATATTTTATTGAAATAACGGCGGAAGTTTTACCGTAGTTCTTACCGCTGAACTACTTTCGGTAGTAAAAGTACGATAATATTATGGGTTGCATAGTAGCACACGGTATTGATTATTGATGCTTATGTGAGAAGTCACTCGGTTTGATTCCATTATCATTTATTAATAATATGAATTATTATAATGCGATAATGACGTTTTGTTTTATTCAGTATTATTAACGTAATAAAATGAAACATCTTTTATATAAAATAGAATACTTTATTAAAGTTATTCTATAAATAGAATATATTATATTTTATTATGCATAGTGTTGCATAAGTGTTTTGCATAGTGTTTTTGCATAGTATTGCATAGTGTTTGCATAGTAAAATGTTTTTATATAAATAGAATATATTATATTTTATTTAAAAGATTTTTCTTTAAATATGGACCGTCAGATTAAAAGTAAATCAATCTGGACCGTTCATGGATTAGTTCTTATGCATTCCATTTTCCTATAAATAGAAGCTCATTCCTTCATTATTTTCTTACGAATTCATTGAAACTCTAGAGAGAGAAATTATAGAGAGAAGCTATAGAGAAAATTATAGAAAGAAAGAAGAAGAGTATTCTTGCTACTTCACTACTTCTTACATATTAGGTTTTTTTACGGTAAGGGTGTTATTCTTTCTTCTTGAAGAGAACTTCATTATTCCATTCATTATTATTCGCATTGGAATAACTCCTGTAAAAGTGGCATACCCTATACATAACTCAGATATCACGCCAGATACCCTATACTTGGTGAAATCCTTATGTTATTCCATTGCTTATTATTACATTGGAATAACTTTTGTATCTATGTGATTTACCTATACTTGGTGACATTCTTCTATTATTCATTGGAACATCCATGCACGTGTGTTTTTACACCGACCGGTTCCGCTTTTTATTATTCTCGCTTGGAACATCCTCATGCGGTGTTTTTACACCGGACTCGTTCCGCTCTTTATCATTCTCGCTGGAATATCCTATCTCATGTGTTTTACAATCGGATCCGGTTCCATCTTTATTATTACGTTGGAACATCCCGCTTGGTGTGAATTTCACCGACTGGTTCTCATTATTATTATTCTCGCTGAATAACTTTGTCTATCGGGCAATCTGCATGCATGGTGATTTCTTTTGTTATTCCATTCTTTATTATACCCAAATAAGTTAAAACTTTGACTTCTATACTCCATGAAATTAGTAGAATATCCTTGATATTTGCGTTTCATCCAAAGATCTTTTCATGGAAATATTCTTCCGATCATTATTGAATTTTACTCTACTGAAACAAAGATTCATGTTGACAATTTGACGTTAATAATTCATGGATTAAATAATTCTTGAACTTGTTTTATTGAATTACTATGTCATTGTCATCATCCTCATGTTATATTATGTTATCTTTGCTTTACGTGCATAGATGAACTTAGTATGATTATGACCGAGGATCATTCGGTATAATCACGACTTGATATAAATGATGTGACAAAAGTCCTCAAATGGGCTCATAATGCGTTGATGGATAGTTTTGGTATGATTATGACCGTGGGTGATTCGGTATAGTCATGACCATTGATAATTTGATGAAAATCCTTGACCGCGTAGTGCGAGGATGATTAGATGTGGTGGTTTATTATTGTCGAGTCTCAAATGATAAAAATTAATGAAAACCTTTTAAAACCTAAAAGATAGTAGACTTTATTCTCTACGACTCTTTTAATGGATTGCTTATTCATTGCAGCTTAAACCGGTTGTCCATTGTATTTTATCGGTTTAACATCATTGAAGGCTAATGATAATTTATTCGCATTATCTTAGTCATAATATTTCTTCTTTGGGCTAGTTGAGCTCACCCTTTCTTTCACCGCTTATTCTCTCGTGAAATGAGAACATAAATTTGGGATGAGTCCTGGGAACGAAGTAATGGTCCAGAGGATAGCATTAGTAGTCCTCACTATTCCGTGAAATAGTGTGATAATAGTTGTAATGAGGACTCCTTTTGAGTTTGTATAATATCTAGTAGACAATATTTGTATTCAAACTCACGCTTTATGTCGTATTGTATATACCGCTTATATTAGTAAGTTGTATTTGAATTTATGTACCATGTAAGTGGCGACCAAGATGGGTGGCGTATACCTAATTTTGGGGGCGCCACAATTTGGTATCGAGCTTAGGGATATGATCCCCAGCTAAGAGGTGAGAATAGAACTAGGAGGGAGAGACGGAAATTCCTTCGCTAGTATGACCTACCTAAGTTTATTTGGTATTTAATTGGTCGGTCGGTGTATAGGGATAATATGTGACGAGTTAATTAACCCCGGTTTTGTGGCGATGTTGAAAATGGCATCCGAAAATGTTGAGATAAGCATTGGAGCACAGAGATTGATTCTCCACGATCAATAATCGGACAATGTGCAACAGATGGCGATAATCCTCCCGTAAAACAACAACACCGATCAATTGATGAATGACGAGTGACGTTTAAAAGGTTTTAGAATTCATGCAACATCAAAGCGTGAGCGACTCTGCTTCAAAACGTGGGGTGGAAACACGGAAAACTCTCTCAAGTGTCACCGCTAAACAATTCAAGGAGTTGGGACCACCGGAGTTTAAGGGAGAGCCAAAACACTTGGCTGGAAGCATGGATTAAGCAGATTACCAAGATATTTGATGTCTTGGGATGCCCGAGGAGCAAAGGTTCCTTTTTACGCCTTTATGTCATGCGAGAGGCGACATTGGTGGGAATCGGTAAAAACGTACTCAACTTCTTTGTCAAGATATCTTGGGAGAAGTTCCAGGAGCTGTTCAACGACAAATACTTTCCTGAAAGTATTCGCCACATGAAGGAGGTGGAGTTTATCAAGTTGGAACAAAACAATATGACCGTGTCGCAATACGAGGCAAAATTTACGGAGTTATCACGATTTGCGTCCCACTTGGTGGATAATGAAGAGAGAATGGCGCGAATGTTTTTAAGAGGTTTGAAGCCGGAGATACGTCAACATCTTATTTCTCATAAACTGTGTTTGTATTCAGATGTTGTAAATAGGGCTCAGTTAGTGGAGCGCGATAACGAGTCAACGCAACTAAAAGAGAGCGGTAAACAAAATTATAATACCAAATAAGTAGTCATCGAGCGGTGACAACAAGCGTGGAGGAATCAACGAAGCCGATATGGTAACCACTTGGTGGTAATCGAGGGCCAAAATAATAAGAATGGACATTTCAAGAAAAGGAGATTCAACAATGATGGAAAGACGTCTCGCACTAAAGACCGTTGTTAAGGAAGGAGAAGGACCACCTATCATATGCTTCAAATGCGGAGAGAGGGACACATCGGTCCGAATCAAGCTACCATGCCATCCAAAGCATGTTATAATTGTTGAAGAGAAGGCCACTTAGCTCGATTTTGTCGTTTCACAAGATGAATTCAACTAGGATGGAGGCACCAAAGGTCATCCCGCACAAACCCAGAGCCGATAGTTTAAGAGAGAGCGTTTTTTTTTCTCGTGACGAGGAACCCGAATAAAATTATCACGGGTAAGTTAATCGTAAGCTCTTGCGAAGTCTATACCTTATTAGATCACCTGTTCTACCCATTCTTTTATCTCTCTTGCTTGCGTTCAACGCTTAAATTTGACTCGAAGAAATTAGACTTTGATTTATCTATTGAAACTTCGTTGGGAGAAACCTTCGTTACCTCCACATTTATTAATCTTGTTGTTTCAAATAAACACTTTCACGATCTTATATCTTTAAAAATTCTTGCCTTTGAGGTAATTTTTGAAAACGATTGATTAACTACTTATTATTCTTTTGTAAGGTTGTTAGCTTTCATATTCCTAACCAACTGTTATACTTAATTCAAAGTAACCAAACCCTAAAGTTAATCAACGTTATATCAAGCTATAAGTAAAGAGCCCCGATCCTTTCGTTGTTGACTTCCTTGTGTGGAATGCACCGCCGGACTTTCTCGTAGGCGACGTCGTGATCAAGATGGCAAGTTAATAGGTATCATTGTGAGGTGTTATCGGGTTAAGGGATAGAAGTCACATTGGTATTAATGTGACGTACTATCCAAGTCTTGGACGAGAAGAACGAGCTTTTGAATGATATTTCTATCATTAATAAATTTCTTGGCGTATTCTTGAAGACTTCCTAGCCTACCTAGGCGTGAAATCGAATTTTGTATTGACCCCAAAGACAAAAACCCATTTCTTAAACCTCAAATATTTCTTCAACTAAAAGGATCTCATTTTACGTGGATTATGATAAAAGTCATAATAAAAGTATAGAACTAATAAAATCATGGGTATATGAAGTATTAGTAAGTTTTATGATGAGTTATGTTGGTTAGTATGTGAAAACATGAAAGTTTCTTAGAAATCACAAAGAGTTGAAAATCGATTTTAGTGAAAAAAACGTAATATGAAATTCAATTGACCATATCTCCTGTTATATTTTGAATTTTTGAATGTGTCAAGTCCTAGAGTTAGATCTATGAGTTACCTAACTAATCCAAGTGGAATTACTGGAAAAGGTGTTGTAGATTTTTGTGTGGACTGATTTTAGCAAAGGAGTGCAAAGCTGCAAAACCGAAAAAGCTTCTGCCATGATTTTAGAGAGGCTGTTTCGGCCACTTAAATTATGAGAAAAATTCTGGCCTTTTGGGACATGAAAGTATATGGTATAAAGTACCTCCTGTCAAAAAATGAGCTCATTCTCGACTTAAAATGAGCAAGTTATGACTATTTCAATATTTAGGTTTTTCCGATTTAAAAACGCTATAACCGGAGTTCTATAACTCCAATGACCATGAAATTTAAACTGGAAGCTCACGTTAACATGTGTAAGGTCCTGCCAAGATTTGGGAATTTTTGGAGTTAAACTTGTGGTAGCTAATTTCTTAAGGAATTAAGTGGAAATTGATTTTTAAAAATAGTAAATGAATTTTAA
This sequence comes from Panax quinquefolius, assembly GCA_020205615.1. Lineage (NCBI taxonomy): Eukaryota > Viridiplantae > Streptophyta > Magnoliopsida > Apiales > Araliaceae > Panax > Panax quinquefolius. The sequence continues at coordinate 114,287,783 of CM035160.1, read as the reverse complement.
AATTCCGAGAAAAATATATTTTCATTATGGGACTATATTATGCTAAATCCCAGAAAAGAAATATTTTTGGGGCTGATTTGGTATTTTTCATGAAAATAGTTTAGTTACGAACATATGAGTTAAATATGTTATGTGAAGTAACAAAAGTTGAAAATAGGATTTTATGGCTAGAGAATCCTATATAGAGTATATGCATATTTTTTGATGAGGATTTGATAATTGGTGATGATATTTTATGAGTATGACATTTCCGAATGATTAAATGCATTATATGGTAAAGCGTAAACAATTAAGATAAATTGTTTATAAATTAAAGAAGTGATTAAAATATTGTTATAATATTAATGATATTAGATTATGAGATTATTAAGTGATTAAAACATGGGGATATTCTTGAATCTGGATAAATTATATTATAAATGTTTAATATTTATCCTTTATCTCATTTGATTGATTCTTTATATCATTATCCTCATGCTTATATTATGTTGAAAGTCATCTCATGGCTGTAGATGGACTTGGTATGATTATGACTGTGATTGTTCTTATATAATCATAACTCAGTAAATGAATACACAATTATCTTTGGTAGTAGTGCATGGATAATTTGTGGTCGTGATACTAATGAATACACAATTATCTTTGGTAGTAGTGCATGGATAATTTGTGGTCGTGATACTAATGAATACACAATTATCTTTGGCCGTAGTGCATGGATAATTTGTGGTCGTGATACTAATGGATATACACAATTATCTTTGGTGTAGTGCGTGGATAATTTGTGGTCGTGGAATAATGAATACACAATTATCTTTGGTAGTAGTGCATGGATAATTTGTGGTCGTGATACTAATGAATACACAATTATCTTTGGTAGTAGTGCATGGATAATTTGTGGTCGTGATATTAATGAATACACAATTATCTTTGGTAGTAGTGCATGGATAATTTGTGGTGCGGATATCTAATGAATACACAATTATCTTTGGTAAAAGTGCATGGATAATTTGTGGTCGTGATACTAATGAATACACGATTATCTTTGGCCGTAGTGCATGGATAATTCGTGGTCGTGATACTAATGAATATCCTTGGCCTGTAGTGCAGGGATGATTAATTCATGGATGTGGTAAAAGTCATCTTTGGCCGTAGTGCATTGATAGACTTGGTATGATTATGACCACGGATTATTCGGTATAATCATGACCGTAATTGAAAACACGAATATCCTTAGCCAGTAGTGCATGGATAATTCATGGTTATGATACTATTAAGCTGAGTCTCAGTATTATTGGTTTTACAGTTGTATATCTTTGGCCTGTAGTAGCAAAAAGATGAATTGTTAATGAATATCTTTGGTAGGATGATTGCAAAAATGAATTTAATGTTTTCGACGATAAAGGTATTCAAGGTATCCTCACCTCTTTATCATATCAGTATCGCACCTAATTTCGAGGGCTTAAATTCCATAAGGAGGGGAGATTGTGAGACCCCAGATTTTATCAATAAAGATTTAAAATTTGTTGAAATAATTTTTAATATTATGGTGTGAATTTAAGATAATATTATAGTTGTGGGTAGTATTTATAAATTTTGCAAAGTATGCAAGTGGTTATATTATATTCGATTGGTCGGGGAATATTCGGTTTAGCGGGGAATATTCGTATTTTAACGACTCAATCATTGGTGGACCCTATTAAATGTAATTATTGTCGGATTGAGAAAACGACAAAAATATTTTATTGAAATAACGGCGGAAGTTTTACTGGTGGTTCTTGTTGAACTACTCAAGAGTAAAAGTACAAGAATGTCGTGTGGTTGCATAGTAACACCAGGTATTGATTATTGATGCTTATGTGAGAAGTCACTCGGTTTGATTCCATTATTGTCGATTAATAATATGAATTATTATAGCTATAATGACGTTTTGTTTTATTCAGATTATTAACGTAATAAAATGTAAACATCTTTTTATATAAAATAGAATACTTTATTAAAGTTATTCTATAAATAGAATATATTATATTTTATTATGCATAGTGTTGCATAGTGTTTTGCATAGTGTTTTTGCATAGTATTGCATAGTTTTTGCATAGTAAAATGTTTTTATATAAATAGAATATATTATATTTTATTTAAAAGATTTTTCTTTAAATATGGACCGTCAGATTAAAGTAAATCAATCTGGACCGCTCATGGATTAGTTCTTATGCATTCCATTTTCCTATAAATAAAAGCTCATTCCTTCATTATTTTCTTACGAATTCATTGAAACTAGAGAGAGAAATTATAGAGAGAAGCTATAGAGAAAATTATAGAAAGAAGAAGAGTATTCTCTACTTCACTACTTCTATATTCAGGTTCTTTTACTGTAAGGGGTGTTATTCTTTCTTCTTGAAGAGAACTTCATTATTCCATTCATTATTATTCATTGGAATAACTTTTGTAAAAGTGGCATACCCTATACATAACCTCAGATATGCCAGATACCCTATACTTGGTGAAATCCTTATGTTATTCCATTGCTTATTATTCTCATTGGAATAACTTTTGATCACGCGGTTTACCCTATACTTGGTGACATTCTTCTATTATTCTCATTGAACATCCTGCGTGTGTTTTACACCTTTAACTGGTTCCGCTTTTATTATTCTCATTGGAACATCCTGCTCGCATGTTTTTTTACCGGACCGGTTCCGCCTCTTTATCATTCTGTTGGAATATCCTATCATGTGTTTTACACCGGATGCGGTTCCATCTTTATTATTCATTGGAACATCCATGCCGCGTGAATTTCACCGACACGGTTCTCATTATTATTATTCATTTGGAATAACTCGCTTGTCTGCAAAGCACCGCATGCATGGTGATTTCTTTTGTTATTCCATTCTTTATTATACCCAATTGGTTAAAACTTTGACTTCTATACTCCATGAAATTAGTAGAATATCCTTGATATTTGCGTTTCATCCAAAGATATCTTTCATGGAAATATTCTTCCGATCATTATTGAATTTTACTCTACTGAAAAAGATTATCGTGTTGACAATTTGGACGTTAATAATTCATGGATTAAATAATTCTTGAACTTGTTTTTATTGAATTACTATGTCATCGACATCATCCTCATGTTATATTATGTTATCTTTGGCTTACGTATAGATGAACTTAGTATGATTATGACCGATCATCATTAAGGTATAATCACGACTTGATATAAATGATGTGACAAAAGTCCTCGATGGCACATAATGCAATGATGGATAGTTTTGGTATGATTATGACCGGGGGTGATTTGGTATAGTCGTGACCATTGATAATTTGATGAAAATCCTTGGCCCGTAGTACGGGGATGATTAGATGTGGTGGTTTATTATTAAAATGAGTCTCAAATGATAAAAATTGATGAAAACCTTTTAAAACCTAAAAGATAGTAGACTTTATTCTCACGACTCTTTTAATGGATTGCTTATTCATTGCAGCTTAAACCGGTTGTCCATTATATTTTATCGGTTTAACATCATTGAAGGCTAATGATAATTTATTCTCGCATTATCTTAGTCATAATATTTCTTCTTGGGCTAGTTGAGCTCACCCTTTCTTTCACTTTTTCTCTTGAAATGAGAACATAGCCGGGACGAGTCGGGGAACGCAAGTAATGGTCCGGAGGATAGCATTAGTAGTCCTCACTATTCGTGAAATAGTGTGATAATAGTTGTAATGAGGACTCCTTTTGAGTTTGTATAATATCTAGTAGACAATATTTGTATTCAAACTCACGCTTTATGTCGTATTGTACACCAGTTATATTAGTAAGTTGTATTTGAATTTATGTACCATGTAAGTGGCGACCCAAGATGGGTGACGTATACCTAATTTTGGGGGCGTCACATTAATATCTTTGGCCTGTAGTGCAAAGATGATCTGTTGTTGAATATCTTTGGCCTGTAATGCAATGATGACCTGTTATTGAATATCTTTGGTCAGTAATGCAAAGATGAATTGTTGACGAATATCTTTGACCCGTAGTGCAAAGATGAATTTATTAGTATGATTATGAATAGGAACTGTGATTTGGTATAACCATGATCTTTGATGTTTCAGGTAAAGATAGGTGATGAAAATTATCTTCGTCCTAGATGAGAAAAGGAATTTAGAACCACAATTATGATTATGAGTTATTCACATGATTGTGGACCGGAACTGTTGATTGATGTTACAGGGATAAAACATTGTTGGTGGTCTTTTAACATGGAGAAGATAATAAACTATATGGTATATTTGACTCTTCTAATGGATTGTTCGTTCCGCTGCAACTATGGTTGAGAAGTTTTATCATCTACCATATGTTCTAAATCTCTGATTTATTACTGACGAAGGCTATTGATAATTTATTTTTCTTTAGTCATGATATTCTTTACTGGGCTAGTTGTGCTCACCCTTCAGCTTCATAATTCCTTTCAGGTATTAAGAGTGTAGCTGGGTCTAGCGGGGGTAACAGGGGAATAGAACGGTGGTCTCTAGTTGTGGAGGTTCTCCCTAAATAATATAGAAAAGTGTGTTGTATTTTATACATCATTTAGTAGTTATATTTGGTGAATCAAATAGGGTGAGGCGAACCCAACGTTGGAAGTGTGTTTTGCCATTATCATACAAGATGTCTAATGACCTACGACTTCGTGTTATCATAAGACAGGGTTGTGCACATCCACTTGCTGAGTATATCTACGAGCACTACCTATATAATCTTGGAGTTTGGTTGAAATATAATTCTCAATTGGAGACAATGGAGATAGTTATATGTTAAGAGAAGACTCACCATTGGAAAGAACATGATAGCAATCTTCTCATTTTTCTTTGGGGTTTATTGGGTCAATCAAGGATAATTCTCCAGTCATATGATATTTATTATAACTTTGATGTATGGCCTCCCATGTACGAAGGTTTCCTTGAACATTTTCCAAAGATTTTAATTTCTAAAACAGTTATTGATTGTATCTTTATGTAAGATGCCATTGTGATGTGCTATCCAAGATTGGGATGAGAGTCACAGTTGATATATAATTGTATCAAAACTCACAACATGTGTTGTCGTATTTTTGCACGACAATTGTAATAATGAAGTTTGTATTTGGAAATTGCATTGAGTGTAGTTCATGGTGACTCAGAATAGGTTGTGTGGATTGGACCTATTTTGGGGTCGTTACATTCTTCTGCTATTTCTTATCTTATTTGAGGACAAATGAGGAAAAGGTAAAAATGCAAAGTAATCCTGGTAATTAAACTACCCTTATAGATTGATGACTTTGACTTTTAATGCATATAGTATATATATGACTGTGGGCATGTGTGCTACTGAATGGACACTTAGTCATGCCTTTGTGTATGTGCATAGTCCTATTTACAGAGGGGACTATGGCAAAAGTTTTCCAAAACGTAGGCTTTCAATAGTCATGCATTTTAACTCTACTATAGACGTATGTTAAAGTAATGCATGCATGTAGTCATAAAATGCATTTTGAAAAGAAAGCTCCAGGTTAAAATTACCACACCCTTTCTGAGGTGATTTAGAGACTTTTGTCTAGATATTATGGATCCGGATCAGTCGAGTAGTTCCCGTAGGACCACTTCTGGTGTACAGAGGAGGGCTTCTGAAGTGCCTTGACCCGATTACATCGACAAACATCGCTTGGTTAGTGGATGGCGATATCGTCCCGTCTGAGTTGATGTGCCAAACGTCGAGGACGAAGAGGAGGATGTTCCGGTTGCGGACCCTGCTCCAGTTGTACATGTTCCCTGTAGGGACCTCCCGAGTATTTAGGTGGCAAACCCAGAGCTTCTAGGTGATTTGAGTCGACATCCCTCGATGTACTTGCACGCCAACGAGGTATAACGTTAGATCTTTAATCTTCCTTCTTTCCTATTGATGAGGAGTAAAGGATTCTGATGTCGATCTACATTTCATGTAGGTTCCCGGCTTTACACAGCCTCGAGGGAACTGGTTCAGCACTCACTCCATGTACCAGGCTCTGCATCCTGACTATAGAGCGATTGTGCATGACTAGGGATTTGGGGCGTTCTTTTTCATCCTTCCCCGCCGATGTCCCTTGGCGTTACCTCAGGGCATTGTCTGAGCGCTGGTTTCACCAGACTCAGTCTCTCCATTTGTTGGACTATGAGGTGATGATGATGCTGATGGATTGGCGGTTTATCACAGGTATGGAGTTTGGAGGGGCACCAGTGCCTATCACGGCAGATATCACCCCTACTACCGTCAGATCCTTGTTAGGAGTTCCGGTGGAGGCGCTCAAGGGCAGGACCGTTCGTACGGATCTGTTGAGCATAGATGCTATGAGTGGGCTGTTGAGCGAGCCCATACCAGCTGATGTCAGAGTTAGGGATCACATTCTTCGGTTATTGTTCCTGATGATCATTATAGGCTGCTTCATAGCAGATAACTCTTCTATGGTGTCGTTCGCTTTGATTAGCGCCACGCGACATGTGGATAGTATAGGAGAGTATGACTGGGGTTCCTACACCTTCACCTATTTCCTCAGGGGCATGCGTATGCGTTCGGATGGCTTGACCGAAGCTTGGTTAGGATTCTACCCATTTCTGCTGGTGAGTATTTCTCTTGTAATTTCCCATGTGTAGGTTAAGAGTGTTTACTGACAGCAGATGTTTGCCTTTGTGTTGACAGTTTTGGGCCTGTGAGAGGCTTCCATGTTTTCATCTTATGAGTGTGTTAGGTTTAGACACCTATCCACGAGGACGGCAATGACATCATTCCATACTGGTGGAGGTCCCTGTAGCTGAGGGTTTTACTCATTGCCGCCTACAGCTGGAGTTGTTGATAACTGACGTCATCACATGGATTCCCTATTCTGGGGAGCACTTGGTCATGGGATTTGAGGATGGGTACCCGACTAGCGTCGAGCACGTGAAATCCACCCGTAGGGTTCCTCTCTTCACTGATGGAGGATGGGAGCTCTATTTGGGAGAGTGTGCTATTAGGAGCACCACAGGAGAGATCCGTATAGCGATCTTGCCTCCTACTAGGCGTTATTAGCCTGTGTTGCAGTCACCCGTCACTGACATCCCATTGTTGGGTGTTGAAATTTTTGCACTGTTAGAGGGTCCCTGCACTTAGGAGATGTTCCAGCATTGGTGGTCCCCTCGTATTATTGGAGCCCAGACCCGCACCACTCAGTTCATGGGGGATATGGTTCTAGAATCCGTGTTGATGACAGATTGGCTAGCCTGTGTCCGAGATACGACTCATTTGACACAGATTGACAGTTTAACCCAGCGACTAGATCGGGCACATTTCTTTATCCGGCATTTGGGCAGAGATCCGGCAGAGGCAGATTCGTTTGATCCTTCCAACTCAGGTGTTGGCCCCTCAGATGACCCATTTAGCTTTGCCGGTGCAGATCCTCCTTTGTATAGGCCTGACATCCCTGTTGATAGAGATCTAGTGACTCAAGAAGGGTTACATCAGGTGGATAGGATTGATGATGTAGATATTGACACCATTGTCTTTTGATAGGCCTCTGTTAGTATTAGGGCGTCTGTGCCCCATTTCCCTGTATTTTTAGCTGTATAGAGATGATGTATTAGATGTTGATATACTTAGGAATATATGCATAGTTTTTCATTCCCTATATCATATTGTCATCTATTATCTGTAATGCATGTATCATGTTATACATATGTATGTATGTCCAGAGATATTCAACATTGACCCCTAGATGGTCTTTATGATACGGCCTACACAGATGTCTTCGTTGATTGTCAGCCGCATAGAGTATACCCCACCATTATTGGTGGCATTACGTCTTAGCTCGTGGTATGATAGTATGTCACCATCAGACAAGGTGACTGTAGATCAGCTGTTGCAGCATACTATGACCATCTTGATATTTCAGGTTCCCGCAGGATTTGTGGAGGGCATGCTGGATCACTAGGTACCGAAGTGGCAGATTTTCTAGTTTGGGACCCAGGAGTTGACTCCGACTCTGGAGGAGTATGCATGTTTGACGATGCTGCCACTTGACAGACCTTGCGTGCACATGGCTATTGGGGATATGAGTCGACAGTTCATGACCCTCACCGGTCTAAGGCGTAGGGTTGTGCAGGATGAGATCACATCCGGCCACGTGATATCCCATTATTTTCTGATTGACAGATTTGGCTCTGAGGACATCTATGCTCGTTATTCTAGGGATTTCACCATACCAGAGGACCAGTGGCATTTGGCCAGAGTGGATGTATTCTTGATGTGCATTGTGGCATACGTATACATGCCACAATATATGGATGAGCTGGATATCGGTGTTATCATGACAGTGAGAGCTCTTAGTGAGGGTCGTACCATTATTCCGATGATTGTGGTGGAGACGCTGAGGTCGGCCACATTTTGCAGCAATTACCTTGCAGGGGTATCCACAGGCAGTTCGGTCATGTTGTACGTGTGGTTTATGTCATACTTGAGACCGATTGGGACCTTCCGCCGACACGGGTATTGCTTTTCCCATGATATTGCCATGTCCTACTCCTTCTAGCCATCGGAGTGTATAGATGCTATGTCTTGGTCGACGTTCTTGGCGGAGATCAAAGATCCGTTTGGCATTCTTCCTTGTACAGGGCTCAGCTCACCCTACAACTTTATTACTCATGCTCCGGGCATGGACTATCTCCCTCTGGCTGGTTTGAGGGGCATGACTACCTACCACCCACTGGGCGTGATGTCACAGTTTGACCAGTTCCAGGACTTCCATCCTTTTGAGGGGGCGTTGGGTCAGCAGTTAGCTTCTCGCCATCTATCAGCAGAGGACCGATCCCGGGTGTATGCATGTTGGGATCAGCGTGAGATAACTGCATTTTCTGTTAGCCATCCGGGCTATTCGCTAGAGTATTCTGCGTGGATGGAGATAGAGACTTCATCGGCCGCGGTAGTATCCACAGTGCCGAGTAGTGATTCAGACGATGGAGAGCCCATGGAGGACATTGATTCCCACATCGAGGAGGAGCCATTTACTGCATTGTTGTGATCCAACATTCAGCATAGTACTTTGAGCAGAGTCTTCATTTGATGACCTTCGAGAGAGATCAGGCTAGAGCCTTGATGTTGACAACCCTTGATGGGAGAGACGTAGCTCTGTCAGAGAGAGATGAGGCATTAGCTCGTAGAGATGCCACTGTTGTTGAGCGGGATGAGGCCAGATTATCCAGAGATGCCGTGATAGTTGAGAGGGATAGCGCTATATCTTCCCGGGACATAACCGTTAGAGATGGTACTACAGTGAGGTCCCTTACCACTGGCAAGATTGCAGAAATGAGCATGTACATTGATGAACATAGAGTCACCATGCAGATGGCTGTAGATCTGTTGGCTCGTGTGGATACCCTTGTACAGGAGACCAAAACTTTACCTCCTTCTTCTGAGAGGGATGCCATGTTGGGCTTGATAGCTCGCATATACACTAATTTGTAGATGGTCTTGTATTTTCGTACATAGATTAGCTTAGCCATTTAGTCATGTACAGTTTATATTGTGTATATCAAACAACATTATATATATAGTAGGGAAATATATTTTTGATCACTTCCCTTTTAGATATGTCTAGATACTTGCTTGATATTTTTCCTGCTTCTTCAGGGCTTGTGATCTTGATGTATTCTAAATTCCTCCTTGATGGATGAACATTGAGTTGTCTCTGGATAGTTTAGAATGGATCATCGATCTGTGTGTATCCCTACCATCTTTGGTGTCTTGGGATTTCTATATGGAAAGGTGGATCGGAGTGTGGCTTTCCTCTCTGAGATTGACCGCATCGCAGATGGTCGCCAGTACTCTTATTTAGGATGAGCCTAGTTAATTCCATCTCTTATGGATTGGTATTGCTCTTCAAGGTACAACCGCAGCTTAGATGGTCGCCGAATCTCCTATTTAGGAGGATTTCAGGTAATTCCATCCCTTTGGTCTGAAGCCGATGAAATGTAGTGGATTGAAGTTTGATCCCAGTACCAATATGACAAGTGTTTGTGTTTTGGAAGGGGGTGAGACCGAACCATAAATGGATGCCTACGTACTCCTACTGAAGAGGAGATCAGGTCTGCATAGTTCGAACCTGGTGTAAGAGGTTCAATGCTGTATGTGGCAGAAAAGGTGTAGGAATGTTTTTGTTGTTTTTATTTTTGTAAGGAGAAGGGTATAGAAATGTTTTTGTTGTTTTTGTTTTATTGCGACCGTGCCATGTAAAATGGTTGCCTACGTACTTCTATTGAAGAGGAGATCAGGTCGACATAGTTTGCCCCTTAGGACGATTTGTAGCCGAAAAAACTTGATCCCATGTGCAGGTCAGACTGCGGGTAAAAAGAAAGTTTGATCCCATGTGTGGGGACAAACTGCAAGTGTGAAAGGTTCAATCCCTAGTGGGATAACCGAAGTTGTATGAACAAAATGAAGTTAGGCTGCTGGCTTGAAGAGTATGTTTCCCTGAGGGATAAAGTGTGAAAAAGAGTTGTATGTGGTGAAGGGTTAAAGAACCGGAATGACTGGTGATTTGATGATTCAACACCAGGATGTTTTCTTGATGGTAACTTAAGACATAGTACCATTTCACGGTGTCCGAGTTGATGAGTTATGGAAATTCATCGCCATCCATTTCCTATAATCTGAGAGCGCCTCCTGTCAATACTTCCTTGACAACAAACGGGCCTTCCCAGTTAGGGGCAAATTTTCCCTTGGACTGATCTTGGTTGTCAATGATCTTCTTCAAAACCAAGTCATGTTGCTTAAACTGCCATAGCCGGACTTTTCTGTTGTAAGATCTAGAAATCCTTTGTTGATATAGCTGACCATGGAAGATAGCCGCGGTTCGCCTTTCGTCTATTAGAGACAATTGGTGATACCTGTCTTGTACCCATTGGTCATCATCCAGCTTAGCGTCTATCAACACTCGGAGGGATTCCATTTCCACTTCTACGGGGAGCACTGCTTCCATCCCATAGGTTAATGCGTAGGGGGTTGCCCCAGTGGAAGTGTGCATTGATGTTCTGTAGGCTAATAGGGTAAGAGGCAATAAGTCAGGCCATTCTTTGTGGTTGGCGGACATCTTTTGCATGATCTTCTTGATATTTTTGTTAGCCGCTTCAGCAACACCATTCATCTTTTGACGGTAGATGATGGAGTTAAGGTGTTTGATGTGGAATTTACTGCATAACTCCTCCATCATTTTGTTGTTGAGGTTCTTAGCATTGTCTGATACAATTACCTCTGGTTGTCCATATCGACAAATGACATTGTTTCTATTGAAAGCAATGATGACTTTTTTGGTAACCCCGGGGAAGGAGGCTGCTTCTACCCATTTGGTGAAGTAGTTGATCATGGTGAATATAAAGTGATGCCCGTTACTGGCTTTGGGCTTGACGGGCCCGATCACGTTCATTCCCCACATTGAGAAGGGCCAAGGTGAACTCATATTGTGGAGCTCCCTCGGAGGGGCGTGGATGACATTTCCATGAATTTGGCATTGATAGCACCTCTTGACGTGATCATCACAGTCAGCTTTGAGGGTAAACCAGTAATGTCCTGTTCTAAGGATCTTCTTAACAAATAGGGGGCGCTCATGTATGTGCCACATACTCCACCATGGACCTCATCCATGAGTCTTTGAGCTTGGAGCTGGTCCAGACATCTGAGGAGACATAGTCTTGCATCTCTTTTGTAGAGTGCATCTCCGCTCAGGTAGAATTTCATAGCAAGTCAATGGATCCGCCTCATCTCAGTCGGGCTCGCCTCAGCGGGTGTAGTTCCATCTCGTAGGTACTCCTTGATATGCTGATACCAAGGATGCTGGATGAGAGGTAGCTCATCTGATACTTCTCCAACATAGTTCCTATAGGTTGGTGCCTTGTGCAGGGTGTAGACACTCAAATTTTATGTACGCCTGTCACTAACATTGTAGGAGGACAGATTCGTCTTTCAAGAGGGAACCCTGGAAGACAGTTCATATGCATTTCGGATACTACCAGAAGTTCAGCATAAACCCTGGAACACACACTGGGAGTAACAATTCCAACCTCGGATATAACCCCGAGGTGTGCATATCCAAAACTGGAACACACATCGAAGTAGACCGATTAATCTCAAAGATAACCCTGAGGTATCCAGTCTTAGTCTCAATCATGGGAATAGCCACCAACCTTGGTGATCACCCCAAGGAATGCTGTTTCGGTGATAACCCCAGAAATGCTTGTTTCAAATACAACCAGCTTCAATTTCGGCGCTCACAACGAGATACTCAAGACCAACCCTTGAGATAACATCGAGGAGGATGACACACCTCAGAGATGACACTGAGGACCTTCAACAATGGCAGCAGTCCAATCTCAGCGAAGCCCTGAACAACGTCTGCTTTATCAGCCCAAATCGGCGATAACACCGGTGAGGGACAACATCGTCATCTCGCCAACGCGATGCCACGCCATGTCGTCTCAATATTTCATACACACATCTCTACACAACGATGTCCCACAAGAATCAAGAAAAACCAATCCCGAGTGACTATTATGCGGGGTAACAGATAAAATTTGAAGCTTGAAGACCGGAGGGCATCGTCCCATCTTCAATGACTTCGTACAAACTCTAATCCCATGCCATTGTACAACTCTCGACTAAGGCGGTCTAAAATAGGTCTGATACCTCAATCGGATGCGGTGATTGCACTTCGAAAGTTCGATCGAGACATTACGATTACTCGAGTGCACGTCTTCTGAGATGACCCGACTTCGAAAAAAAAACTGGGGCAACCCGAGTAGCCTCTGGTACACCTGCGGCTCCACCCTCTATAAATAGAGGGCTTGGGGTGGCCATTTTGCAAGAGGAAACGGTGAGGAAGCCTTGCCCAGTTTGCTCTGTACTCACTCCATACGGTGTACTTTCTCATTTTAAACACATGTGAGCTCATATATAGCTATTTTTGTACCTACAAAAGCTAGTGTTTACCCACTGTAAAGATATAGAAGTCTTCTTTGGCAGCTCGCTGTAAGCTTTCTCACACACTTTAAAGTCTTTCTCTTCATCTTTGCACACACCCTTCTTCACGTTGAGAGTCGTGTTGCGTGTGTTTGCCCGGACTTTGGTCCGTGGTTTTATTTTAGTTTGTATATACATATATATTTTTATATATATATTTATATATATGGACTAACATTATCGAGTTATGCCTCGATTGAGCCTAGTCTTTGGTCTGGAGTGTTTATTTTCTTATATATATATATATATTTATATATATGAACTGTGTGTCGAACTTTGTTCGATGAGCCTGTACTTCCTGATTCAGTAGCGTTTCTTGCTTTAATATATATATATATATATATATATATATATATATATATATATATATATATATATATATATTAACCGTGTGTCGACTTTGTTCGATGAGCTCGATTTTACATCCCATGCGTTTACTCGCTTTTATATATATACATATATATATGAACTATTGTCGAACTCATTTCGATGAGCCCGATTTTACATCCGGTCGTTTATTATTATATATATATATATATATATATATATATATATATATATATCGTCCCACACAGAGTTTACTTAAGTGGTGGTTGATCGCTTACTGACTTTCTTTACGTTTCGTTTAAATCTGCTGAGTTTACTTCGTGGCGATTGATTGCTTTATATAGCTTTATTTACATTTTGTTCACTTTGGAGTTCCTCCATGGCGGTTGATAACTTTCTGACTTTATTTATGTTTCGTCCACTTTGAGTTCCCTCCGTGGCGGTTGATAGCTTTTATAGCTTTATTTACATTTCTGATCCCCCATGGAGGTGCTTCGTGGTTGGTGATCATGTCTGTATATATATTTACATCTTTTATATATATACCTACTTACTGCTTTCATACAAATTGCGGTATCATGTGCGCCTGTGAATCATGTGATCACAGATTGAACCTATTGGATCTAGATTCGGTTCCCATGATGGATATTTTCAGTCATAAGCAGCTTGTAAATTATTCTGCGGTGTCTGAATTTCCTCAGATGGTTTTCATACCCACGAGGAAGTCGGCATTATTTTGTACATTATTTTTCGTACGGATGCCTCACATCTGTAAAATAAAAATCAATCAAGCCGAACACTTAATAAAATAGAAGTGTAAAAGGTCTAAATTACTATTGAGCATCAGGGTTTGAAAAACCTTTTTTATAAAACCTCACTGCTATATCTTGTTAAAACTGATTTTTTTACATAAATACAAACCCTGTGTATATAGGTGCGAATGAGGCCTCGCATTACTTCCAAATAATAGCACATTAACCCACATACACACACATTCAGATAATAGTTTCTTGAAAAGAGGCGGTCATCGTGGTAACACGGATGTCGGGGGGTGCCTAACACCTTTCCTCCGCATAACCAAGTCCCCGGACCCTAATGAATCTCGGTTTCACCGACCCGTTTAGCAGTGTCACATCACTGGGTCAATGTGCAAACCTTTTCTCAGTTGTGTTGGTACAACCATTTAAAAAACTAACTGGTGACTCTTAACAGTTCATCGTCGACATTATACATTTCGGACATTTTTCACTTGTTTTTTCAAACAAATCTCACCTAAAATGAGAACACCAAAGAACAAGTAACGGAAAGGGACAACTAAAAATCTCGACGTCGACAGGTGGTGACTCTGCTGGGGATCCAGTAACAGGACTTAAGCCGCTATTACAATCTTTTCAAAACTGTTATCTGCGTGTGTATGGATGTTGCATTTACATTTATGATGAATGTGTACGAATGCATTTTCTTATTGCACTTAGTGCCTCGCACCATAACTGCTTGTGATATTATGGCTTCGCACATGTCATCATTTTCATACGATGAGACGCGATGTATGTGAATATATGTTGTGTGGTCCCTCCACTAGGAGGCTATCCCATCGGTGTTTGATTACTGGACTCGTGGGAAGACTGATTCCCTGAGGCTCAGGAAAGGCACCACCCAAATTCGCTCCAGTTGAAAGACCGGATTATTTTCCCGTTGAGTAAATTGCGATGATTTGGGAACCTTCATGCCAAAAAGCCGCGAGAGTAACCTAAGATAGGTCAGCCTCTGACAAACCCAAAACTGAGGAAAGTGTCTTCATGCTCTCTCATTTCAATTACTTGTAAACACAATTACTTGTAATTTCATTCCATATCTATCTCCATGTAATGAGAAATATGAAGAAATGTGTACATATACATATTTAAATTAACATGCTACAAACAGCTGACATCCATTTTTGCAGGATAAAATTCCTAAAATGGGCACATCACATAGCATGTTATTATACATATTCCCTAAAGACTAAACTATGCAAGTCTTTTGCAGGGAACCAATCGGACCTACTACCCGGTCAAATCCAAAAAGGCTACAGGCCTACAGTCAATTATATCGTCATCCAACCAAACTGAACTTAATCCAGTTTCTCACAAAGAATTCGATGGATTAAGCAAACAAATTACAGATTTGGCTGTTTTACTCAAAGAACTACACCAGTCTACTCAGGGTCCAAAAATACCCGTGCATGCTCAATCCTCCACAAAAGGGGGAACCCAGGTCATTAGAATACCTGAACTGCAGTTGGATACGACCAACAAAACTAATGATGCTGCCCATCCCACTGGAGATCTAGACATTGGTGACATCAAAAAGAAAGTCCTCCAAATGGAAGAGACCCTTTGTGCTATCAAAGGAATTGGAACACATGGGAGTGTTTCATATGCTGATCTTTGCATTTTTCCTGGTGTTCAGTATCCAGAAAAGTTTAAAACTCCTGACTTCAAAAAATATGACGGGTTAGGAGATCCTTACACAGATTTAAAGGTGTTTATTGGAGAAATTGGATCTTATGCAGAGGACGAAAAGTTCAGAATGCAATTGTTCCAGAAAAGTCTAATTGGAGAAGCCCGTTCGTGGTACACAAGATTAGACAACTCGAAGATCCATAGCTGGGAAGAGCTAGCACATGCTTTCCTCACTCAATACAACTTTCAATCACAGATGGCTCCTGATCGGTATCAAATTACCATGATCAAGAAACAGTCTAATGAGTCGTTCAGAGAGTATGCTCAAAGGTGGAGACGCCTGGCTGCCCAAGTTAGTCCTTCCATGATGTAATCGAGAGATGGTCGTGACTTTCATGAACATACTGAAGCTCCTTTCTATGAAAGAGTTTTAGCCAAGGCATCGGCAAACCATTTTCTGAAATGGTCAAACATGGGGAGATGGCTTGTGAGGGCCCCGAATTCGAGGTCCCGAATCGCCGCGGATCCGGTTCGATCATTCTATACAACTATTACTATTTGTGGAATATATAAACATAAATTGTTTATACATTACATTACACATTATTCCCCAAGGTCGAGTAACCTTAACTTATACATAATTTATAACTTTTCTAACATATAACAACATTAATATCAAACAATACAAATCTAACTGCACGCGTCTACTAAAGCTGAAACTTTCTTGGACCTTTCCTTGTATCTGACGTATTCGCTTTAATCTGCAATGTTTTGTCATGATATAGCAAGGGTGAACATAAAAGTTGCCCAGCAAGTTTAAATTCAACAATATAACGATATATCATGATTGAAATGATTTGAATAATTGGCTGGCTATAATTCAACAATATAATTGTAAACTAGCAGGAACAAATTTATGACTGAACAAGTATTATACATGAACAAATATATATGAACCAACTTGTAATGAAGGTGATCAGCCTTTCATACCTGACTTATACATACTATATTACAGAGTACAATTCATGGCAACCAGCAATGATTAACCATAAGCTTATCTGAATAAAACAACTCTTAGTAGAGTTAAGTAAAAACAAACTTCCATGAACCGTTGATTACCGCAACGCAATTTATAACGATTTATCCGAAGACCTAATATTAGTAATATAGATCTCCAATATTAGAATAATATTATCACAATATAATACTATAATATATATATATATATATATATATATATATATATATATATATACCTAAACACATAACACTTAACCATATCGATATACTATTCAAAACATAAAAACTTAGTATCATGTCAAACTATTTCAGTCTGACTTGAAACCGACACAAATCTGACATCCTGACGGTCTAGTCGGACTCTATCGAGTTTAAGTTCAGTTAAACTCTGCCTAAACACTTAACAATTAACTTAGATAATTTTAGTAATAGTAGAATTATTTTTCATAAAGTTTGTAATAATTTTAAAATAATTATTACTATTTATCATGAATTTTCAATCATTATAAACGTATTTAAATAATATAAATACCATTATTATTCTTTTATCATTAATATTTATTTATTATCAAATATTAATGAAATATATGTCATAATATTATAATATATTTATAATATCATTATGTATTTTAATACTTTAAAATCACCTTTATATGATTTTTAAACAATTAAATTTATTATCCTATAATTGTTTTTAATATTAAAATATTAATATTTTCATGACAAAATATCAAAAGTTATATTTTATAACTTAAAATATTTTTATAACACTTAAATCATTTTCATATGATTTATAAATCATTTATTCTATTTTTCCATAATTTATTTAATATATTTATTAAATAAACTAATTACCATCAATATTAATTAATTAATTAATGAATTTCAAATATTAAAATATTAAAAATCACTTAAAATATTTTCTTTGACCATAATATTATTTTTCATGATTTTTCATGAATTAAAATCATTTTTAAATCATTTATTTAATATTATAATTAAATAAATTAAATACCATTTATATTCCAAAAATATTAAATATTTATGAAATATACTCAAAATAATTAAAAACTATTTTTCGAATTTAAAATAATTTTTCTAATTTATTATGTATTTTTAATAATTAAAACCATTTTTTCTATTTTTAATTAATTTCGAAATTAATAATAATAATAAATAAAACGTCAAGCTAAAAGGCCTATAGCGATAGAACTGTCGCTATAGGTGTTCTTGATGCCTTGAAACGAAACTCATGTCAAGATAAAGGTACTAGGTTTGGACCGTTAATCGATCCGGTTAAATTTATTTCGAAATTTGATAATCGGTTATGATTATAGTATGCGTACAACACTACAATAATGAACAAATACCATAGCCATAACATCACTAAATTGCAAGATCTAAGCTCTACTCAACTTGATGTCGACACATGTTCTTCAATTTTGGGTTTTCCGAAATTTAAGAAATGGTAGGAGGTACCAATTTTGGTTCCTTATAACTTTACGTTTCTAGGTTTGTTACGTGTAATAAAAATGGTTGAATATTGTAGTAGAAATGTCGATCAATTTATATAACAATAGATCATTATAAAAACATCAAACAACGATGAGATCAAAGTCGGGTCAAACTAGTTGTCGAAATCGTCGTTCTTGAACTTTCGGTTTTTCCGAAAAGTTCATCCTAGTGATGGTCAACTGCTGGGTTCACCATAGTTATCTACTATTAGGTTCACGATCTAAGTGGTCTAAAAAGCCTTTAGCATACAATCATATGTCATACATAACTACAACAAAAGCATAATACATTGGCAAATCATGAACATTTAAAAAGAAGATCCGGACGTAAAAAAAAACTGTCGGACCAAATTGAAAATATTCTTGGTTTACCCTGTAATCTAAGTTTTGTGCTCAGTCAACGACATTTTACTGTCTATATTTTTCAATCTAAACGTGATCTGGGCTTTATTCAAGTTCCAGATCACAGTCCTTACTACATATTCCAAGTACAAAAGCTTAAACCACAAAAAAATAATTAATGGTAAGATCTCTATGAGGCCTCGACGTTACGGTACCGTCGAGCCATGTTCTATTTTTCCATAGTCGGTTTTTTCAAAATCACAATTTCGTACATTTGATGTTATGGATCCACTATTTAACAACCCATCACTAAATGACATCTTAAACACATTTCTAAACAACAAACAACAACATTAACACAAAATTTTAAGGATTTCTAGAATTAGGGTTCTTATACCTTTCTATGCTTTGATCCTTAATCTGACCTTTGGATCTATTCTTTGATAGTTATGGACTGATCATGGCTTATCTTATCTCACTTTCTCACTCTGTATTCCCGAAATTCTAGAGAGAGAAGGCTTAGAGAAAAATGAGATGTCAAGTGACTTTCTTTCTCTTTAAAATAATATACTTGGATATATGTAATGTATGATCTGATGATTTTCTAATTTGGATGGTTTGGATTTTAATTCACATGGAGTGGTTAGATTTGGTGAACCACTCACAAAAGGTCAAAATTTACAAGTTAGCCTCAATAATGTACAAAAGGGTATTGTCATTTCCATCCTATTTAATTTTTAGAATGGTCATTTTAGTCATTTGCCAAACCCTTAGGGTTTAGGGTTTGGTTAGGGTTTAGGGTTTGGAGCATTTAGGGTTTAGGGTTTAACCATTAACTTTGCAAAATTTTAATTTCTAACATTTTCGAATTTCGGTTTTTAAAAAAAATAGAAAACTAATATTTCTAAATTATAATTAGAATTTTCTAATTATATTAAATTTTCTTAATCATAATTTAAATCTCGCTAATTAGGATTAATATTTCCTAATTAAAATCGCTAATTTAGCAATTAGGGTCAAAATCACGGATTAGTGTTTATAACCCAAAATTAGGGTTTTTAATAGAAAATTATTTTTTTCCTAAATTAGAAATTAAATTTCGTAATTAGATTAGGGTTTTCTAATTACTTAACTTGAAATTAGAATTAATATATCCTAATTAACATTAAAAGTATTAAATTAACACTTTCATTTTTTCCTATTATAAATTAGGGTTTCAAATCCGCAATTAGGGTTTCAAATTTGGAATTAGGGTTTTGTAATCAATTTGTTAAGATTAACCCTAATTAAGATTATAATTATTTACACTTACGCCATTAGGTTCCCGATTTAGGGTTTCATGCACCGAATTAGGGTTTCGGATTCCCGGAACTGAAATTAGGGTTTCCAGAACCGGTTTTTAGGGTTTTTTATTAATCGCCAAGGTTTTCTAACCGAACGTTAAAGTTCTTAATATATAATTAGGGTTTGTTACAGATATCGTTTATCTGGTCAACCCTTGACCCTTAACCATATACTGTACACATATACGCAAAACATATTCACATAAACACTTAATCCTGAATAATTCACCTAAATACTTCACAGAATTTTGAAATCCTCAAAGTTCCATCTTAAAAATATCAAACGCATACACTTATTTTCTGTCTAGGTTCTAATTTTGAACCTTAAATCAATTAATAAAAATTTTAAAAATATTCTAAATTATCGGGTTGTCACATTCACCCCCTCTTCTAAAAATTTCGTCCCCGAAATTTACGTTACACCTTACCCCATTCATCATACACAATACATCATCAAATGCTACCCAATACACCACTCACAAGAATAAAAATTTTCAAATTTTCTTTGAGGGTTTTATAGACCATGAACTATATATTTTAACGATGTCTTTTTTTTAAAAGGTTATAGGAAATTCATTCGCAAACCGTCATAACTTACTGACATAGTGGGTAATTAATCCTGTATGTCCATTACTTATTAAGTACTGCTGGTCGACTCTGTTTCTCGTCTCTACCAAAGGCACAAAAATTCTACCTCAGTCTTATTGAATTCAGCACCAAAACAATTTGGTTCAGGAAATTTCTTTCAATGAACACTTAGAGTTTTTATAAACTTTAGTCTAGTTGAATCGAATAGCATAGACTCATATCAATAATTCAATTCAATCGAATTATTTAGGTGTAGCCAAACCCCGTTGGCAAATTAAAATTTTTTGAAAATATTTTTGAGAATGACGCCATGATGCCGTACCTTATTAACAGTCCATTTGAGGATGCCGTCATCGTATGACTTTGTCATAACACATCATACTATAGTGGAACAACGATTTTAGATCAAATTCACACTAAGTATTCCTGCATTTAAAACTCCATCAAATTTTTATCATCTCTGCACTAGGTTACATAGTACATGAGTGATAAATAAAATATATTTTGATATTTAAAATCATTTGCGTCTAGCTGAAATAAGTAGCATAGACTATACTTTAAATCATTTCAAAAATGATTACGAGTCTACATATATATATATTTTTTTTTCAAAAAGCACACAGTGCGTATTTAGCTTGATGTCAACATTTCGAAGTCTAGCATAGCTAGGAGTTTTGAAAACTTATGTCTCCACTAACGATTATTTCCTTAAACAGTCTATCAATTCTTATTATCCTTAATACTTCATTTACACACAACTATACCCAGTTCGTAAAACCACACTTATGAGTCCATAAATTACCACAATCATATAAGTTTAAGAACTTTTCTAGATAGACCTTTGGCGTCCATTCGCTGAGGGGTTCATAAACATTTCATATAATTATGAATCAAGTATGTCACATAAGTATGAGTTTTAAGAACTCGTACTTAACCTTATATCCTCTACCTATGACCTATCTATCTGTTATACACATGAGAAAGGAATCACCCTCTTAACACGCATATAGCAAATAGCGCGACACAAACATTTCAATGATTATCATTGTCAGAACTAAGTAGTTGTTACACCAAGTACAATTCCTCGCCCACACAAGGAATCATACAACTCAAATTTCATACACATGAATCCTCAATTGAATCCCCACCTAACACTAACTCCCTTCTCAATACGAATTTTATTTAATCCGTATTCATAATCCTTTCTTGAATCTGTACCAATTTATAGTACAACTAATACCCAGCAATCTTGTTGTAAACTTTTCAATCGTTCGCTTGATCCTCCTGCATACTATAACCTTATCCGATCACGGGGTGATCTCATCGTATATATTACGATTCATTTCTATATCTATGATCGTTTTGTTTTACGATCTTCTATCAATGTACTTTTAGTCTTTTAGACTCTATCTATTCACCACTACTGTAAAACTTTATTATCAGAGTTAGGGAACTCCGTATCTTTATACTCGCCGAGATTCATCTTTGAATCTTACCGACCAACCAACTCTATGTAAGTTAGTACTTATCCTAATCACTGCGGTTATTGGTCTCAGGTATTCCTACCTAAGCTTCATAACCAACAGCTTTGATACCAACTGTGAGGGCCCCGAATCTGAGGTCCCAAATCGCCGTGGATCCGGTTCGATCATTCTATACAACTATTACTATTTGTAGAATATATAAACATAAATTGTTTATACATTACATTACACACTATTCCCCAAGGTTGAGTAACCTTAACTTATACATAATTCATAACTTTTCTAACATATAACAACATTAATATCATATAATACTATTACAAATCTAATCGCACATTAATTAACTACTAAAGTTTGAACCTGCTTTTTAACCTTTCCTTGTATCCGACGTATTCGCTTTTAATCTATGAATGTTTTATCATGATATAGCAAGGGTGAGCATAAAGTTGCCCAGCAAGTTTAAATTCAATAATATAACGATATATCATGATTGAAATGATTTGAATAATTGGCTGGCTATAATTCAACAATATAATTGTGAACTAGCAAGAACAAATTTATGATTGAACAAGTATTATACATGAACAAATATATCTGAACCAACTGGTAATGAAGGTGATCAGCCTTTCATACCTGACTTATATATGCTTATATATACAGAGTACAATTCATGGCAACCAAAGAATGATTAACCATAAGCTTATCCGAATAAAACAACTCTTAGTAGAGTTAAGTAAAAACAAACTTGCTCGAACTGCAGTTGATTCTGCAACGCAATTTATAATATATAACTTTATCCAAAGACCTAATATTAGTAATATAGATCTCCAATATTAGAATAATATCATCACAATATAATACTATAATATATATATATATATATATATATATATATATATATATAATATATATAACACATAACACATAACACATAACACATAACCCTATCAGTCCATTCAGTACATAAAACTTAGTATCGGGTCAAACTATTTCAGTCTGACTTGAAACCAACACAAATCTGACATCCCGACGGTGTAGTCGGACTTTATCGAGTTTAAGTTCAGTTAAACTTTGCCTAAACACTTAACAATTAACTTAGATAATTTTAACAACAGTCGAATTATTTTTCATAGGCTTGTAATAATTTTTAAATAATTATTACTATTTATCATAAATTTTCAATCATTATAAACGTATTTAAATAATATAAATACCACATTATTCTTTTATCATTAATATTTATTTATTATCAAATATTAATGAAATACATCATAATAATATTATAATATATTTATAATATCATTAAGTATTTTTAATACTTTAAAATCACCTTTATATAATTTTTAAACAATTAAATTCATTATCCTATAATTGTTTTTAATATTAAAATATTAATATTTTCATGACAAAATATCAAAAGTTATATTTTATAACTTAAAATATTTTTATAACACTTAAATCATTTTTATATGATTTATAAATCATTAATTCTATTTTTCCATAATTTATTTAATATAGTTATTAAATAAACTAATTACCATTAATATTAATTAATTAATGAATTTCATCATAAAATATTAAAAGTCACTAAAATAACTTAAAATATTTTCTTATACCATAATATTATTTTTCATGATTTTCATGAATTAAAATCATTTTTAAATCATTTATTTAATATTATAATTAAATAAATTAAATACCATTTATATTCCAAAAATATTAAATATTTATGAAATATACTCAAAATAATTAAAAACTATTTTTCGAATTTAAAATAATTTTTTGGAATTTATTATGTATTTTAATAATTAAAACCATTTTTTCTATTTTTAATTAATTTTCGAAAAATAATAATAATAAAAATTAAAATCATTAAAGGCCCCTATAACAGCGGCATGCAACTTCTATAGGTGTTCTTGGTGTTCTTGATGCCTGTCCAGAAACTCATGTCAGTATTAAAGGTATTAGGTTTGACCGTTAATCGATCCGGGTTCTAGTTGATTTCTGGGTTGGATAATCGGTTATGATTATAGTATGCGTGCAACTCTACGATAATGAACAAGTACCATAGCCATAACATCACTAAATTGCAAGATCTAAGCTACCCAACTTGATGTCAGACCTGTTCTTCAATTTCTGGGTTTTCCAGAATTTAAGAACAGTCGAGGTACTAATTTTGGTTCCTTATAACTTTCGTTCTGGGTTTTTTCTGTGTAATAAAATGGTTGAATATTGTAGTAGAGATGTCAGACTGAATTTATATAACAATAGATCATTATAAAAATATCAAACATGATAGATCAAGGTTGGTCAAACTAGTGGTCAGAAGCTGTTCTTGAACTTTCTGGGTTTTCCAGAAATGTTCATCCGGCTGATGGTCAACGGTGGTTTGACCATAGTTATCTACTATTAGGTTCACGATCTGGGTGGTCTAAAGCCTTTAGCATACAATTTGCATGTCAGGCTACAACAAAAGCATAATACCTTGGCCAAAACATGAACATTCAGCAAGATCCGGGACGTAAAAAAAACTTGTCAGACCACTGAAAATATTCTGGGTTGCCCAAAATCTAAGTTTTGTGCTCGGTCAACGACATTTGACTGTCTATATCTTTCAATCTAAACATGATCTGGGCTTGATTCAAGTTCTAGATCACAGTCCTTACTACATACTCCAAGTACAAAAGCTTAAACCACAAAAATAATTAACAGGTAAGGATCTATGAGCCCTGACATTCAGTTGTCAGGCCATGTTCTAGGGTTCATAGTCAGTTTCAAAAAATCACAATTTCGTGCTACTAGATGTTATGGATCTGGGTCTTAACAACCCAGATCATTAAATGACATCTTCTAACACTGTTCAAACAACAAACAACAACATTAACACAAAATTTTAAGGATTTCTAGAATTAGGGTTCTTATACCTTTCTATGCTTTGATCCTTAATCTGACCTTTGGATCTATTCTTTGATAGTTATGGACTAATCATGGCTTATCTTATCTCACTTTCTCACTCAATATTCCCGAAATTCTAGAGAGAGAAGGCTTGGAGAAAAATGAGATGTCAAGTGACTTTCTTTCTCTTTAAAACAATATATTTGGATATATGTAAGGTATGATCTGATGATTTTCGGCTGGGATGGCTGGACATAATGCTCATGGAGTGGTTTGATTTGGTGAATCACTCACCTAAGGTCAAAACCTACATGTTAGCCTCAATAATGTACAAAAGGGTATAAATGTCATTTCCATCCTATTTAATTTCTAGAATGGTCATTTGTTGCAAACCCTTAGGGTTTAGGGTTTAGTTAGGGTTTAGGGTTTGGAGTATTTAGGGTTTAGGGTTTAACCCTTAAATTTGCAAATTTTTAATTTCTAACATTTCCGATCTTCGGTTTTTAAAAAAAATAGAAAACTAATATTTATAAATTATAATTAGAATTGTCTAATTATATTAAAATTTCTTAATCATAATTTAAATCTCGCTAATTAGGATTAATATTTCCTAATTAAAATCACTAATTTAGCAATTAGGGTCAAAATCACGGATTAGGGTTTATAACCCAAAATTAGGGTTTCTAATATAATTTTTTTTTTCTAAATTAGAAATTAAATTTCGTAATTAGATTAGGGTTTTCTAATTACTTAACTTGAAATTAGAATTAATATATCCTAATTAACATTAAAAGTATTAAATTAACACTTTTGTTTTTTTCTAATTATAAATTAGGGTTTCAAATCCGCAATTAGGGTTTTAAATTTGGAATTAGGGTTTTGTAATCAATTTGTTAAGATTAACCCTAATTAAGATTATAATTATTTACACTTACGCCATTAGGTTCTCGATTTAGGATTTCATGCACCGAATTAGGGTTTCGGATTCCCGGAACTAAAATTAGGGTTTTCAGAACCGGTTTCTAGGGTTTCTTATTAATCGCTAAAGTTTTCTAACCGAACGTTAAAGTTCTTAATATATAATTAGGGTTTGTTACATATATCGTTTATCTGGTCAACCCTTGACCGTTAACCACATACTGTACACATATACGAAGGACATATTCACATAAACACTTAATCCTGAATAATTCACCTAAATCCTTCACAGAATTTTGAAATCCTCAAAATTCCATCTTAAAAATATCAAACGCATACACTTATTTTATGTCTAGGTTCTAATTTTGAACCTTAAATCAATTAATAAAATTTTTAAAAATACTCTAAATTCTCGGGTTGTCACATGGCTGAGATGGGTTTGAAGCTGCGGAAAGATTCAAGACCTAGCTGCCCTCAAAGCTGTTGCTGATCACATCCAATCCGGAAATTATGGAAACAACCCACGGAGGGTCCATAAAAAGAAAGAGGAAGATGTTTCCCTGATACTACAGGGTCAAAAAGGCAGTCAGAACATGCTTATTCAAAGGAGAAACTACACTCCCTTTCAAGCACAGTCTGCGAACCCTCCAATACCAAAAGGTGGAGAAGTCAAACGCCCTCGAGTGTTCACACCCTTAGGAGACACCCTCGAGAACATTCTCAATCTTCTGACAACACAGAAGAAAATTACGCATCTTCTTCCACCAGCTAGCCCTAATGGACGGGGTTTCAATGCTGCTCGGAAATGTGCTTATCATGCCGGGGCGCCTAGACATGATACTCATTATTGTTGGGCCTTGAAGCACAAAATCCAAGACCTGATAGACAACGGTGAGATCGTGGTCACAAAACCAGATTAACCTCACGTTCAAGACAACCCTCTTCCTCAACACAAAGAAGAAGAGGTCAACATGATCAATTGAAGCAATGGGCAGAGTTCCAATTTCAACTGTGAATCCTCCCAGACCCTCAGAGACGGTGTTAACAAATGGGATTATTCTAAGTTCCAGTTCACAATGGAACGAAAGATGAAAGCTCTATGCAAGCAAATTGAACAATTGGCAGAATTGGTGACTTATCAGCATCAAGTGACACGTCAATTAATCAGCCAGGAGCATGCCAACCTCCTACCTTTTGTCATGAATATTCCCTTGTCACTTTCAGAAAATGAAATCCTGGAAGACAAAGTGATAAAGAGAGCAAATGCCAAAGCCCGCCGGGATTTTGCTAACAAAAGGGAATTCACCTATTTAGGCCAACCTATGGAGGAATTCACCTATCAGTTCCCTTCTACCTCCAATCAACCCCCGTTCAGGACGGTACAACTCTGATGGAGTATGTCAATATCACTCCCATTCTCGCGGTCACAACACAGAAGAATGCTGGGCACTCCGCCACCTTATCCAAAATCTAATTGACAGTGGTGTCCTACACCTAGCGGAAGATGATATTGTGTTACGTGCAAGTGAGAATACATGTCCTACTAAGTGGAAGAGTGTGGTAGCAGTCATATCCACTAAAACTGATGGGGCTAACAAATCATTCACAATGCCAACAATTCAACTCAAGGGAAGCAACAATCCTTTGAAAGTGGCCGCTCCCGAGCCAGTCAAACTTGCTGTGCAGAGCACAATATCCTATTGTTAGCTTGCAAAAAGTTCCATGGAATTATGGAGAAGGTGAAGGATCCACCTCACATACAACTGCTACAGTGTCGAAGGAAAATTCATTGTATCTTCCCCAACGGGTGATGAAGCATACCATCAAATCAAAGGGGAAAATACCCATGGAGAAGATTAAAAAATTCCTCCACACTATGGGTCATAACGAAGCCAATGTGGTTTTAAGCTTAAAAGAAGCTCTACAACAAATATCAATTTTGGACTTGGTCCTAACTTTCGAGGATCACCGGAAGATCTTGCTGAAGGTTTTAGAAGAAGCCTATCTACCAACATCAGTTGATATGGAAAATTTTTAACATCTAGTTGATCACATTTTCAACAACAATATGATATCCTAAACTGATGATGACATATACCTTGAGGGAACCTATTATTCTGGCCGTTGCACATCAGCGATCTTTCACGCTCCCTACATGCTAGCTGGAGTCTTGATAGATGGAGGTTCATCTCTGAATATATGTCCATACGCTAATTTGGTGAAGATGAATATCAATCCCAACAGATTCTGGAGTAGCCATAACATCATCAAAGCTTTTGATGGAGCCCGTCAGAATTCGGTCGGAGTAATTGAACTGCCAATCGAAATTGGTCCCCATACATTCTGCGTATCTTTCCACGTACTCAAGATAGATTCGGGATACAACTTGCTCTTGGGATGACCTTGGATTCATATGGCAGGGGCAGTCCCCTCCACTCTTCATCAACAGTTGAAATACATTATCAACAATAGCCTGGTCACGGTCAACGTTGAACCAGAGTGTCCTCAACACGGAGACATGCCATTCATAAATGCTAATGCAAATGTTGAACCGGTCAGTTTTCATGGCTTAGAAGTAAGCAATACCCAATACCATGCTATTGGAATGCCATTACCCGAACCCAAGATTTATACCGAGGTAATTTCGGCTACTCAAGAAATGATGTCATTGGGTCATTAATCGGGACAAGGGCTGGGTAAAGATTTCCAGGGTATCAAGTACCCAATTCGATTAACCAAGCAAACTGGAACAGCTGGACTAGGCTATTCTGCCAGTTCTAGTCACAGGAGTCCTCATAAGCATCAGCAGATTCCTTCAGCTTCAACCATGCGGCGTTTATCTTCGCCTTGAAACTCGAGTCCGCACAACCTCCTATAAAGGTGCCAGCCAATGTAATGGCTATGTTATTTCCCAAGCCGGTACCGGTAAAGGAGAAAGAAGTCTTTGTTCCAAATCCCACAGTGAAAGTAGAGGAACGAAAAATCAAGCGAGCCGTCATCCAAATGATGTCAGGCATACGCATCATCGTTCATGATGAACATACAAACAGATACACCCCATACGATGATTGTCCAGATGTAATGGCCATCATTCGGGATAGGGAGGATGACGACAATCCCTCCATCACTGCAGTCCACCCAGACTTTGCCCTTGCCAATTAGAACAACACTCCTTGCATTGGTCGTCGAGGTAAAGCGGTAAACTCTTTACGCCTGTAGATATAATAACTTCTTACTTTTTCTCATGCAAGATTAGCAGTTTATTTTGGCAGTATATACTAACACTGTGTATAATCAAAACATTTCATATATACTAAGTGAAATCATATTTTGTTTCAGGACCTTGAATTTAGATGTGCCTGTACTTGCTGATACGATGCCTCTTCTCCATAAGGATTGTACCTTTGATGTAGAGATGAATTCAGCCTTGATGGAAATACAGGATGACATTGAGGTGCCTCTAGAAATTCAAGAATGGGTCAAAGACAAACCAAAACCCAACCTTGATCAAACCATTTCTTTCAATCTCGAAACCTTAGAAAGCCCTAAGTTAATCCAGATTGGTTCAGACCATACCCCAAACCAAAAGAATGACATGGTTACGCTATTAACCCAATTCCAGGATATGTTTGTATGGTCTCATGAAGACATGGTGGGTTTATCCATTGACATTGTCCTTCATCGCCTTCCCATTAAAGAAGGATTTAAGCCAGTCAAGCAAAGGCTCAGGCGATTGAAACCTGAGTGGAGTTTAAAGGTGAAAGAAGAAATTGTGAAATAATTTCAAGATGGCATCATCATGGTGTCCACATATCCTAAGTGGATATCCAACATTGTTCTCGTGCCTAAACCCGGAGGGAAGGTGCGAGTTTGCGTGGATTACCGTGACTTGAACAAAGCTTGCTTAAAAGATAGCTTTTTCGTGCCATTTATCCACATTCTTATTGACAATACTGCTCAATACGACATGTACTCCTTTGCTGATTGCTTTGCGGGGTATCATCAGATCATGGTTGCTGAGGAAGATCGTGAGAAAACTGCTTTCATCACGCCTTGGGGAACCTTTTGCTATAGACGGTTGTCATCCGGCCTCATCAATGTCGGAGCTACCTATCAGCGAGCTATGATGGCTCTTTTCCACGACTTAATGCACAAAGAGATCGAGATCTACGTGGATGACATCATTGTCAAGTCCTAGAAGGAGGATGACCATATAGATCATCTCAGAAAGTTGTTCAATAGGTTGCGTAAGTACAACTTGAAGTTGAATCCAGCTAAATGCGCCTTTGGCATTAAATCAGGCAAGTTTCTAGGATTTCTAGTAAGCCACAAAAGGATTGAGCTGGATCCTGCCAAAATCTAGGCCATCACGGAAATGCCCATTCCTCAGATAGAAAAGGAAATACGGGGATTTTTGGGAAAAATCAACTTCATTAGCAGGTTTATCTCTCAACTCACAGCAACCTGTGAGCCAATCTTAAAGCTATTAAGGAAGAACTCCTCCATGAAATGGAATGATGAGTGTTAAAATGCCTTCCACACAATCAAGAAATAACTAGTCAAAGCTCCCGTGTTGGTACCACCCAGGGATGATGTTCCCCTGTTCATGTATCTGTCCATAAGTGACAATGCTATGGGCTGTATGCTGGGACAGAAAGGTGATAGAGGCCAAGAATGATCTATCTATTACCTCAGCAAAAGATTCAGCATGAGTGAACACAAGTACACTTTGATTGAGAAGACTTGTTGTGTTTTAGCATGGGCTTCCATGAGGTTACAACATTATCTCCATGGTCACACCACCCATCTCATATCCCGCGTGGATCCTCTCAAATACGTGTTGAATAAACCCATGTTAAATTGTCGGCTGTCCAGATGGCAGTGGATCCTACAACAATTTGACATCATATATGTGACTCAAAAGTCTATCAAAGGTCAAGGAATTACGGATCAACTGGCCGCCGCACCTTCAAGGGATTTTCAAACCCTTGGAAACATATTTCCCCGATGAAGGAGTAATGACAGTTCAGTAACACCATCAGTACGATACGCGCCAATCATGGAAGAAGTATTTTGATTGGGTTGTTAATATGGAAGGTTCTGGAGCTGGAGCCGGTCTAGTATTTGGTACGGGGGAGCAGTATCCCGTCGCCGTCAAATTGCAGTTTATTAACACCAACAACACAGCTGAGTATGAAGGCTATCTCATGGGGCTAAAACTTGCCCGTTCAATGGGCATCAGGCGGTTAACTGTCTTTGAGTTGGTAATCAGACAATCCACCGGAATCTATCAAACCAAGGAACAACATTTGCTGCCCTACCATCGACAAGTTTTACATATAGTTTTGGAGTTCGAATAAATCCCCTTTATACACATTCCTCGTAATAGGAATGACTTTGCAGATGTGTTAGAAACTTTGGCCTCCTTGATTCGCATATCAGACAAGGAACACTTTCCAATCGTCACAATTTACCTGCACAAGGCCCCAGCCTATGGGAATTATATTGGAGAAGTATCGGATGAGTTACCTCCCATCCAACATCCTTTGTATCAGCATATCAAGGAATATCTACGAGATGGATCGACACCCGCGGAAGCGAGCCCGACTGAGAAAAGGCACATCCATCGAATTGCTATGAAATTCTACCTGAGTGGAGATGTGCTCTCCAAAAGAGATGCAGGACTAGGTCTCCTCAGATGTTTAGACAAAGATCGCTCCAAAGGCTTATGGATGAAATCCATGGTGGAGTCTGTGGCCCCCACATGAGTGGCCCCCTCTCTGTCGAGAAGGTCCTCAAGACGAAATTACAGTACTATCTCTCAAAGTCGATCGCAATGACCATGTCGAGATGCTATCGATGCAAATTCATGGGAATGCTATACACGCTCCTCCACGGAAACTCCACAACATGAGTTCACCTTGGCCCTTCTCAATGTGGGGAATGGACGTTATCGGGCCCATTGAGCCTAAAGCCAATAATGGACATCGATTTATCTTCACCATGATCGACTACTTCATCAAGTGGGTAGAGGAAACCTCCTTCCCTAGGGTTACCAAAGAAGTCATCATTGCTTTCATCAGAAACAATGTCGTTTGTCGATACGGACAACCAGAGGTGATTGTGTCAGACAATGCTAATAACCTCAACAACAAAATGATGGAGGAATTATGCAGTAAATTCTACATCAAACATCTTATCTCTGTCATCTATTGTCCGAAGATGAATGGTGCTATTGAAGCGGCTAACAAAAATATCAAGAAGATTATGCAAAAGATGTCTGCCAACCACAAAGATTAGCTTGACCTATTGCCTCTTACTCTGTTAGCCTACAAAACCTCAATGCGTACCTCCACTGGGGTAACCCCCTACGCATTAACCTATGGGATGGAAGCAGTGATCCCTATAGAAGTTGAAATGGAATCCCTCAGAGTGTTGATAGATGCTCAGCTGGATGAAGACCAATGGGTATAAGACAGGTCCCACCAATTATCTCTAATAGACGAAAGGCGAACCACAACTATCTTTCATCATCAGTTATATCAGCAAAGGATCGGCAGATCCTACAACAAAAAAGTTTGGCTACGACAATTTAAACAACATGACCTGGTTTTGAAGAAGATCATTGGCAACCAAGGTCAATCTAAGGGAAAATTCGCTCCTAACTGGGAAGGCCCATTTTTCGTCAAGGAAATATTGACAGGAGAAGCTCTTAGATTATAAGAAATGGACGGCGATGAATTTCCACAACTCATCAATTCGGACGCCGTGAAACGATACTATGTCTGAAGTTGCCTTCAAACAAACATCCTGGTGTTGGACCATCAGGTCACCAGTCATTCCGGTTCTTTAACCCTTTACAACATACAACTCTTCCACAGTTTTCCCCTCAGGGAAACATACTTTTCAAGCCAGCAGCCTAGCTTCTCTGCTTTCCTACGACTTAGGTCATCCCACTACGGATTGAACCTTTCGCGTTTGTAGTTTGGCTACCCATACATGGGATCAAACTTCTCATACCTGCAGTTTATCCTCAACCTAGGATTAAACTTTCTCCTCCCCACAATTTGACCTGCACATGGGATCACGCTTTTCATCTAACCTTGAGGGGCGAACTACGTCAACCTAATCTCCTCTTCAATAGGAGTACGTAGGCAACCATTTCATATGGCCCGGTCGCAATAAAACAAAAAACAACAAAAACATTTCTACCATCTTCTCCTCACAAAAACAAAAAAAAAACAAATTCCTACACCATGTCGGCCATATACAGCGTTGAACCTCTTACACCAGGTTTGAACTACGCAGACCTGATCTCCTCTTCAATAGGAGTACGTAGGCATCCATTCATGGTTCGGTCTCGTCCCCAACCAAAACACAAACCCTTGTCAGTTGGTATTGGGATCAGACATCAATCCACTACATTTCACCGACTTTAGACCAAAGGGATGGAATTACCTGAACTCCTCCCAAATAGGAGATTCGGCGACCATCTATGCTGCGGTCATACCTTGAAGAGCAACACCAATCCATAAGAGATGGAATTAACTAGGCTTCTCCTAAATAGAAGTACTGGCGACTATCTGTAGTGCGATCAATCTCAGAGAGGAAAGCCACATCCCTCTCAGTATTTTCATTCTGAAACCAGTCCCAAGACACCAAAGATGGTAGGGATACATACGGATCGATGATCCATTCTGAACTATCTAGAGACAACTCAATGTCTATCCACCCAGGAGGAATTCAGAATACATCAAGATCGCAAGCCTTGAAGCAGCAGGCAAAATATCAAGCAAGTAACGAAGTATATCTAAAGGGGAAGTGATCCAAAAATATATTTCCCTGTCATATATATAATGATGTTTGATATATACAATGTAAACTGTACATGACAAAAAGGCTAAGCTAGTATGTGCAGGAAAATAAAAGCTCATCTACAAGTAAGGGTATATGCGAGCTAACAAGCCCAACATGGCGTCCCTCTCAGAAGAAGGAGGCGAAGTTATGGTCTCCTGTACGAGAATATCCACACGACTCAACAGATCTGCAGCCATCTGCATGGTGACCATATACTCATCAATGTAAGCGCTCATCTCTGCAGTACTATCTGTGATGGCTACATCCTGGGAAGATATGGCACTATCCCGCTCAAATATCACTGCATCTCTGGCTGATCTGGCCTCATCCCGCTCAACAACAGCGACATCTCTGCGAGTTAATGCCTTGTCTCTCTCTAATAGAGCTGCGTCTCTCCCATCAAGGGAAGTCAACATCAAAGATCGAGCCTGATCTCTCTCAAAGGTCATCAGATGAAGACTCGCTTTCAAGTCTTGTCTTTGAATCACAACAAGATTTGATCGGGAGAATCTAGAAGAAATGTTGGCAACCCAGTAGCGGGCTCCTCCTCGATGTGGGAATCAATATCCTCCATGGGCTCTACATCATCTGACTCACTATCCGGTACTATGGATGTGACGACCCCAAATTCAGGTACTTGAAACCCGAACTCAGTGCTTCACGATACCATTTCTATGAGCGGAATAATACTACTAATAATAATAATATAGATTATCAAATTTAATTTACATATTATCAAAGTTTTCAATCCCAAGTACGAAACCTTTAAACATTCATTACATTACATGATAATTAATATATATGATCATTATCCTAATAAAGTCTAGTTATTACAAAAGATAGCATTATCATTCATTCATCGGCCTTCCCTTTCCCTTTGTTCTTGGAAGAGCCTTCAGGTTGTTCATACTTAGCTGAAAACATTTAAATTAAGCAAGGATGAACATTTGAGTGCTCAAGAAGTAATAAAGAACAATAACATTTAGTTGAATGAATTAAATGTTTTCTTTGAATCGATACTTCTACAACAAATCAACAATTGTTGAAGTAAAATTTGAACCAATAATAACAACATATCATTTCGATTTCAAATTTTTGAAACTACGTATTGACTATAAATGAGGATCATTTGACAGACTATGAACATTGTTTTCTATTTTCGAAAAGGTTAAACAGAACTTCATCTGTAAATCGTCATAACTTACGGGCACGGGGGGTGATCAGCCCGTTATGCCCTGTATTGATCAATACTACATTATAGGATGATATTTTCGTCCAGCATTTCCGCCTTAGGCGCATAAAGGTTTCCCATATTTGGGATGTTCATACCAGTCTTGAATCTGAACCAAAATAATTCAGTTGGATACCAATAAAGTTCTTATCTTGTTCAACAACAATTTTAAGTTAGTGTCTAGCCAGATCAAATAGCTTAAACGGCTTTTAATTCAACTTGTACATACTGGACACCGATAAGTATGTATCAACATGTGATAAAATATAATGATTATCCAAGTGAGGACACTTGTATAACCATGTTTAGAAATTAACGAACAGAATATATTTCTTGATCTATCATAACATAATTAAGGAACTTGTACAATAGATTGTAATTTCGTAACTTACTTATACAGAATCATTGCATAAGTATATACAAAAGTTGAAATATTTGAATAATAAAAAGAGTAGTTCAGATATTATCTTATGCATATCCATTGCATAAAGTAAATGCAAAGGGTTAGATACTTGCCTTGTCTGCTGCTTACACAACTTAGATTATCTTTTATATCAAGCACTATCATTAAATAGATCATTCACTTGATTAGAATAACATATGATATGATATTGTCTCGCTATTTCATAAATCAAACATAACCTAATGACATTGTCATGTAAGTTTAACAACCATTGAATCACAAATAAACATTTATCAAGTCAACCTATCTAAGTCCAGATCAATTTCTGAAATATATCGGTGTATTGACAACTTTATCGGGTAATTATCGAGCCTAAGACTCTAATCTGTAACTTAGTATCAATCATATTATTTTTAAATAACTTATCATAATTTTTAAACATTTATTATAATTTATCATGAATTTTCAAACATCGGAATCATTATTAAATGATTTAAATATTAAGTAATTTCATTATCATTAACATTTAATTAATATTAAACTATTAATGAAACCATTGCTAAAATATTAAAGTTATTTATAATAACTTAGAATATTTTTAAAGTATTAATATTACCTCTAAATGATTTTTAAAATATTTAAAATTATTTTTAAATAATTATCATTAATATTAAAGTATTAATGTATTATTTATCAAAATATTAAAAGTCATTAAGTATAAATTAATAATATTTTTAATTCATTTATATGATTTTTAAATTAAAACCATTTTTAAACTATTTATTTAATATAATTATTAAATAAATTTAATATTATTAATAATAAATTAATAATCATTAATATTAAATTATTAATAAAATTATCCTTTAAATATTAAAAGTTATATTTTATAACTTAAAATATTTTTAAACTATTTAGTTTCATTTAAAATGATTTTTCTAATTATAAAATTATTTTAATTAATTAATTTAATATAATTACTAATTAAATCTAATTGCATTAATATTAAATAATTAATGAAATTTGTCTTAAAATATTAAAAGTTAAATTTTATAACTTAAAATATTATTAAATACCTTTTATCATTTAAAATGATTTTTAACATAATAAAATCATTTTAATCAATTTATTTTATGTATTTATTAAATAAATAAAATATAAATAATATCCAAATAATTATTAATATTTATGAAAAATATGTCAAATTATTAAAAGTTAATTTTAATAATTAATTTCTATTTTTAAATGATTTATGGAAAATAAATTAAATAAAATTAGTAAATCCGACGCTATAGCCTTTAACGACAGAAAGCGTCGCCTTAGGTGTTCTTGAGCCCTCAAGAACATTCATAGCATAGTTTCGGGTGACCTACTTTGACCAAGCATTAAACACTGATCCTATTGTTTCAGGCAAGCTAATGATTAGAGGTTGTAGTACTAATGTCAGACTACACAATCCTACAACAAACATGGCCAACAAACATAAAACTAGAGAGATCTAGTCTTGCAAAGTGGTACATCGTTGAGTCGTTCTTCATTTCTGGGTTTGCCCAGAAATGAAGAACAGTTCGACAGTTCATATTTGGGCTTCCACAACTTGATATCCTTTTGATGTTTAAGTGATTTAAGGCTTTCAGGTTCTAGACCACATGTAGTACTATAGATCTATCACAAAACATCAACATAACAACAACACATCAACCCAATATGGACCGGTCAAAGTGGTGGTCAGAAACTGCTTATGAAAGTTTCTGGGTTACCCAGAAACTTCATCCGGCAGTTTCGTCCACACCACTTTGACTACTGATTACTTTGATTCAGAGAAGGATATAAAGATTCTAGAGGCATGGTCATGTAGCCTACACATCAGACAACAACATTACCACAATAACAGAGTCTAACACGTAAAATAAGCAAGATCTAAGCGCATGAACATGCTATCAGACTTTCTAGGCACGTTCTGGTTTACTCAGAAACGTTCGGTCAATGCCGGTCAACGTGGCTTGACCACTAATAACTTTCAATCGACATGATCCGGTGTGACGCCCCAAAATAGGTATACACAACACCCATTCTCGAGTCGTCAAATATACATGGTATGTAAACAACTACAACTTTATTATTACAACAAGAAACTGTGAGTTTGAATACAAATATTATCTTCTGCATAATATCTATACTCAAATAAATCCTCATCACATTTATTGATACATTATTTTACAAAAATGGTGAGGACTACTAAACAACTTTCTAAAACCTTCATTCCATACCCCACTAAGACTCGCTATATTCTCGCCTCCCCGAGAAAAAAAATGGAACAAAAAGGAAAAGGGTGAGCTCAACTAGCTCAAGAAAGAATATTATGACTAAGATAATATACAACAAATTATCGTTAGTCTTCAACAGGAAAAAATCTAATAGAATACAATAGACAACAAATTTTAAATCAATATTCGCAGATGAAATAATAATTCATTAGAAGAGTTAAGTAGAGAATGAAAACTACTATAATCTATGAATTTAAAAGTTCATCATCAATATTTTATCCCCGTAAACATCAATCAATATACATCCGAATCAAATATTCATCTTTGCACTACAGCCCAAAGATATTCATCACCGGGTCATGTTCATTTAAACACTGCTCATCTTCACACTACAGCCAAAAGATATTCTTCAAATCATTCATCTTTGCACTACAGTGCCAAAGATATTCTTAAGAAATCATTCATCTTTGCACTACAGTGCCAAAGATATTCCATAATATCATCATTTAAGAGTGAGGATGATGAAAATATTTTTTTTTAAAGAAACGAATCCAAAGGAAACAAAATGACAAGGATTAAGGATTAAGGATTCGTATTTGGTTTTATCCACGCCCAAAAAATACCTCAAAAATAATCATAGTGGTGTAAAATTCAAGAATGATCAAAACATGGATACAATCGTAGCTAGTATCCGTAATAGATATTTTGGACAAAAAGAAGAAATTTTATTTTTCTATGAATAGTACCAGATACGTGAATAGTGTCAGATACGTGAATAGTGGCCGATAATACGTGAATAGTAACTCCGACACCAAAAGATAGAAATTCCACAAAAATCTTCACTTCACGCTTCATAATAGTACTCGTGAATAAGAATCTCGTGAATAAGAATAAGAATAAGAACTCGTGAATAGTAAATCTCGTGAATAAGTAACTCGTGAATAGTAACCCCATACTGAAAAAGTTCCAAATTTGATAAAAACTTCAGATCAACATTTCAAAGATAATGATATTGAAGAAATAATATCATTACAAAAAAAAATAATATCCCTTACCTCGAAAGATCAAGATTTCTAAATAGAATACCGTATAAGGTCAAGGAACTTGCAGACCGCCTAGCAATACTCAAAGTATACTCAAAATACTCACAAGAATACGCCAAAATATCGAGAGAAATAGAGAGAAACTTTCAGCTTCGTGTGATTTTCAATTCTAACCCAAGACCCTATTTATAGAAAATGCTAGAACACCAAAAGCGTAAAATTTAATATAATATTAATATAATTATACAAATTTTCCTTAGCCCACCTTTTGGTCAAAACACCAGCCACACATGTTAATGATGTCCAAAAAATACAAAAAACGTTTTTCTTAACAAAAATAATTTAAACTCCCAAAAATCAATTATTTTGAGCTTCTAACTTCAATAATTCATAATAAATAGCCCTTTCATCAGAAAATTCGAATCTCGCGAGTTTTTATAGGAAATTCAATTCTCTACAACTTTGCAGAAGAAAGTTTTTCCAAATTCCAAATAGAAATTCGACCAAATCCACAAACCAAGCGATTTTACAGTGCTATAATCAAATTTCTTGGCCAATAATCAGGTCCACCAACACACAAAACATGTGTTAAACATTTAATGCCACAAAAATACTCTTCCTCCTCATATACTCATATATCCCACATTCATTGTAAAATATCACCGCTAATATATTATTAAAATAATATATTTAAATGAATTATTTTATCGTAAAAGATAAAATATTAATTTTCAACAATTGTCATTTTAAAATTTTCTCCATCTATATCCACATAAAATCAATATTTTCCTCATCATATAAATCAATAATTAATTATTCACAAATAATATTACGTAATCACAATATTGACAACCGTGCGCTTCCTCAGTGAGCAGGGGCTTTCCAATAAGAATTTCTTCATCAAGCGCCGCAATTAGATGACCAAACCTCTCCTTAGATGTAACTTTCTAGACATTGCCAATAATGTTATCTAATAATATTATTCAGATAATATGAATTATTGCTCGATAATGAAAGATACCGTAAATGACAATTATCAAAACAACAAAGAATATAAAATATCAACGCAAAGAATTATTAACTCAATAAAATATCGAATAAGAATTACCGTAACCATTATCGAGTAGTGCCTTCTCACGTAAGAATCAATAATTGGTGCAATACCGCGTGCTACCGCTCAACAACGCCAGATTAGTGTGTTTTAACCACCGGTATTCCAACAAGATAATCTGTAAATAACTACGCCAATTATTTAAAAACAACTTATATTTGTCGCTTTCTTCATCCAATCGCTTTCCACATGGGCCCACACATGGTCACTACCGTCAGCATTTAATATTCCCCGACAAAGATTTAATATTCCACGACCAAACGAATATTCCCCACAACAATGAATATTTTATAACCACTTGCTTATTTTGAAATATTTATGATTTAACCCTTAACTATCCACATTAATCAAATCAACCCTTACTATTTCAAAATAAAGGAAATTCCTTTTATTTAAAAATTTCTTGGTCTTACAACCTCCCTCCTTATGAAATTTCGTCCCTCGAAATTGACGACGACGACTGTGTTTTTTGAAAGGTGAGGATACCTCGCTTTCATTTTCGCTTTCCAATTCCCGTGTCATTTCCTCTATAAAGATGATTCCTCCACAAAACTTTAACTTGTGGTATAACCTTTCATGCAGTAGGACATGCTCCTTCCTATCCAAAATCTTGACAGTACCTCCTCATACGCTAAGTCTTCTACTATCTCGTCCTGGTTCTAACTCTATAACGTGGTTCGGTCTTTCACATATTTACGGCAGTACGATATGTGAAACACATTATGAACACGAGACATACTTTGAGGTAACGCAAGTCTATAGGCTACATTTCCTACTCTGGCCAAGAATTTGAAATGGACCGATAAATCGTGGATCGAGCTTTCCTCTCTTCCCAAATCTTGTAACTCCTTCCATGGAGCAACTCGCAACAATACATGATCCCCTACATTAAATTCCACGCCCTTTCGATGAAGATCCGCATAACTCTTTTGTCGATCTTGTGCCGCTTTGTATACGCTGTCGAATCATTTGGATCTTTTCATTAGTCATATCGTGACTTAACTCGGTCCCAACAATGTTGCTTCACCCACCTCATCCCAACATATCGAGAACGACATTTTGTCCATATAATGCTTCAATGGAACCACACCTATATTGTTTAATAACTATTGTTGTTGTAGGAGAATTCCACCAATGGCAAGTACTTATCCCAACTTCCTTTGAAATCTAGGACACGTAGTTTTAATATATCTTCAAGAGTTTGAGTAGTCCTTTCGATTGCCCATCCGCTTGAGGATGGTATGCCAAATAAATCGTAAATTGCGCTCATAGCTTTTTGCAAACTAACCCAAAATCATGAAGTGAATCTTGGGTCACGATCTAAAACTATGGATACAGCATGCCATGCAACCTCACAATCTCATTTACGCATATACTAGAAAGACGCTCAAGGAATAAGTCTCCGACGCGGCAAGAAATGAGCAGACTTGGTTAATCTATCAACAATAACCCAAATAAAGATTGATGCCTTGAGAAACCGTAGGAAGACCCGTAACGAAATCCATAGTAATGTGTTCCCACTTCCATTCCTAATCTCAAGTGGTTGCAACGGACCCTTAGGTACAAGATGCTCCGCCTTTACACGCTAAGTAAGTTAAACACATCGAGATAAACTTTGCGAATCTCTCTCTCATATTGTTCCACCAAAATGTATGTCAAGATCACGATACATTTTAGTACTTCCAGATGGATTGCAAATGGTGTATTGTGTGCCTCCATCATAATCTTGTACTTCAAATCGTAGTCGTTAGGAACACAAAGTCTAGAGTGGACTCAAGTATTCCTTCTTCATCAATTCTCGCTTAATAAATA
Organism: Panax quinquefolius; assembly: GCA_020205615.1. Taxonomy (NCBI): domain Eukaryota; kingdom Viridiplantae; phylum Streptophyta; class Magnoliopsida; order Apiales; family Araliaceae; genus Panax; species Panax quinquefolius. Next base: position 114,246,142 of record CM035160.1, on the reverse strand, counting down.
GCTCCTTCTTGTACTTTCTTCTTCATACGCATCACCCGCCTGGGTGGCTTGAGCAACCTTAACTTTTTCTATTAAAGTCGGCTCTACGCGATACTTGACATCATCGCACTCGCTCCCACATATGATCTTCTACTCAACAATCGCCACCACCACGCTCGCTTTTACCGGATGGTATTGAATAGTGTGGTCGTAGTCTTTCAATAGCTTGAGCCAACGTCACGCCAGCATGTTGAGTTCTTTTTGAGTGAAGAAATATTTAAGGCTTTTATGGTCTGAATATATCTCCACTTTCTCCCCATATAGATAGTGCCTCCATATTTTTAAGCGCAGCTTATCGCGCTAACTCTAGATCATGAGTAGCCTCTCATACTCTTTAAGTTGTCATGCGAGGCATAGGCTATGACTTTCCCACGCCAGATGAGAACACATCCTAACCCTTTGCCAAGCATCATCAGAATAACAAATCCATCCGAACTAGATGGTATTGTTAGAAACAGTCTTTCTCCTCTTAAGCTCTTGGAAACTTTTCTCGCATTCCTCGCTTCCATATGAATTTTGTATCTCTTCGAGTCACTAAGTTAATCTTAATAGCGATTCGAGAATATCCTTCAACGAATCTCCGATAATAACCAACTAAGCCTCAGAAAGCTACGTATTTCGATAATCGACTTAGGTTGCTCTCAATCGCGACTCATATCCCAATCTTGATAAAGACGTCACAATGACACCTATCGCTTACTATCGCATCTAATACGACGCCCCTACAGAGAGTTCGCTTAGGTGAATTCCACAAAGGAAGTCACAAGATAAAGGCTCAGTACCAAATTTATAGTTGAATTTTTAACTCCTCAAGTTCAATAGAGCCATTCGATATGAGATTTTAGAAATGAGTTTTGTACCGGGTTCAAAGTCGATACAAAATTTAATATCGTGCTTTGGGAGTAAGCCAAGAAATTCTTCGTAAAATACGCCAGAAAAAATCAATAACAACAGAATATTATTCAAATCGACGTGTCTTTATTCAAATCCATAACACGGACTAAGAAAATTTGACATCCGTAATAAACGAATGACTTCATGGCTTGATATGAAAATGTTTGACTACAATGGTTTGATTGCTTGAATTCAATAACAAAGTTGCTTAGGAATATGAAAACTAACAACCTTACGAAAATAATCAATTTCGGCATGATGAGTAGTTAACCTTAAAATCACATCAAAAACAAATATCTCTATAGAAATAAGGTTAACAGTAATGTGATAGTGCCAACTCGAATCAAGCAAGATTTATAAACAAATGGATGTGATGAAAGTTTCTCCTAACGGAGTTTCCACAGATAGGTCAAAGTCTAATTTCTCCTGAGTCAAGTTTAAACGCTGAGCGCAAGTAAGAGAGATAAAAGAATGGGTAGAACCGATATCTAGTAAGGTATATACTTCGCAAGAATTTATAATTGACTAACCCGTGCTAACTTCGTCGTTCCTCGATTTTGACCGGCCACGACAAACGCCTCTTCCTAAATCGCTGACTTTGACTTTTCTCGACATCTTTTGAGTCACCGTCCCAATGAACTAGGTTTCGCCACCGCATAATCTCGAAAGCGATATGTCCTTCCTTTCCACAACTATAGCATACCTTAAACTGCTAGGCGCTTTGATGATATGTCCCTCTTTCCCGCATTTGTAACATACGACCGGTGGTCGCTCTCCTCCCTTAAAACTAGTTGCTATAGCGCCGACGCCTTCACATGGTCGCTGTTGAATCTCCTCTTTAAAATCTCCTCCCGACTCGCTTCTTCTATTTTCATGGCCACGATTACCACCGTAGTGGTTACCGCTTTGTCTCAGATTCTTCTTTCTCCGCCGGGTTATCGTTATTCGATGACCGCTATCTTCTAGATGATCCTCGTTATGGTCCCCATTGAACGTATTTTATCTCGCCTCTAACAACCGAGCCCCGCTGACAACATCCGAATAGAGAGAAAATTTATGAGAAATGAGATATCGACGATGTCGGGTTTCAAACCTCTCGTAAACATCCGCCATACGCTCCTCATTCTCCACCAAATGAGGTGCAACTCGATAACTCCGCTAACTTCGCCAGATCGACACCGCCATGTTATTCTCGCTTCTAGTCTAATAAACTCCACTTCCTTCATACGACGAATACTTTCGTGGAAGTACTTGTCATTGAACTGCTTCAAACGCTCCCACGACATGCCGAAAAGTACCGATGGGTACGCTTCACGATTCCCACCAAGAATCCGCCTCGCCACTTTAACATAAAGGTGGCGAATGGAACTTTCGTCGCTCTCCGCATCCCAAGACATCGAATATCTTGGTAATTTGTTTAACCCACGCCTCCGCCATAATCGGATCCGCTTTTCCTGCATTCGTGGTCCCAACTTTTGAATCGCTTGGGTCAGACCACCGTGAATTGCTATCATTTCCTCCTCAGATTTTGAACACGAGTCTCCTCGTCGATTTTGCATGAACTGCAAAAAACTTCTAAACATCCCCTCGCTCATCATCTCGCCAATGGTGTTGTTCACAGGAGGAACATTGCCACTGTTGCACGCTCTCCTCGCTGGTAAGTACAGCATCTCCACTGGCCTCATTTACTCCATCATAATATTCTCAATGACATTCTCAAATACCGCCATAAAATAAGGGTTAATTAAGGAAATCAATATATCACATAATATCCCTATATACTCGACTAACTAACAAATAAGCTTAGTAGACACACTAGCGAAGGATTTACTCGCCTCCCCTCCTAGTTCTATTCCCCGATCTCCGCCAGAGATCATATCCCTAAGCTCGATACTAACTCGTGACGCCCCCAAAATAGTATACACACACACCCATTCTCGAAATCGCCAAATACACGGTATGTAAACAACTACAACTTTATTATTACAACAAGAAATCTGTGAGTTTGAATACAAATATTATCTTCTAGATAATATCTATACTCAAATAAATCCTCATCACATTTATTGATACATTATTTTACAAAATGGTGAGGACTACTAAACAACTCTTTCTAAAACCTTCATTCCATACCCCGACTAAGTACTCGCTATATTCTTCGCCTCCCGAGAAAAAAATGGAACAAAAAGGAAAAGGGTGAGCTTCAACTAGCTCAAGAAAGAATATTATGACTAAGATAATATACAACAAATTATCGTTAGTCTTCAACAGGAAAAATCTAATAGAATACAATAGACAACAAGTTTTAAATCAATATTCGCAATGAAATAATAATTCATTAGAAGAGTTACGTAGAGAATGAAATACTATCTTAATCTATGAATTTAAAAAATGCATCATCAATATTTTATCCCCGTAAACATCAATCAATATACATCTCGAATCAAATATTCATCTTTGCACTACAGCCAAAGATATTCATCACCGGTCATGTTCATTTAAACACTGCTCATCTTTGCTACGTACAAAATATTAAAAGATATTCTTCAAATCATTCATCTCTTGCACTACACCCACAGCCAAAGATATTCTTAAGAAATCATTCATCTTTGCACTACATGCCAAAGATATTCCATAATATCATCATTTAAGACCGAGGATGATGAAAATATTTTTTTAAAGAAACGAATCCAAAGGAAACAAAATGACAAGGATTAAGGATTAAGGATTCGTATTTGGTTTTATCCACGCCCAAAAATACCTCAAAAAATAATCATAGTGGTGTAAAATTCAAGAATGATCAAAACATGGATACAATCGAGCTAGTATCCGTAATAGATATTTTGGACAAAAAAGAAGAAATTTTATTTTTCTATGAATAATAGCACCGATACGTGAATAGTGTCAGATACGTGAATAAAGTGCCGATACGTGAATAGTAACTCTCGACACCAAAAGATAGAAATTCCACAAAAACATCTTCACGCTTCATGAATAAGACTTGTGAATAGTATAAGAATCGTGAATAAGAACTCATGAATAAGAACTCGTGAATAGAATCGTGAATAAGAACTCGTGAATAAGAACCCCTAATAGTAAAAAAAAGTTCCAAATTTGATAAAAACTTCAGATCAACATTTCAAAGATAATGATATTGAAGAAATAATATCATTACAAAAAAATAATATCCCTTACCTCGAAAGATCAAGATTTCTAAATAGAATAATGTATAAGGTCAAGGAACTTGCACCGCCTAGCAATACTCAAAGTATACTCAAAATACTCACAAGAATACGCTCAAAATATCGAGAGAGAAATAGAGAGAAAACTTCAGCTTCGTACGTGTGATTTTCAATTCTAACCTAAGACCCTATTTATAGAAAATGCTAGAACACCAAAGCGTAAAATTTAATATAATATTAATATAATTATACAAATTTTCCTTAGCCCACCTTTTGGTCAAAACACCAGCCACACATGTTAATGATGTCCAAAAAAAATACAAAAACGTTTTTCTTAACAAAAATAATTTAAACTCCCAAAATCAATTATTTCTGAGCTTCTAACTTCAATAATTCATAATAAATAGCCCTTTCATCAGAAAAATTCGAATCTCATGAGTTTTTATAGGAAATTCAATTCTCTACAACTTTGCAGAAGAAAAGTTTTTCAAATTCCAAATAAAAATCGACCAAATCCACAAACGGGCGATTTTACAAAGCTATAATCAAATTTCTACCAATAATTGGGTCCACCAACACACAAAAACATGTTTTAAACATTTAATGCCACAAAATACTCTTCCTCCTCATATACTCATATATCCCACATTCATTGTAAAATATCACCGCTAATATATTATTAAAATAATATATTTAAATGAATTATTTTATCGTAAAAGATAAAATATTAATTTTCAACAATTGTCATTTTAAAAATTTTCCATCTATATCCACATAAAATCAATATTTTCCTCATCATATAAATCAATAATTAATTATTCACAAATAATATTACGTAATCACAATATTGACAACCAGTGCGCTCCTCAGAGAAAGAGGGCTTTCCAATAAGAATTTCTTCTTCTCGGCGCCAATTAGATGACCAAACCTCTCCTTAGATGTAACTTTCTAGACATTGCCAATAATGTTATCTAATAATATTATTCAGATAATATGAATTATTGCTTCGATAATGAAAGATAATGTAAAATGACAATTATCAAACAACAAAAGAATATAAAATATCAACGCAAAGAATTATTAACTCAATAAAATAATCGAATAAAGAATTATCGTAACCATTATCGAGTAGTGCCTTTTCACGTAAGAATCAATAATTGGTGCAATACCGTGCTACTCGCTCAACAACGCCAGACAGTGTGTGTGTTTTAACCACCGGGTATTCCAACAAAGATAATCTGGTAATTACTACGCCAATTTATTTAAAACAACTTATATTTGTCGCTTTCTTCATCCAATCGCTCACATGGGCCCACACATGGTCATGTACTGGTCGCATTTAATATTCCCCGACAACAGATTTAATATTCCACGACCAAACGAATATTCCCCACAACAATGAATATTTTATAACCACTTGCTTATTTTGAAATATTTATGATTTAACCCTTAACTATCCACATTAATCAAATCAACCCTTACTATTTCAAAATAAAGGAAATTCCTTTTATTTAAAAATTCTTGGGTCTTACAAGATCTTAGACCTTAAGGTTTCCCAAATAATTTCTTGGGTTTAAAAATTTAAGTATAAAGTTTAATAAAATTTTAATTAGACCACACTAATTAAAATTAAGGGTTTTAATAGAAAATTAGGGTTTTAAAATAATTAGGGTTCCTAAATAATAATTAGGGTTTCAAATTTATAAATTAGGGTTTCAAATAATTAAGGTTCCTAAATAATAATTAGGGTTTCCCTAATTAACCTTAAATTCTATAATACTCAACGTTAATCAAATCACTACTAGAAAAACAAGAATACGTGATGAAATTTTGTGACAGTTTTTAAAAACAATCATAAAAGATAGTAATTTGTGATGTACTTTTTAAGCAATCACAAAATAATAGTATATAGGATGGCTCTTGGTGATGACTAATTTTGCCATCAATGTATTATAATTGTGATGGTCATGTCAATCACACCAATTTTTTCACGCAAAATAAATTTTCTTTTTGTGACGCACTAAGTCATCACATATAGATATACCCTTTTCGTGATTGCATTTAAGCTATCACTAATATTTTAATATAGGAAATAATCAAAACAATATTTCATGACGGTCGTGACAATCATTAAAAAGATAGATTTTTGTGACGACTTTTATTTGCAATTACAAAAAGAAGGTATTTTGTGATGGAATTTTCAAGCCGTCACAAAATAATAAAATATATGATGGCTCTTAGTGATGACTAATTTTACCATCTTTATAGAGTATTTGTGACTGCCATTGCAATCACCAAATCTTATTTGGAACTAATTTTGTTTAGTAAGTCAACTCACATATGTTTCCTTTTATATTTTGTTTTAAAATTATAATCATGATCTGGACTTTGGTGTAGTGGTAATACTCGTTATTTAGTTTGTAAATGGGAGAGGGTTCGAATCCTACAAGTATCATTTGATTCAATTAATATAGATATAATTAATATAGTGAAATAAATTATACGTAAATAGATATTCACATTCCTACATTTGATCCCTAAAGTCTTATTTTTTTGTGATGACTTTGACAGTCACAATAGATTATATGTTAATGTGATTGTATTAATCATCACAAAATCACTAAGCGTTTACGTGATTGCAAAAACCATCACGTAAAACCTTTCATGATGGGCGTATACAAGACGACCATTGTGATGCTTAAAGCCATCACGTAAACCTTTCGTGATGATTTTCCTACTTTTGGTGATAGATTTAGGCCATCACAAATGACCATTTTTTTAGTAGTGAATAACACAATTTCTTACCCATCATAAACTCCGATTTGAGTTTCAAATTAGGGTTACTAGGGGTTGTCATGATACACCATAATTGACCAACCATTATCGGTCCACGTATACAGTACATATTTATAGCACTGAAAAATTAAAAATATAATTAATATTATATTATTATCATTCCTTATTTCAAAACAATAATATGGGTTTGGATTCCATATCGATTTACCTTGCATAAACAACTTTATTAATTAAGTTAAAATACTTAACTTAATAATCGAGCAAAAATAATAATAATTATATTTGTTCTAAAAATCATTTCATATATTATTTAAATAATATATAATTATATTTTCATGGAAAATAATTAATAAAAACATTTCTATTATAAAATTAATTATTATAAGAATATAATTTATAATAATCAATAATTCTAAAATAAAATTATTTGTAAATATTCATGTAATAAATATATTTTTATTTTCCACATAAATACATATACACATTATCTTGTACAAATCCTCATCCTTAAAATAAAAATAAAAATTTATACGCAAAAAATTTACATTTTATTTATATAGATAATATCGGGTTATTACATTCACCCTCCCTTATAAAGATTCCGTCCCCGGAATCACCGTTTTAAAACTTTCACATATAAGGGTACATAGCATACACAACCATTTCTAGTAGATCTCGATCATAATTGATCGAACTGATCTTTAACTTTTCACATAAAGCTTGTCTTTCTAATTAAGCGGATATTTGATTTCTTAAAAGAACTCAAATTCCTCCCTCAAAATTTCTTTATAAAATAATTTATTATTTATAGGAAAATCATGTATAAGAGAATAAAAGTTATACGAATAATACACGGAGTTCAATTGCTTGCTTTGATAGTCCAGTATCACAGGCATCATGTTTGAAGACCCTTGCAGTAGATTTTGTCGGCTTGCTAGATGATGTTGGCCTTGTGATCGCCAAAGTTCCGCCGCTTTTACCCATGTTCACGCTTTCTGCTTCCGTCATCCTTTTTGGACAGTCCTTCACCTTATGCTCCTTTGATCCGTACAGATAACACCCATTAACCGTTCTAGGATTTGGGCAGTTACGAGAGATATGGCCCTCCTGCCCACACTTAAAACATACAAATTTACCTTTCAGACATTCCCCCAAATGGTTCTTTCCATAGTTCCCACATTGTACCAGCTGCTTCTTCTTTGTACCTTCCTGCTTCACCTGCATACCCCCAAAGTTGTTTCCCTTCCTCTTTTCATTTCAATTCTCCCTGTTTGTTTCCACCTTCCCAGCTCCCTCAACCTTACTCTTGTTCCTTCTTTCCTTGTTGTAGAGGCTCATGGCCTCACTCCCTCCTCAGCAATAATAGCTTTCTCCATGAGTGCTGCAAACGTAGGGATTTACAACACTGCCACCTTGTTGTAGAGCCAGAGTTTTAATCCCAGCTCAAACCTTCTAGCTTTCCTAGCCTCCGTATCAGCTTGATGCGGAGCAAACCTAGCCAACTCATTAAACTTAGCGGCGTATTCTGACACCATCATATTCTCCTGCTTCAATTCCAGAAATTTTACCTCCATCCTAGCCTGCATACTAGATGAAAAATAGTTTTCAAAAAATAGAGTTTTAAACCTTTCCCAAGTAACTACATCTTCTCCCGCCCTCGCCTGATTCGCTTCCCACCAAAAATTTGCTTCACCTTTCATCATATAGGTGGCAAAAGCAGTCTTTTGCCCCTCAGCTATCCTAGCTATAATGAACGTCTTTTCGATCTCTTTAACCCAAGTTTGGGCTTCTATAAGGTCAATTGTACCTCTAAATTCGGGCGGTCCTGCAGCCTTGAAGTCTTTGAAGTTTGCCAAGCGGTTGTCTGGCTGGTTCCCTACGACTGGTATTCCTTGTTGCATAGCCTGAGCTACCATGTTTGTAAAGTGTTGTATTGGATCTGGTTATTTTTCCCTAGCGTTATTGACAGATTATTCCGCCCTTCGATTTCTAGTTTGACGTCTTGGCAGCATTATCTGATTAAATAAAACATAATTTAACTTACATTCTAAACCTTATCTTATAAGTTTAATATATTAAACTTGTTTCATTACTCAAACATAGATTCATATTCATTCAACGATTTCAAAATACTTTACATATCGCAGAAAATACTGTATTAAACATTAGTTATTCCTTTGTGACTACAAATGTCGGGATTTACAAACTTGATCATTACAAAAGTTGAGAACATAACCTTACACATACATATTTATCACAAATATTACATTAAACACATGCATCTACCCAACAGAACCTATACTACCTATTTATTACACCTTTTCCTTGGATAACTTTTCGCTTGATGACCTCCTATTCCATAATTAAAACAGACACATTGTGTTGGATTGAGACAATGAGGAGAGAAATGTCCCTTCTGTCTGCAATTGTAGCAAACATATTCCCCTTTTCTGCATACACCTTTATGTTTCTTGTCACAATTTGCACACCTTTCTATTCGATTAATTTTTCCTTGGTTGTTATCAGGATTTCTTATATCACGGTCTTTCATCTTTCTTTTCCCCTTCTTGCTTGTAGCTGCGCATGTTTTGTTGCTTTTACCTCCAATTTGGTCAATTTGGATTTTAAGCTTATCTTGTTCTTCCATTGTTTCTATTAATGCTTTCCGCAGTTGACTATTTAGTAGTTTTTCTATTTCCCATAATTTTTCCAAAGAGGAAACCTGGTCCCGTAGATTCTGTACTTCAGTTGATGCTTGATCAGCTCCAACTTCAGTGTCCGAATCACTATCTGTCAATTCCACCATTTTCGGATATGGTATTACGTTTTCCACGATAACCACCTCATCAAGGTTGCCTTCACTTTGAACCTTTATTTTAGCTATTGGCTTTGATATTGGCTCCTTCTTTACGATCCAAGGGTATCCTAATCCTTTTTCACCTGACATCTACACACATGAATTATCCTGATTAGCATATAATATTTACACATAACAAACAATAATTTTTTATAGGTTATCTTTTATTTGGTTTGACAACGAATTTATCCAATTCATCTCTTTTTAAACTCTATATGAGTTGTTTATATTTTCAATGTTTCCCTCTGTTCTAAGGTTATATCCTAAGGTCTATCCCACCTAAGGTTTCTAACCCTATTGCTCTGATACCATTCTGTGACGCCCCCAAATTCAGGTACTTGAAACCCGAACTCGATGCTTCACGATACCATTTCAATGAAATTGAATAATACTAATAATAATAACAATAATATAGATTATCAAATTTAATTTACATATTATCAGAGTTTTCAATCCCAATTACGAAACCTTTAAACATTCATTACATTACATGATAATTAATATATATGATCATTATCCTAATAAAGTCTAGTTATTACAAAAGATAGCATTATCATTCATTCATCGACCTTCCCTTTCCCTTTGTTCTTAGATGAGCCTTCAGGTTGTTCATACTTAGCTGAAAACATTTAAATTAAGCAAGGATGAACATTTGAGTGCTCAGCAAGTAATAGCAACAATAACATTTAGTTGAATGAATTAAATGTTTTCTTTGAACGATACTTCTACAACAAATCAATAGTTGTGAAGTAAGCTGAACCAATAACAACAACATATCATTTCGATTTCAAATTTTTGAAACTACGTATTGAATATAAATGAGGATCATTTGACGGACTATGAACATTGTTTTCTATTTTCAAAAGGTTAAATGCGAACTTCATCTCATCTAATCGTCAAACTTACGAGACACGAGGGTGATCGGCCCGTTATGCCTGTGATTGATCAATACTACATTATAGGATGATATTTTCGTCAACATTTCCGCCTTAAGTAGCGTAAAGGTTTCCTATAGTTGGGATGTTCATACCAGTCTTGAATCCGAACCAAAACAATTCAGTTGGATAACAATAAAGTTCTTATCTTGTTCAACAACAATTTTAAGTTAGTGTCTAGCCAGATCAAATAGCTTAGACGGCTTTTAATTCAACTTGTACACACTGGACACCGATAAGTTTGTATCAACATATGATAAAATATAATGATTATCCAAGTGAAGACACTTGTATAACCATGTTTAGAAATTAACGAACAAAATATATTTCTTGATCTATAATAACAGAATTAAGGAACTTGTACAACAAAGTTATAATTTCATAACTTACTTATCTGAGAATCATTGCATAAGTATATACAAAGGTTGAAATATTTGAATAATAAAAAAAAGTAGTTCGGATATTATCTTACGTATCCATTGCATAAAAGTAAATCAAAAGGTTTAGATATTTGCCTTGTCTGCTTTCACACAACTTAGAATATCTTTTATATCAAGCCCTATCATTAAATAGATCATTCGGCTTGATTAGAATAACATATGATATGATATTGTCTTTATTATTTGCGAACGACACATAACCTAATCACATTGTCATAAGTAAGTTTAATGACCATTGAATCACAAATAAACATTTATCAAGTCAACCTATCTAAGTCCGGATCAATTTACGAAATATATCGATTGTATTGACAACTTTATCGGGTAATTATCGAGTCTAAGACTCTAATCAGTAACTTAGTATCGATCGTATTATTTTGAAATAACTTATAATAATTTTTAAACATTTATTATAATTTATCGCTGAATTTTCGGACATCGGAATCATTATTAAATGATTTAAATATTAAGTAATTTCATTATCATTAACATTTAATTAATATTAAACTATTAATGAAACCATTGCTAAAATATTAAAGTTATTTATAATAACTTAGAATATTTTAAAGTATTAATATTACCCTTAAATGATTTTTAAAATATTTAAAATTATTTTTAAATAATTATCATTAATATTAAAGTATTAATGTATTATTTATCAAAATATTAAAAGTCATTAAGTATAACTTAATAATATTTTTAATTCATTTATATGATTTTTAAATTAAAACCATTTTTAAACTATTTATTTAATATAATTATTAAATAAATTTAATATTATTAATAATAAATTAATAATAATTAATATTAAATTATTAATAAAATTATCCTTTAAATATTAAAAGTTATATTTTATAACTTAAAATATTTTTAAACTATTTAGTTTCATTTAAAATGATTTTTCTAATTATAAAATCATTTTTAATTAATTAATTTAATATAATTACTAATTAAATCTAATAGCATTAATATTAAATAATTAATGAAATTTGTCTTAAAATATTAAAAGTTAAATTTTATAACTTAAAATATTATTAAATACCTTTTATCATTTAAAATGATTTTTAACATAATAAAATCATTTTAATCAATTTATTTTATGTATTTATTAAAAAATAAAATATAAATAATATCCAAATAATTATTAATATTTATGAAAAATATGTCAAATTATTAAAAGTTAATTTTTATAACTTAAAATAATTTTTAAAACTATTTTGGAATTTTTAATAATTAATTTCTATTTTTAATGATTTTTAGAAAATAAATTAAATAAAATTAGTAAATCAAATCATTATAGCCTTTAGCGACGAAGCGTCACGTCATTTAGGTGTTCTTGAGCTCTCAAGAACATTAAGCCCTATACTGATTTGGGTGACTACTTTGACGAAGCATTAAACACCGATCCTATTGTTTAAAAGGCAAGCTAATGATTAGAGGTTGTAGTACTAATGTCGACTATACAATCCTACAACAAACATGGCCAACAAACATAAAACTAGAGAGATCTAGTCTTGCAAAGTGGTTTGTCGGAATTTTCTTCATTTACGGGTTTGCCCGAAAATGAAGAACGATTCGACTGCATAAATATTGGGCTTCCACAACTTGATATCCTTTTTATGTTTAAGTGATTTAAGGCTTTCAAGTTCTAGACCATGTAGTACTATAGATCTATCACAAAACATCAACATAACAACAACACATCAACCCATATATGGATAGGTCAGTGGTGGTCGAAGCGCTTATGAAAGTTTACGGGTTACCTGAAAACTTCATCCCAAGCGATTTAAATCCACACCACTTTGACGACTGATTACTTTGATTCAGAGAAGGATATAAAGATTCTAGAGGCATGGTCATGTAGCCTACACATCAGACAACAACATTACCACAATAACAGAGTCTAACACGTAAAAATAAGCGAAGATCTAAGCGCATGAACATCTTTATCGGACTTTCTGAGCACGTTACGGTTTACTCGAAAACGTTCGGTTAATGCTTTAGGTCAACGTTGCTTGACCACTAATAACTTTCAATCACTTATGATCGACTTTGATTCGATTTGGATCAAAGATCTCATGGCATACTTCTGGATCAAAGATTAAAAACACAAAACTAAACCACGAAGGAGATCTACTGAGGCTGACATTCCTTGTCAGACAACAAAATTTTATTTTTTTCAGATTTTTAAATCTTCAAATCCGAGCTTCTAGATGTTATGGATCTAACATCTAGAAACCCAGATCATCTTTATACACTACATACAACATATTTAACAAAAAAAAACTAACATCTAACATAGGATCAAAAGTCAGATTTCATTTTAGGGTTTATACCTCCTATGAGCAATCTTTGATTCTTGGCTACTAATTTGGTTCTGGAATTTGTGAGGATTGATTCAAGGACTGATATGCTAAGAGAATTCGTATCTTAGAGAGAGAGAGAGAGACTTGATGGAGTGTTGGTGAATAAATGAGCATAATATACACTTTTTCTCTCTCCTAACCTATATATATGACTTAGATTCAATGAATTTAACTTACAAGGTGTCAAAGAGGATAAGCTTGGATGATATATAGAGCATGTGCTATAATCTAGGGTGGTGACTTGCAATCTAGCTTATTAAATAAATACCAAAAAGGCTATTTTAGTAAACTAACAAAGTATTTTAAGGGTATTTTTGTCCATGATGCTTGAATCTAGGTTAAAATCAATAGATCTTAGACCTTAAGGTTTCCCAAATAATTTCTTGGGTTTAAAAATTTATGTTTAAAGTTTAATAAAATTTTAATTAGACCACATTAATTAAAATTAAGGGTTTTTAATAGAAAATTAGGGTTTTAAAATAATTAGGGTTCCTAAATAATAATTAGGGTTTCAAATTTATAAATTAGGGTTTCAAATAATTAAGATTCCTAAATAATAATTAGGGTTTCCCTAATTAACCTTAAATTCTATAATACTCAACGTTAATTAAATCACTACTAAAAAAACAAGAATACGTGATGAAATTTTGTGACAGTTTTTAAAAACAATCATAAAAGATAGTAATTTGTGATGTACTTTTTAAGCAATCACAAAATAATAGTATATTTGATGGCTCTTAGTGATGACTAATTTTGCCATCAATGTATTATAATTGTGATGGTCATGTCAATCACACCAATTTTTTCACGCAAAATAAATTTTCTTTTTGTGACGCACTAAGTCATCACTTATAGATATACCCTTTTCGTGATTGCATTTAAGCTATCACTAATATTTTAATATAGGAAATAATCAAAACAATATTTCATGACGGTCGCGACAATCATTAAAAATATAGATTTTTGTGACGACTTTTATTTGCAATTACAAAAAGAAGGTATTTTGTGATGGAATTTTCAAGCCGTCACAAAATAATAAAATATATGATGGCTCTTAGTGATGACTAATTTTACCATCTTTATAGAGTATTTGTGACTGCCATTGCAATCACCAAATCTTATTTGGAAGTAATTTTGTTTAGTAAGTCAACTCACATATGTTTCCTTTTATATTTTGTTTTAAAATTATAATCATGATCTGGACTTTGGTGTAGTGGTAATACTCGTTATTTAGTTTGTAAATGGGAGAGGGTTCGAATCCTACAAGTATCATTTAATACAATTAATATAGATATAATTATTATTGTGAAATAAATTATACGTAAATAGATATTCACATTCCTACATTTGATCCCTAAAGTCTTATTTTTTTGTGATGACTTTGACAGTCACAATAGATTATATGTTAATGTGATTGTATTAATCATCACAAAATCACTAAGCATTTACGTGATTGCAAAAATAATCACGTAAAACCTTTCATGATGAGGCGTATCTGAAGACGACCATTGTGATGCTTAAAACCATCACGTAAACCTTTAGTAATGATTTTCCTACTTTTGGTGATAAATTTAGGCCATCACAAATGACCATTTTTTTAGTAGTGAATAACACAATTTCTTACCCATCATAAACTCCGATTTGAGTTTCAAATTAGGGTTACTAGGGTTTGTCATGATACACTATAATTGACCAACCATTATCGGTCCACGTATACAGTACATATTTATAACACTAAAAAATTAAAAATATAATTAATATTATATTATTATCATTCCTTATTTCAAATCAATAATTAGGGGTTTGGATTCCATATCTGATTTACCTTGCATAAATGACTTTATTAATTAAGTTAAAATACTTAACTTAATAATCGAAACAAAAATAATAATAATTATATTTATTCTAAAAATCATTTCATATATTTTTTAAATAATATATAATTAGATTTTCATTGAAAATAATTAATAAAAATATTTCTATTATAAAATTAATTATTATAAGAATATAATTTATAATAATCAATAATTCTAAAATAAAATTATTTATAAATATTCATGTAATAAATATATTTTATTTACCACATAAATACATATACACATTATCTTGTACAAATCCTCATCCTTAAAATAAAAATAAAAATTTATACTTGAAAATTTACATTTTATTTATATAGAAAATATCGGGTTATTACATTCACCTCCTTATAAAGATTCCGTCCCACGAATCACCGTTTTAAAACTTTCACATATAAGAATTACATAGCATACACAACCATTTCTAGTAGATCTCGATCATAATTGATCGAACTAATCTTTAACTTTTCAAATAAAGCTTGTCTTTCTAATTAAGCAGATATTTGATTTCTTAAAAGAACTCAAATTCCTCCCTCAAAATTTCTTTATAAAATAATTTATTATTATTATAGGAAAATCATGTATAAGAGAATAAAAGTTATACGAATAATACCTGGAGTTCTATTATGCTTACAACAGTATCACGGACTATGTTGTTTGAAGACCACTTACAGAGATATTGTTTCACTTTAGATGATGTTGGTCTGTGATCACCAAAGTTCCGCCGCTTTTCCCCAAGTTCACGCTTTACCTTGCCCTCCTTTTCGAATAGTCCTTCACCTTATGCTCCTTTGATCCGCACAGATAACACCCATTAATAGTTCTAGGATTTGGGCAGTTACGAGAGATATGGCCCTCCTGCCCACACTTAAAACATACAAATTTACCTTTTAGACATTTCCCCAAATGGTTTTTTCCACAGTTCCCACATTGTACCAGCTGCTTCTTCTTTGTACCTTCCTGCTTCACCTGCATACCCCCAAAGTTGTTTCCCTTCCTCTTTTCATTCCTATTCTCCCTGTTTATTTCCACCTTCCCAGCTCCCTCAACCATACTCTTGTTCCTTCTTTCCTTGTTGTAGAGGCTCATGACCTCACTCCCCTCCTCAGCAATAATAGCTTTCTCCATGAGTGCTACAAACGTAGGGATTTGCAACACTGCCACCTTGTTGTAGAGCCAGGGTTTTAATCCCAGCTCAAACCTTCTAGATTTCCTAGCCTCCGTATTAACTTGATGCAGAGCAAACCTAGCCAACTCATTAAACTTAGCGGCGTATTCTGACACCATCATATTCTCCTGCTTCAATTCCAGAAATTTTACCTCCATCCTAGCCTGCATACTAGATGAAAAATAGTTTTCAAAAAATAGAGTTTTAAACCTTTCCCAAGTAACTACACCTTCTCCCGCCCTCGCCTGATTCTCTTCCCACCAAAATTTGCTTCACCTTTCATCATGTAGGTGGCAAAAGTAGTCTTTTGCCCCTCAGCTATCCTAGCTATAATGAACATATTTTCGATCTGCTTAACCCAAGTTTGGGCTTCTATAGGGTCAATTGTACCTCTAAATTCGGGCAGTCCTGCAGCCTTGAAGTCTTTGAAGTTTGCCAAGTGGTTGTCAATTTTGGTTCCTACGGTCGGTATTCCTTGTTGGATAGCTTTGAGCTACCATGTTTGTAAAGTGCTGTATTGGATCTGGTTGTTGTCCCCCAGCGTTATTGACAGATTCTTCTGCCCTTCGATTTCTGGTTTGACGTCTTGGCGGTATTATCTGATTAAATAAAATATAATTTAACTTACATTATAAACCTTATCTTATAAGTTTAATATATTAAACTTGTTTCATTACTCAAACATAGATTCATATTCATTCAACGATTTCAAAATACTTTACATATCGCGAAGAAATCTCATATTAAACATTAGTTATTCCTTTGTGACTACAAAAGTCGGTATTTACAAACTTGATCATTACAAAAGTTGAGAACATAACCTTACACATACATATTTATCACAAATATTACATTAAACACACGCACCAACCCAATAGAACCTATACTACCTATTTATTACACCTTTTCCTTGGACAACTTTTTGCTTGATGACCTCTATTCCACAATTAAAATGCAGACACATTCGTTGGATTGGGACAATGAGGAGAGAAATGTCCCTTCCATCATGATTGTAGCAAACATATTCTTCTTTTCTGCATACACCTTCATGTTTCTTGTCACAATTTGCACACCTTTCTATTCGATTAATTTTTCCTTGGTTGTTATCAGGATTTCTTATAGCATGGTCTTTCATCTTTCTTTTCCCCTTCTTGCTCGGAGCTGCGCATGTTTTGTTGCTTTTAGCTCCAATTTGGTCAATTTGGATTTTAAGGTTATCTTGTTCTTCCATTGTTTCTATTAATGCTTTCTGCAGTTGACTATTTAGTAGTTTTTCTATTTCCCATAATTTTTCCAAAGAGGAAACCGGGTCCCGTAGATTCTGTACTTCAGTTGATGCTTGATCAGCTCCAACTTCAGTGTCCGAATCACTATCTCTCAATTCCACCATTTTCGGATCTGGTATTACGTTTTCCACGATAACCACCTCAACAAGGTTGCCTTCACTTTGAGCCTTTATTTCAGCTATTGGCTTTGATATTGGCTCCTTCTTTACGATCCAAGGGTATCCTAATCCTTTTTCACCTGACATCTACACACATGAATTATCCTGATTAGCGTATAATATTTACACATAACAAACAATAATTTTTTATAAGTTATCTTTTATTTGGTTTGACGACGAATTTATCCGATTCATCTCTTTTTAAACTCTATATGAGTTGTTTATATTTTCAACGTTTCCCTCTGTTCTAAGGTTATATCCTAAGGTCTATCCCACCTAAGGTTTCTAACCCTATTGCTCTGATACCATTCTGTGACGCCCCCAAATTCAGGTACTTGAAACTCGAACTCAATGCTTCACGATACCATTTCAATGAGCTGAATAATACTAATAATAATAACAATAATATAGATTATCAAATTTAATTTACATATTATCGAGTTTTCAATCTCAATTCTGAAACCTTTAAACATTCGTTTACATTACATGATAATTAATATATATGATCATTATCCTAATAAAGTCTAGTTATTACAAAAGATAGCATTATCATTCATTCATCGACCTTCCCTTTCCTTTGTTCTTAGATGAGCCTTGAGTTGTTCATACTTACTTAGTGAAACATTTAAATTAAGCAAGGATGAGCATTTGAGTGCTCAATGATAATAAAGCAACAATAACATTTAGTTGAATGAATTAAATGTTTTCTTTGAACGATACTTCTACAACAAATCAATAGTTGTGAAGTAAGCTGAACCAATAACAACAACATATCATTTCGATTTCAAATTTTTGAAACTACGTATTGAATATAAATGAGGATCATTTGACAGACTATGAACATTGTTTTCTATTTTCGAAAAGGTTAAACAGAACTTCATCTGTAAACCGTCATAACTTACGGGCACGAGGGGTGATCAGCCCGTTATGCCCTGTATTGATCAATACTACATTATAGGACGATATTTTCGTCCAACATTTCCGCCTTAGGTGCATAAAGGTTTCCCATATTTGGGATGTTCATACCAGTCTTGAATCCGAACCAAAACAATTCAGTTGGATAACAATAAAGTTCTTATCTTGTTCAACAACAATTTTAAGTTAGTGTCTAGCCAGATCAAATAGCTTAGACGGCTTTTAATTCAACTTGTACACACTAGACACCGATAAGTTTGTATCAACATATGATAAAATATAATGATTATCCAAGTGAAGACACTTGTATAACCATGTTTAGAAATTAACGAACAAAATATATTTCTTGATCTATAATAACAGAATTAAGGAACTTGTACAACAGGTTATAATTTCATAACTTACTTATACAGAATCATTGCATAAGTATATACAAAGGTTGAAATATTTGAATAATAAAAAAGTAGTTCGATATTATCTTACGATATCCATTGCATAAAAGTAAATCTGAAAGGTTAGATATTTGCCTTGTCTCTTGCTTTCACACAACTTAGAATATCTTTTATATCAAGCCCTATCATTAAATAGATCATTCGCTTGATTAGAATAACATATGATATCATATTGTACTAATATTTGCAGTCAGCACATAAACTAATCACATTGTCGTATAAGTTTAACAACCATTGAATCACAAATAAACATTTATCAAGTCAACCTATCTAAGTCCAGATTAATTTCTGAAATATGTCGGTGTATTGACAACTTTATTGGGTAATTATCGAGTCTAAGACTCTAATCTGTAACTTAGTATCGGTCATATTATTTTAAATAACTTAAAATAATTTTAAACATTTATTATAATTTATCGCTGAATTTTTAAATATCGAATTATTATTAAATGATTTAAATATTAAGTAATTTCATTATCATTAACATTTAATTAATATTAAACTATTAATGAAAACATTTGTCAAAATATTAAATTTATTTATAATAACTTAGAATATTTTAAAGTATTAATATTACCCTTAAATGATTTTTAAATATTTAAAATCATTTTAAATAATTATCATTAATATTAAAGTATTAATGTATTATTTATCAAAATATTAAAAGTTATTAAGTATAACTTAATAATATTTTTAATTCATTTATATGATTTTTAAATTAAAACCATTTTTAAACTATTTATTTAATATAATTATTAAATAAATTTAATATTATTAATAACAAATTAATAATCATTAATATTAAATTATTAATGAAATTATCCTTTAAATATTAAAATTATATTTTATAACTTAAAATATTTTAAAACTATTTATTTTCATTTAAAATGATTATTTCTAATTATAAAATCATTTTAATTAATTAATTTAATATAATTACTAATTAAATCTAATAGCATTAATATTAAATAATTAATGAAATTTGTCTTAAAATATTAAAGTTTATATTTTATAACTTAAAATATCATTAAATACCTTTTTATCATTTAAAATGATTTTTAACATAATAAAATCATTTTTAATCAATTTATTTAATGTATTTATTAAATAAATACAATATAAATAATATCCAAATAATTATTAATATTTATGAAAAATATGTCAAATTATTAAAAGTTAATTTTTATAACTTAAAATAATTTTTAAAACTATTTTTGGAATTTTTAATAATTAATTTCTATTTTTAAATGATTTTTGGAAAATAAATTAAATAAAATTAGTAAATCCGTCTCTATAACCTTTAACAACAGAAAGCGTCGCCTTAGGTGTTCTTGAGCCCTCAAGAACATTTATAGCACAGTTTCGGGTGACCTACTTTGACCAAGCATTAAACACTGATCCTATTGTTTCTGGGCAAGCTAATGATTAGAGGTTGTAGTACTAATGTCAGACTACACAATCCTACAACAAACATGGCCAACAAACATAAAACTAGAGAGATCTAGTCTTGCAAAGTGGCTGTCAGAGTTGTTCTTCATTTCTGGGTTTTTCCAGAAATGAAGAATAGTGCGACTGTTCATATTTGGGCTTCCACAACTTGATATCCTGTTGATGTTTAAGTGATTTAAGGCTTTCAGGTTCTAGACCACATGTAGTACTATAGATCTATCACAAAACATCAACATAACAACAACACATTAACCTTGATATGGATCAATTAAAGTAGTGGTCGAAATCGCTTATGAAGGTTTCGGGTTACCCGAAACTTCATCCGGCTTCGTTCGTCACTTTACTTTCGACCATCGATTACTTTGATCCAGAGAAGGATATAAAGATTCTAGAGGCATGGTCATCTAGCCTACACTTCAGACAACAACATTACCACAATAACAGAGTCTAACACGTAAAAACAAGCAAGATCTAAACGCATGAACATGCTATCAGACTTTCTAGGCACGTTCTGGTTTACTCGAAGACGTTCGGTCATCGCGGGTCAACGTGGCTTGACCACTAATAACTTTCAACCAGCTTATGATCTGACTCTGATTCCAGTTTCAGATCAAAGATCTCATGGCATACTACAAGATCAAAGCTTAAAAACACAAAAACTAAACACAGAAGGAGATCTACAAGGCCTGACATTCCTTGTCAGACAACAAAATTTTATTTTTTCCAGATTTTTTAAATCTTCAAATCCGAGCTTCTAGATGTTATGGATCTAACATCTAGCAACCCAGATCATCTTTATACACTACATACAACATATTTAACACAAAAAAACTAACATCTAACATAGGATCAAAAGTTAGATTTTATTTTAGGGTTTATACCTCCTATGAGCAAATATTTGATTCTTGGCTACTGATTTGGTTCTGGAATTCGTGGGGCTTGATTCAAGGACTGATATGCTAAGAGAATTCGTATCTTAGAGAGAGAGAGAGAGAGAGAGAGAGAGAGAGAGACTTGATGGAGTGTTGGTGAATAAATGAGCATAATGTACACTTTTTCTCTCTCCTAACCTATTTATATGACTTAGATTCAATGAATTTAACTTGCAAGGTGTCAAAGAGGATAAGCTTGGATGATATATAGAGCATGTGCTATAATCTAGGGTGGTGACTTGCAATCTAGCTTATTAAATAAATACCAAAAAGGCTATTTTAGTAAACTAACAAAGTATTTTAAGGGTATTTTTGTCCATGATGATGCTTGAATATAGGTTAAAATCAATAGATCTTATACCGTAAGGTTTCCCAAATAATTTCTTGGGTTTAAAAATTAAAGTTTAAAGTTTAATAAAATTTTAATTAGACCACACTAATTAAAATTAAGGGTTTTAATAGAAAATTAGGGTTTTAAAATAATTAGGGTTCCGAAATAATAATTCGGGTTTCAAATTTATAAATTAGGGTTTCAAATAATTAGGGTTCCTAAATAATAATTAGGATTTCCCTAATTAACCTTAAATTATATAATACTCAACATTAATCAAATAACACAATTTCTTACCCATCATAAACTCCGATTTGAGTTTCAAATTAGGGTTACTAGGGTTTGTCATGATACACCATAATTGATCAACTATTATCGGTCCAAGTATATCGATACATATTTATTGCCTTTGAAAAATCAAAATATAATTAATATTATATTATTATCATTCCTTATTCCAAAACAATAATTAGGGTTTGGATTACATATCCGATTTACCTTACATAAACATATTTATTAATTAAGTTAAAATACTTAACTTAATAATCTGAAAAAAAAAATAATTATTATATTTGTTCTAAAAATCATTTCATATATTATTTAAATAATATAATTATATTTTCATGGAAAATAATTAATAAAAACATTTCTAGTATAAAATTAATTATTATAAGAATATAATTTATAATAATCAATAATTCTAAAATAAAATTATTTGTAAATATTCATGTAATAAATATATTTTATTTATCACATAAATACATATACACGTTATCTTGTACAAATCCTCATCCTTAAAATAAAATAAAAAAATATATGCAAATTTATTTTTTTATTTATATAGAAAATGTCGGGTTATTACATTGGATACTACCGCAGTCGATAAAATCTCTATCTCCATCCATGCGGAATACTCTGTAGAACAACTTGGATGACTAATGGAAAAATCAGCTATCTCACCCTGATCCCAACAAGCGTACACACGGGATCGGTCCTCGGCTGAAATATAGCGAGAAGCTGAACGCTGACCTATCGCCCCCTTGAAAGGATGAAAATCCTGAAACTGGTCAAACTATGAAATATTTGAATAATAAAAAGAGTAGTTGAGATATTATCTTATGCATATCCATTGCATAAAGTAAATGCAAAGGGTTAGATTCTTGCCTTGTCTGCTGCTTACACAACTTAGATTATCTTTTATATCAAGCACTATCATTAAATAGATCATTCACTTGATTAGAATAACATATGATATGATATTGTACTGCTATTTGCAGTCAGCACATAACCTAATGACATTGTCATGTAAGTTTAACAACCATTGAATCACAAATAAACATTTATCAAGTCAACCTATCTAAGTCCAGATCAATTTCTGAAATATATCGGTGTATTGACAACTTTATCGGGTAATTATCGAGTCTAAGACTCTAATCTGTAACTTAGTATCAGTCATATTATTTTGAAATAACTTATAATAATTTTTAAACATTTATTATAATTTATCATGAATTTTCAGACATCGGAATCATTATTAAATGATTTAAATATTAAGTAATTTCATTATCATTAACATTTAATTAATATTAAACTATTAATGAAACCATTGCCAAAATATTAAAGTTATTTATAATAACTTAGAATATTTTTAAAGTATTAATATTACCCTTAAATGATTTTTAAAATATTTAAAATTATTTTTAAATAATTATCATTAATATTAAAGTATTAATGTATTATTTATCAAAATATTAAAAGTCATTAAGTATAACTTAATAATATTTTAATTCATTTATATGATTTTTTAAATTAAAACCATTTTTAAACTATTTATTTAATATAATTATTAAATAAATTTAATATTATTAATAATAAATTAATAATCATTAATATTAAATTATTAATGAAATTATCCTTTAAATATTAAAAGTTATATTTTATAACTTAAAATATTTTTAAACTATTTAGTTTCATTTAAAATGATTTTTCTAATTATAAAATCATTTTAATTAATTAATTTAATATAATTACTAATTAAATCTAATAGCATTAATATTAAATAATTAATGAAATTTGTCTTAAAATATTAAAAGTTAAATTTTATAACTTAAAATATTATTAAATACCTTTTATCATTTAAAATGATTTTTAACATAATAAAATCATTTTAATCAATTTATTTTATGTATTTATTAAAAAATAAAATATAAATAATATCCAAATAATTATTAATATTTATGAAAAATATGTCAAATTATTAAAAGTTAATTTTTATAACTTAAAATAATTTTTAAAACTATTTTTGGAATTTTTAATAATTAATTTCTATTTTTTAATGATTTTTAGAAAATAAATTAAATAAAATTAGTAAATCCGTCGCTATAGCCTTTAGCGACAGAAAGCGTCGCCTTAGGTGTTCTTGAGCTCTCAAGAACATTCATATACGCAGATTTAAAGACTACTACTTTGACCAAGCATTAAACACTGATCCTATTGTTTCTAGGCAAGCTAATGATTAGAGGTTGTAGTACTAATGTCAGACTATACAATCCTACAACAAACATGGCCAACAAACATAAAACTAGAGAGATCTAGTCTTGCAAAGTGGCTGTCAGAGCTGTTCTTCATTTCTGGGTTTGCCCAGAAATGAAGAACAGTTCGACTGTTCATATTTGGGCTTCCACAACTTGATATCCTTTTTATGTTTAAGTGATTTAAGGCTTTCAGGTTCTAGACCACATGTAGTACTATAGATCTATCACAAAACATCAACATAACAACAACACATCAACCCAATATGGACCGGTCAAAGTGGTGGTCAGAAACTGCTTATGAAAGTTTCTGGGTTACCCGAAACTTCATCCGTGATTCCACACCACTTTCGACTGACATCGATTACTTTGATTCAGAGAAGGATATAAAGATTCTAGAGGCATGGTCATGTAGCCTACACATCAGACAACAACATTACCACAATAACAGAGTCTAACACGTATAATAAGCAAGATCTAAGCGCATTTAACATGCTTTGCTCGGACTTTCTAGGCGCGTTACGGTTTACTCGAAGCGTTCGGTTAATGCTTGGTCAACGTTGTTGCTTGACCACTAATAACTTTCAATCAGCTTATGATCTGACTATGATTCCAGTTTCAGATCAAAGATCTCATGGCATACTACAAGATCAAAGATTAAAAACACAAAAACTAAACACGAAGGAGATCTACAGGCTGACATTCCTTGTCGACAACAAAATTTATTTTTTCGATTTTAAATCTTCAAATCCGAGCTTCTAGATGTTATGGATCTAACATCTAGAAACCCAGATCATCTTTATACACTACATACAACATATTTAACATAAAAAAAACTAACATATAACATAGGATCAAAAGTCAGATTTCGTTTTAGGGTTTATACCTCCTATGAGCAATCTTTGATTCTTGGCTACATATTTAGTTCTGGAATTTGTGGGGATTGATTCAAGGACTGATATGCTAAGAGAATTCGTATCTTAGAGAGAGAGAGAGACTTGATGGAGTGTTGGTGAATAAATGAGCATAATATACACTTTTTCTCTCTCCTAACCTATTTATATGACTTAGATTCAATGAATTTAACTTGCAAGGTGTCAAAGAGGATAAGCTTGGATGATATATAGAGCATGTGCTATAATCTAGGGTGGTGACTTGCAATCTAGCTTATTAAATAAATACCAAAAAGGCTATTTTAGTAAACTAACAAAGTATTTTAAGGGTATTTTTGTCCATGATGCTTGAATCTAGGTTAAAATCAATAGATCTTAGACCTTAAGGTTTCCCAAATAATTTCTTGGGTTTAAAAATTTATGTTTAAAGTTTAATAAAATTTTAATTAGACCACATTAATTAAAATTAAGGGTTTTTAATAGAAAATTAGGGTTTTAAAATAATTAGGGTTCCTAAATAATAATTAGGGTTTCAAATTTATAAATTAGGGTTTCAAATAATTAAGATTCCTAAATAATAATTAGGGTTTCCCTAATTAACCTTAAATTCTATAATACTCAACGTTAATTAAATCACTACTAAAAAAACAAGAATACGTGATGAAATTTTGTGATGCTTTTTAAAACAATAATAAAAGATAGTAATTTGTGATGTACTTTTTAGCAATCAAAAATAATAGTATATTTGATGGCTCTTAGTGATGACTAATTTTGCCATCAATGTATTATAATTGTGATGGTCATGTCAATCACACCAATTTTTTCACGCAAAAATAAATTTTCTTTTGTGACGCACTAAGTCATCACTTATAGATATACCCTTTTATTGATTGCATTTAAGCTATCACTAATATTTTAATATAGGAAATAATCAAAACAATATTTCATGATTGATCATGACAATCATTAAAAATATAGATTTTGTGACGACTTTTATTTGCAATTACAAAAGAAGGTATTTTGTGATGGAATTTTCAAGTCATCACAAAATAATAAAATATATGATGGCTCTTAGTGATGACTAATTTTACCATCTTTATAGAGTATTTGTGGATCGCCATTGCAATCACCAAATCTTATTTGGAAGTAATTTTGTTTAGTAAGTCAACTCACATATGTTTCCTTTTATATTTTGTTTTAAAATTATAATCATGATTTGGACTTTGGTGTAGTGGTAATACTCGTTATTTAGTTTGTAAATGGGAGAGGGTTCGAATCCTACAAGTATCATTTAATACAATTAATATAGATATAATTAATATTGTGAAATAAATTATACGTAAATAGATATTCACATTCCTACATTTGATCCCTAAAGTCTTATTTTTTTGTGATGATTTTGACAGTCACAATAGATTATATGTTAATGTGATTGTATTAATCATCACAAAATCACTAAGCATTTACGTGATTGCAAAAATAATCACGTAAAACCTTTCATGATGGGCGTATAAAGACGACCATTGTGATGCTTAAAGCCATCACGTAAACCTTTCGTAATGATTTTCCTACTTTTGGTGATAGATTTAGGCCATCACAAATGACCATTTTTTTAGTAGTGAATAACACAATTTCTTACCCATCATAAACTCCGATTTGAGTTTCAAATTAGGGTTACTAGGGTTTGTCATGATACACTATAATTGACCAACCATTATCGGTCCACGTATACAGTACATATTTATAACACTGAAAAATTAAAATTATAATTAATATTATATTATTATCATTCCTTATTTCAAATCAATAATTAGGGTTTGGATTCCATATCTGATTTACCTTGCATAAACGACTTTATTAATTAAGTTAAAATACTTAACTTAATAATCTGAAAGAAAAATAATAATAATTATATTTATTCTAAAATCATTTCATATATTTTTTAAATAATATATAATTATATTTTCATGGAAAATAATTAATAAAAATATTTCTATTATAAAATTAATTATTATAAGAATATAATTTATAATAATCAATAATTCTAAAATAAAATTATTTGTAAATATTCATGTAATAAATATATTTTTATTTACCACATAAATACATATACACATTATCTTGTACAAATCCTCATCCTTAAAATAAAAATAAAAATTTATACGCAAAATTTCTGTTTTATTTATATAGAAAATATCGGGTTATTACATTCACCCTCCCTTATAAAGATTCCGTCCCCGGAATCACCGTTTTAAAACTTTCACATATAAGGGTACATAGCATACACAACCATTTCTAGTAGATCTCGATCATAATTGATCGAACTAATCTTTAACTTTTCAAATAAAGCTTGTCTTTCTAATTAAGCAGATATTTGATTTCTTAAAAGAACTCAAATTCCTCCCTCAAAATTTCTTTATAAAATAATTTATTATTATTATAGGAAAATCATGTATAAGAGAATAAAAGTTATACGAATAATACCTGGAGTTCTATTGTTAGAAATTTCTCAGATATCCTGGATCTGTGTTGTTGTTGAAGACCCTTGCAGTAGATTTTGTCGGCTTGCTAGATGATGTTGGTCCTGTGATCACCAAAGTTCCGCCGTTTTTCCCCAAGTTCACGCTTTCTGCTTCCGTCCTCCTTTTCGGATAGTCCTTCACCTTATGCTCCTTTGATCCGCACAGATAACACCCATTAATAGTTCTAGGATTTGGGCAGTTACGAGAGATATGGCCCTCCTACCCACACTTAAAACATACAAATTTACCTTTTAGACATTTCCCCAAATAGTTCTTTTCATAGTTCCCACATTGTACCAGCTGCTTCTTCTTTGTACCTTCCTGCTTCACCTGCATACCCCCAAAGTTGTTTCCCTTCCTCTTTTCATTCCTATTCTCCCTGTTTATTTCCACCTTCCCAGCTCCCTCAACCATACTCTTGTTCCTTCTTTCCTTGTTGTAGAGGCTCATGACCTCACTCCCCTCCTCAGCAATAATAGCTTTCTCCATGAGTGCTACAAACGTAGGGATTTGCAACAACCACCTTGTTGTAGAGAGCCGGGTTTTAATCCAAACTCAAACCTTCTAGATTTCCTAGCCTCCGTATTAACTTGATGCGAGAGCAAACCTAGCCAACTCATTAAACTTAGCGGCGTGTTCGACACCATCATATTCTCCTGCTTCAATTCGTAAATTTTACCTCCATCCTAGCACATACTAGATGAAAAAATAGTTTTCAAAAATAGAGTTTTAAACCTTTCCCAAGTAACTACACCTTCTCCCGCCCTCGCCTGATTCTCTTCCCACCAAAATTTGCTTCACCTTTCGTCATGTAGGTGGCAAAAGTAGTCTTTTGCCCCTTAGCTATCCTAGCTATAATGAACATATTTTCGATCTGCTTAACCCAAGTTTGGGCTTCTATAGGGTCAATTGTACCTCTAAATTCGGGCAGTCCTGCAGCCTTGAAGTCTTTGAAGTTTGCCAAGTGGTTGTCTGGCTGGTTCCCTACGACTGGTATTCCTTGTTGGATAACCTGAGCTACCATGTTTTTTAAAGTGCTGTATTGGATCTGGTTGTTGTCCCCCAGCGTTATTGACAGATTCTTCTGCCCTTCGATTTCTAGTTTGACGTCTTGGCGGCATTATCTGATTAAATAAAATATAATTTAACTTACATTATAAACCTTATCTTATAAGTTTAATATATTAAACTTGTTTCATTACTCAAACATAGATTCATATTTATTCAACGATTTCAAAATACTTTACATATCGCAGCAAATACTGTATTAAACATTAGTTATTCCTTTGTGACTACAAAAGTCGGTATTTACAAACTTGATCATTACAAAAGTTGAGAACATAACCTTACACATACATATTTATCACAAATATTACATTAAACACATGCACCAACCCAATAGAACCTATACTACCTATTTATTACACCTTTTCCTTGGACAACTTTTTGCTTGATGACCTCCTATTCCACAATTAAAACAGACACATTGCGTTGGATTGGGACAATGAGGAGAGAAATGTCCCTTCTGTCCGCAATTGTAGCAAACATATTCTCCTTTTCTGCATACACCTTCATGTTTTTTGTCACAATTTGCACACCTTTCTATTCGATTAATTTTTCCTTGGTTGTTATCAGGATTTCTTATAGCATGGTCTTTCATCTTTCTTTTCCCCTTCTTGCTCGGAGCTGCGCATGTTTTGTTGCTTTTAGCTCCAATTTGGTCAATTTGGATTTTAAGGTTATCTTGTTCTTCCATTGTTTCTATTAATGCTTTCCGCAGTTGACTATTTAGTAGTTTTTCTATTTCCCATAATTTTTCCAAAGAGGAACTCGGTCCCAGTAGATTCTCATACTTGATTGATGCTTGATCAGCTCCAACTTCAGTGTCCGAATCACTATCTGTCAATTCCACCATTTTCGGATCTGGTATTACGTTTTCCACGATAACCACCTCAACAAGGTTGCCTTCACTTTGAGCCTTTATTTCAGCTATTGGCTTTGATATTGGCTCCTTCTTTACGATCCAAGGGTATCCTAATCCTTTTTCACCTGACATCTACACACATGAATTATCCTGATTAGCGTATAATATTTACACATAACAAACAATAATTTTTTATAAGTTATCTTTTATTTGGTTTGACGACGAATTTATCCGATTCATCTCTTTTTAAACTCTATATGAGTTGTTTATATTTTCAACGTTTCCCTCTGTTCTAAGGTTATATCCTAAGGTCTATCCCACCTAAGGTTTCTAACCCTATTGCTCTGATACCATTCTGTGACGCCCCCAAATTCAGGTACTTGAAACCCGAACTCAATGCTTCACGATACCATTTCAATGAGCTGAATAATACTAATAATAATAACAATAATATAGATTATCAAATTTAATTTACATATTATCAGAGTTTTCAATCTCAATTACGAAACCTTTAAACATTCGTTACATTACATGATAATTAATATATATGATCATTATCCTAATAAAGTCTAGTTATTACAAAAGATAGCATTATCATTCATTCATCGACCTTCCCTTTCCCTTTGTTCTTAGATGAGCCTTCAGGTTGTTCATACTTAGCTGGAAACATTTAAATTAAGCAAGGATGAGCATTTGAGTGCTCAGCAAGTAATAGCAACAATAACATTTAGTTGAATGAATTAAATGTTTTCTTTGAATGATACTTCTACAACAAATCAATAGTTGTGAAGTAAGCTGAACCAATAACAACAACATATCATTTCGATTTCAAATTTTTGAAACTACGTATTGAATATAAATGAGGATCATTTGACAGACTATGAACATTGTTTTCTATTTTCGAAAAGGTTAAACAGAACTTCATCTGTAAACCGTCATAACTTACGGGCACGAGGGGTGATCAGCCCGTTATGCCCTGTATTGATCAATACTACATTATAGGACGATATTTTCGTCCAACATTTCCGCCTTAGGTGCATAAAGGTTTCCCATATTTGGGATGTTCATACCAGTCTTGAATCCGAACCAAAACAATTCAGTTGGATAACAATAAAGTTCTTATCTTGTTCAACAACAATTTTAAGTTAGTGTCTAGCGGATCAAATAGCTTAGCGGCTTTTTTTAATTCAACTTGTACACACTTTGGACAATCGATAAGTTTGTATCAACATATGATAAAATATAATGATTATCCAAGTGAAGACACTTGTATAACCATGTTTAGAAATTAACGAACAAAATATATTTCTTGATCTATAATAACAGAATTAAGGAACTTGTACAACAGGTTATAATTTCATAACTTACTTATACAGAATCATTGCATAAGTATATACAAAGGTTGAAATATTTGAATAATAAAAAAAGTAGTTCAGATATTATCTTACGCATATCCATTGCATAAAGTAAATGCAAAGGGTTAGATATTTGCCTTGTCTGCTGCTCACACAACTTAGAATATCTTTTATATCAAGCCCTATCATTAAATAGATCATTCGCTTGATTAGAATAACATATGATATCATATTGTACTAATATTTGCAGTCAGCACATAAACTAATCACATTGTCATGTAAGTTTAACAACCATTGAATCACAAATAAACATTTATCAAGTCAACCTATCTAAGTCCAGATTAATTTCTGAAATATGTCGGTGTATTGACAACTTTATTGGGTAATTATCGAGTCTAAGACTCTAATCTGTAACTTAGTATCAGTCATATTATTTTTAAATAACTTAAAATAATTTTTAAACATTTATTATTATTTATCATGAATTTTTAAATATCAGAATTATTATTAAATGATTTAAATATTAAGTAATTTCATTATCATTAACATTTAATTAATATTAAACTATTAATGAAAACATTGCCAAAATATTAAATTTATTTATAATAACTTAGAATATTTTTAAAGTATTAATATTACCCTTAAATGATTTTTAAAATATTTAAAATTATTTTTAAATAATTATCATTAATATTAAAGTATTAATGTATTATTTATCAAAATATTAAAAGTTATTAAGTATAACTTAATAATATTTTTAATTCATTTATATGATTTTTAAATTAAAACCATTTTTAAACTATTTATTTAATATAATTATTAAATAAATTTAATATTATTAATAACAAATTAATAATCATTAATATTAAATTATTAATGAAATTATCCTTTAAATATTAAAATTATATTTTATAACTTAAAATATTTTAAAACTATTTATTTTCATTTAAAATGATTATTTCTAATTATAAAATCATTTTTAATTAATTAATTTAATATAATTACTAATTAAATCTAATAGCATTAATATTAAATAATTAATGAAATTTGTCTTAAAATATTAAAGTTTATATTTTATAACTTAAAATATTATTAAATACCTTTTTATCATTTAAAATGATTTTTAACATAATAAAATCATTTTTAATCAATTTATTTAATATATTTATTAAATAAATACAATATAAATAATATCCAAATAATTATTAATATTTATGAAAAATATGTCAAATTATTAAAAGTTAATTTTTATAACTTAAAATAATTTTAAAACTATTTTGGAATTTTTAATAATTAATTTCTATTTTTAAATGATTTTTGGAAAATAAATTAAATAAAATTAGTAAATCCGCTCTCTATAGCCTTTATCAACGAAAAAGCGTCGCCTTAGGTGTTCTTGAGCCCTCAAGAACATTTATATACACAGTTTCTGACTTCTTTTTGACCAAGCATTAAACACTGATCCTATTGTTTCTGGGCAAGCTAATGATTAGAGGTTGTAGTACTAATGTCAGACTACACAATCCTACAACAAACATGGCCAACAAACATAAAACTAGAGAGATCTAGTCTTGCAAAGTGGCTGTCAGAGTTGTTCTTCATTTCTGGGTTTTCCCAGAAATGAAGAATAGTTAGACTGTTCATATTTGGGCTTCCACAACTTGATATCCTGTTGATGTTTAAGTGATTTAAGGCTTTCAGGTTCTAGACCACATGTAGTACTATAGATCTATCACAAAACATCAACATAACAACAACACATTAACCCAATATGGACCGGTCAAAGTAGTGGTCAGAAACTGCTTATGAAGGTTTCTGGGTTACCCAGAAACTTCATCCAGCAGTTTCGTCCGCACCACTTTGACCACTGATTACTTTGATTCAGAGAAGGATATAAAGATTCTAGAGGCATGGTCATCTAGCCTACACTTCAGACAACAACATTACCACAATAACAGAGTCTAACACGTAAAAACAAGCAAGATCTAAACGCATGAACATGCTATCGACTTTCTAGTACGCGTTACGTTTTTACTCAAAAACGCGTTCGGTAACGCCGGTCAACGCGTGTCTTGACCACTAATAACTTTCAACGACATGATCGACTCGATTCCGGTTTGGATCAAAGATCTCATGGCATACTACAAGATCAAAGCTTAAAAACACAAAAACTAAACACGTAAGGAGATCTATAAGGCTGACATTCCTCGTCGAACAACAAAATTTTATTTTTTCCAGATTTTTTAAATCTTCAAATCCGAGCTTCTAGATGTTATGGATCTAACATCTAGCAACCCAGATCATCTTTATACACTACATACAACATATTTAACACAAAAAAACTAACATCTAACATAGGATCAAAAGTCAGATTTTGTTTTAGGGTTTATACCTCCTATGAGCAAATATTTGATTCTTGGCTACTGATTTGGTTCTGGAATTCGTGGGGCTTGATTCAAGGACTGATATGCTAAGAGAATTCGTATCTTAGAGAGAGAGAGAGAGAGAGAGAGACTTGATGGAGTGTTGGTGAATAAATGAGCATAATGTACACTTTTTCTCTCTCCTAACCTATTTATATGACTTAGATTCAATGAATTTAACTTGCAAGGTGTCAAAGAGGATAAGCTTGGATGATATATAGAGCATGTGCTATAATCTAGGGTGGTGACTTGCAATCTAGCTTATTAAATAAATACCAAAAAGGCTATTTTAGTAAACTAACAAAGTATTTTAAGGGTATTTTTGTCCATGATGATGCTTGAATATAGGTTAAAATCAATAGATCTTATACCGTAAGGTTTCCCAAATAATTTCTTGGGTTTAAAAATTAAAGTTTAAAGTTTAATAAAATTTTAATTAGACCACACTAATTAAAATTAAGGGTTTTAATAGAAAATTAGGGTTTTAAAATAATTAGGGTTCCGAAATAATAATTCGGGTTTCAAATTTATAAATTAGGGTTTCAAATAATTAGGGTTCCTAAATAATAATTAGGGTTTCCCTAATTAACCTTAAATTATATAATACTCAACATTAATCAAATAACATAATTTCTTACCCATCATAAACTCCGATTTGAGTTTCAAATTAGGGTTACTAGGGTTTGTCATGATACACCATAATTGATCAACTATTATCGGTCCAAGTATACAGTACATATTTATTGCACTGAAAAATCAAAAATATAATTAATATTATATTATTATCATTCCTTATTCCAAAACAATAATTAGGGTTTGGATTACATATCTGATTTACCTTACATAAACATATTTATTAATTAAGTTAAAATACTTAACTTAATAATCTGAGCAAAAAATAATTATTATATTTGTTCTAAAAATCATTTCATATATTATTTAAATAATATAATTATATTTTCATGGAAAATAATTAATAAAAACATTTCTAGTATAAAATTAATTATTATAAGAATATAATTTATAATAATCAATAATTCTAAAATAAAATTATTTGTAAATATTCATGTAATAAATATATTTTTATTTATCACATAAATACATATACACGTTATCTTGTACAAATCCTCATCCTTAAAATAAAATAAAAAAATATATGCAAATTTATTTTTTTATTTATATAGAAAATGTCGGGTTATTACATTGGATACTACCGCAGTCGATAAAATCTCTGTCTCCATCCATGCGGAATACTCTGTAGAACAACTTGGATGACTAATGGAAAAATCAGCTATCTCACGCTGATCCCAACAAGCGTACACACGGGATCGGTTGAATATTTTTTATCAAGTCATTTATGCATACATAATCACTACTATGTGTTTAGATGCATTTCATTCGATAACTCAAATTCCAACAGATAAAAACTGGAAAAAATACATGCATACGTTACTAGGATAGTGCAGAATACTTGTACGGTGACATAATTTGCAGAAAGTAGCCCGAACTCAGCAGATCTGAAGGAGGCTCTCTGATTTTCCTTGGCGAAACAAGTTGAAAGTGACTTGTGTTACCAACCTGCTGGATTATATCATCCACGGTTGGCCGCAAGCTCATCCACGGCTGAAGCAGGTGCACCTGCGACACCCCTATGTGGGCCCCACCCTTCCGGCTCGGTCCAGTTCAAGTTTCAAAGGAGCTCTTGCGGGCTGGATAAGTCAAATCGGGAATAAAAATGCTACGCGATTGAGTAAAACAGCATACAATCCTGGTCTTCTCAGATGAAACTTTGATTCTGTATATCGCTCATTGGTAGTCACTCGAACACGAGGTTTGCCCTGCCAATGATCTCATTTGTTACAAATCACATCCGGCAATACCTTGTACAGGTCCAATGCCGCTAACTCCGGGTCATTACCCTAAAAGATCAATGTGATCCCCGATGGGGGTTACAACGTAGATCCCCGACTGGGGTTACAACGTAGATCCCCGACGGGGGTTACAACGTGAAGCCCCGGCAGGGGATTAAAACACACATTCAGTCGTTGACACACATATCAACGAAGGTCAAGCAGCCTTGACGTTATCTCAGCCGATGGCGATTAAACCTATCAGAGCTCTAGAGCTATTTGAGGATTTCATGCTCGATTACTCATATTCCCCAGCGGATCCCCGACGGGGGTCACAACGCAATGTTCCGATGATTCACACATCAGTGAACGTCAAGAAACCTTGACAATCAACCCACAGAGTATCTGCCGTTGATTCACACGTCAGCGAAGGTCAAGCAACCTTGACAGTCTATCCCATAGGGTTTTTAGCCATTGATTCAAATGTTGGTGAAGTACAAGTCAATGAAGGTTAGGCACCCCTGACAGCATTTGTTGTTGGTAGTAAATCCAACAGAATCTTGACATGTCTTGGCGATACTAACCAGGAAAGGTCAATGTTATCAAGGAGGATCGATGATGGAATATGTTATACACATCCTCAAACAGACCAAGCTTTATCCCCACATATCTTTTACACATAAGAGGTACATCTTCAGGATCAAGTTGTTACCAAGAACCTAGGAATTTGGTGATAACCCCAACATCAACATCCTAACAGATTCATATTACACATCAAATCTGGTCATCATTGTCAATCCCGATTAAAACAACGAGGAGCCAAAGAATCATCCCCAAAGATGTTCATACACTACTGACCTGTACATATGCATCATACATTTGCATCATGTTGCTACATATAGTACCATGTTTGTCTTGTTGCATTTTAAGTGTCTAGGATTCTTTATCCTACCCATGCATCGCCACGCATGAGTATGATAAAGAGGGCATCTGTGAACACTCAAAAGTTTCATGTCACTTTGTCACTAACATTGCGGGAGGACAGATTCGTCTTTCAAGAGGGAACCCTAGAAGACATTTCATATCCATTCCGGATACTACCAAAAGTTCAGCATCAACCCCGGAACACACACTGGGAATAACAATTCCAACCTCGGATATAATCCCGAGGCGTGCAGATCCAATACCGGAAAACACACCGGAGTAGACCGATTAATCTCGAAGATAACCCCGAGGTATCCAGTCTCAGTCCCAATCATAGGAATAGCCACCAACCTTGGTGATCACCCCAAGGAATGCAGTTTCGGCGATAACCCCGAAAATGCTTGTTTCAAATGCAACCAGCTTCAATCTCGGCGCTCATAACGAGATACTCAGTACCAACCTAGAGATAACACCGGGAGGATAGGCACACCTCAGAGATGACACTAAGGACCTTCAACAATGGCAGCAGTCCAATCTTAGTGAAGCCCTGAGCAACGTCTGCTTTATCAGTCCAAACCGGTGATAACACCGGTGAGGGACAACATTGTCATCTCGCCAACACGATGCCATGCCACGTCGTCTTAATATTTTATACACACATCTCTACACAACGATATCCCACAAGAATCAAGGAAAACCAATTCTGAGTGACTATTGTGCGGGGTAACGGATAGAATTTGAAGCTTGAAGACCGGAGGGCATCGTCCCATCTTCAATGACTTCGTACAAACTCTAATCCCATGCCATTGTACAACTCTCGACAAAGGCGGTCCAAAATAGGTCCTGTATACCTCAATTGGATGCCCGGATTGCACTTTCGAAAGTTCGATCGGATATTACAGTGCCTGAGTGCACGTACTACGAGACGACCTGACCCGAAAAACCCGCGGCAACCCGGGTAGCCTCTGGTACACCTGTGGCTCCACCCTTTATAAATAGAGGGCTTGGGGTGGCCATTTTGTAAGAGAAAACGGTGAGGAAGCCCTGCCCAATTTGCTCTGTACTCACCCCATACGGAGTACTTTCTCATTTTAAACACCTGTGAGCTCATATATAGCTACTTTTGTACCTACAAAAGCCAGTGTTTACCCACTGTAAAGATATAGAAGTCTTCTTTGGCGTACTTTGTAAGCTTTCTCACACACTTTAAAGTCTTTCTCTTCATCTTTGCACACACCCTTCTTCACGTTGAGAGTCGTGTTGCGTGTGTTTGCCCAAACTTCGATTAGTGGTTTTATTTCAGGTTTGTATATATATATATATATATATATATATATATATATATATATATATATATATATATATGGACTAACATTATCGAGTTATGCCTCAATTGAGCCTAGACTTGATGCAGAGCGTTTACTACTTTAATATATATATATATATATATATATATATACATTTATATATATTAACCGTGTGTTGGACTTTGTTCGATGAGCTGGATTTTACATCCTATGCGTTTACTTCTTATATATATATATATATATATATATATATATATATATATATATATATATATTAATTGTTGTTGTTGGACTGCATTACGATGAGCCTGGATTTTACATCCGATGCGTTTATTGCTTATATATATATATATATATATATTTCATCCCACCTAGAGTTTACTTCATGATGGCTGATCACTTTTATAGCTTTCTTTACGTTTCGTCCTGCCTGGAGTTTACTTCATGGCAGTTGATTGCTTTGTATAGATTTATTTACATTTTGTCGTGCCTGGAGTTCCCTCCGTGGCGGTTGATAGCTTTTACAGCTTTATTTACATTTCTGATCCCCCGTGGAGGTGCTTCGTGATTGGTGATCATGTATGTATATATATATTTACAGCTTTTATATATATACCTGCTTACTGCTTTTATACAAATTGTGGTATCATGTGCGCCTAGGAATCATGTGATCACAGATTCAGCCTATTGGATCTAGATTCGGTTCCCATGATGGACATTTTCAATTGTATGGCGACTTATGTAAATTATTCTGCGGTGTCTGAATTTCCTCAGATGGTTTCATACCCACGAGGAAGTCTGCATTATTTTGTACATTATTTTTCGTACGGATGCCTCGTATTTGGAAAATAAAAATCAATCAAGCCGAACACTTAATAAAATGGGAGTGTAAAAGGTCTCAATTACTATTGAGCATCAGGGTTTGAAAAAACTTTTTTTATAAAACCTCACTACTATATCTTGTTAAAACTGAATTCTTAACATAAATTCAAACCCTGTGTATATAGGTGCGAACGAGGCCTCACACTACTTCCAAATAACAGTACATTAACCCACACACACACACACATTCAGATAATAGTTTCTTGAAAAGAGTCGGTCACCGTGGTAACACGGATGTCAGGGGGTGCCTAACACCTTACCTCCGCATAACCAAGTCCCCTGGACCCTAATGAATCTCGATTTCACCAGGCCGCTTAGCGATTGTCACATCACTGGGTCAATGTGCAAACCTTTTCTCGGTTGTGTTGGTACAACCATTTAAAAAACCAACTGGCGACTCTTAACAGTCCATCGTCGACATTATACATGTCGGACATTTTTCACTTGTTTTTTCAAACAAATCTCACCTAAAATGAGAACACCAAAGAACAAGTAACGGAAAGGGACAACTAAAAATCCCGACGTCGACACAGGGCAAATGTGACGCTTGGCATGTGTTCCTTGTCCGACAGGTGAATCAAGGAGGCAAAAGTTGCTAACAAGTCTGCAAAGTTATTCCAATTGCGAGGAATGTGTAGAAAGGAGATCTATTCAACTCTGAAGCCATCTGTAAAACTTGATGATGGTAGGGCAACAAATGTATCTCTTTAGTTTGATAGATTCCCCGTGGATTGTTTGATTACCAACTCTGAATCCCCAAAGATAGTTAACCGCCTGATGCCCATTGAACAAATAAGTTTTAGCCTCATGAGACAGCCTTCATACTCAGCTAGGTTGTTGGTGCTGACAAACTACAATTTGACTGACGACGGATATCTGCTCCCAGACGGGATACTAGAACCTGCTCCGACTCTAGAACCTTCCATATTAACAGCTCCATCAAAATATATTTTCCATGTATGGTATGTATCATACTGATGGTGTTTGAAGTAGGTTTCCAAG
This sequence comes from Panax quinquefolius, assembly GCA_020205615.1. Classification (NCBI taxonomy): domain Eukaryota; kingdom Viridiplantae; phylum Streptophyta; class Magnoliopsida; order Apiales; family Araliaceae; genus Panax; species Panax quinquefolius. Next base: position 114,206,473 of record CM035160.1, on the reverse strand, counting down.
GGTTTGAAGTCCCCTGAAGGTGTGGCGGCCAGTTGATCCGCGATGCCTTGACCTATGATGCACTTTTGCGTTACGTAAATGATGTAAAATTGTTGTAGGATCGACTGCCATCTGGACAACCGATAATTTAACATGGGTTTATTGAACACGTACTTGAGAGGATCCACGCGGGATATAAGATGGGTTGTGTGACCATGGGGGTAATGTTGTAACCTCATGGAATCCCATGCTAAAGCACAACAAGTCTTCTCAATCAGAGTATACGTGTGTTCACTGCTGCTGAATCTCTTTTTGAGGTAATAGATAGCTCGTTCCTGGCCTCTATCATCTTTCTGTCCCAGCATGTAGCCCATTACATTATCACTTATAGACAGGTACATGAACAAGGGAAAATCATCCCTGGTTGGTACCAAAAAGAGAGATTTTACTAGCTATTCTTTTATTGTAAGGAAGGCTTTTTGACACTCATCGTTCCATTTCATTGAGGAGTTCTTCCTTAATATCTTGAACATGGGCTCACAGGTTGCTGTGAGTTGAGAAATGAACCTGCTAATGAAGTTGATTCTTCCCAAAAATCCCCGTATTTCCTTCTCTGTCTGAGGAGTGGGCATTTTCGTGATGGCCTGGATTTTGGTAGGATCCAGCTCAATCCCTTTGTGGCTGACTAGGAATCCTAACAACTTGCCTGATTTAACACCAAAGGCGCACTTTGCTGGATTCAACTTCAAGTTGTACTTACGCAACCTATTGAAGAGCTTTCTGAGATGGTCTAAGTGGTCTTCCTCCCTTCGGTACTTGATAATGATGTCATCCACGTAGATCTCTATCTCTTTGTACATTAAGTCATGGAAAAGAGCCATCATAGCTCGCTGATAGGTGGCTCCGGCATTGATGAAGCCGAATGACAACCGTCTATAGCAAAAGGTTCCCCAAGACGTGATGAATGTAGTTTTCTCATGATCCTCCTCAGAAACCAGAATTTGATGGTACCCCGCAAAGCAATCAGCGAAGGAGTACATACAGTATTGAGCCGTATTGTCAATGAGAATGTGGATAAATGGCACGTGAAAGCTATCTTTAAGGCAAGCTTTATTTAGATCCCGGTAATCCATGCAAACTAGCACTTTCCCTCCTGGTTTAGGCACGGGGACTATGTTAGATAGCCATTCAGGGTATATGATGATGCCTGCTTGAAATTGTTTCACAATGTCATCTTTAACCTTTAAACTCCACATAGGTTTTAATCGCCTGAGCTTCTGCCTGACTGGCTTGAATCCCTCTTTGATAAGGAGGCGATGAATGATAATGTCAGTGGACAAACCCACCATGTCTTCATGAGACCATGCAAACACATCCTGGAATTGGGTTTATAGTGTAACCATGTCATTCCTTTAGTTTGGGGTAAGGTCTGAACCAACCTAGATTAACTTAGGGCTTTCTAAGGTTCTGTGATTAAAGTAAGTGATTTGATCAAGGTTGTGTTTAGGTTTGTCTTTGATCCATTCTTTGATCTCATGAGGCACCTAAATGTCCTCGTGTATTTCCATCAAGGCCGAGTCCAACTTTTCATCAAAGTTACAATCTTTGTGGAGAAGAGGCATCTTATCATAAAGTACAGGCACATCTAAATTCAGAGTCCTGAAACATAATATGCTTTCACTTAGTATATATGAAATGGTTTAATCATACAAAGTATTAGTATGTACTGACAAAACAATTGCTAATATTGTACATAAAAGTAAGCAGTTATGATATCTACAGGGCAGAAAGAGTTTCTGCCCGTTTTACCCTCGTCGACCAATGCAAGGAGTGCTGCTCCAATTGTCAAGGGCAAAGTCCTGGTGGACTGCAGTGATGGAGGGGCTGTCATCGTCCTCCTTTTCCCGAATGATGACCATTATGTCTGGGCAATCATTGTCTGGGGTGTATTTATTCGTATGTTCATCATGGTCAATGATGCGTATGTCTAACATCATTCTGACGATGTCTTGCTTAATTCTCAATTCTTCTTCTTCCACTTTGGGATGTAGAACAAAGACTTCTTTCTCCTTTACCGGTATCAGATTGGTGAATAACATAGCCATTACGTTGGCTGGCACCTTTACCGGAGATTGTGCGGACTCAATATTTGCAGGTGAAGATAATCGCCATGTGGCTGAAGATGAAGGAATCTGATGATGCTAATGAGGATTCCTATGACTAGAACTCGAAGAATATCCCAGTTTGGATATCCCGGTTTGACTGGACACTTGAATTTGGTGTTTAATACCCTGATGATCTTTACCTAGCCCTCGTCCATGCTGATGACCCAAAGATATCATTTCTTGAGTAGCTGCCATCACTTCAGCAGAAATTTTGGGTACGGGAAATGGCGTTCCAATGGAATGGTATTGAGTGTTGCTCACTTCAAGAGCATGAAAACTGACAGGCTTAACATCTGAATTGACGTTGATGAATGGTATGTCACCATGTTGAGGACATTCCGGTTTAGCGTTGACTGTGACTAGGCTATTGTTGATAATGTATTTGAGTTGTTGATGAAGAGTGGAAAGGACAACCCCAGCCATATGAATCCACGGTCTTCCCAATAGCAGGTTATATCCCGACTCTATCTTAAGCACGTGAAAAGATATGCAGAATGTATAGGGACCAATCTTAATTGGCAGCTCAATCTCTTCGACTGAATTCTAGCGGGCACCGTTAAAAGCTTTAATAACCGTATGGCTGCTTCAGATCCATTTGAGATCGACGTTCATCTTCACCAACGTAGCATAAGGACAGATATTCAGAAATGAACCTCCACCTATAAAGACTCTAGCTAGCATGTATTCGAAGGATAAAACTGCAATGTGCAACAGCTTACAATGACCGGTCCCTTCGGGCGGCATGTCATCATCAGTGAAGGATATCACATTGTTGTTAAAAATGTGATTAACCAGATGTTGAAACTTATTCACATCCACTGATTTCGGTAAGTAGGCTTCTTCTAAAACCTTTAATAAGATCTTCATTTAATCCTCGGAAGTTAAAACCAAGTCTAGTATTGAAATTTGATGTGGAGCTTCTCTTAAGCTTAAAACTACCTTGGCTTTATTATGACCCATAGTGCGGAGGAACTTTTCAATTTTCTCCATGGGAACTTTCCCCTTTGATTTGATGGCAGGCTTCATCACCCGTTGGGGAAGATATAGTGGATTTTCCTTCTACACTGCAGTAGTTGTATGAGAGGTGGATCCTTCAGCTTCTCCATAATTCCATGGGACTTTTTGTGAGCTGATAATAGGATATTGTGATCTGAATGGCAAGTTAATTGGCTCTGGAGCAGCCACTTTCAAAGGATTGTTAATTCCTTTGAGTTGAATTGCTTGTATTGTGAAAGGTTTGACAGTCCCATCAGCCTCAGCGGATATAACTGCTACTAGTCCCTTCCATTTAGTAGGATAAGTATTCTCACTCTCAAACAGCACAGTATCGTCGTCTTCTAGCTGCAGGACGCCGCTATCAATTAGATTCTGAATAAGGTGGCAGAGTGCCCATCATTCTTCCGTGTTGTGACAGCGAGAATGGGAGTGATATTAACATACTCCATCAGAATGAAAATGTCCTGAACGGGGATTAATTGGAGGTAGAAGGGAAGTGATCCTTCCTTTATTGATCAGCATCTGAAGTATCTCCTCAATTGATTGGCCCAGGTATGTAAATTCCCTTCTATTGGAAAAATCCTGACGAGATTTAGCACTTGCTCTCTTCGTCACTTTGTCTTCCAGTGTTTTTTTCTCTGAAGGTGACAAGGGAGTATTCACAACAAAAGGGAGGAGACTGACATGCTCCTGGATGACAAATTGGCGTGTGACTTGATGTTGATAGGTCACCAGTTCTGTCAATTGCTCTATCTGCTTACACAAAGCTTTAATATTTCATTCCATTGCAAACTGGAACTTTACATAAACCCATTTGTCAACACCGTCTTTGATGGTCTAGGATGATTCTCCATTAAAATTGGAACTCTGTCCACTGCTCCAATTAATCATGTTCACCTCTTCCTCTTTGTGTTGAGGAAGAGGGTTGTCTTGTACGTGAGGTTGATCTGGTTTGGTGACCACGATCTCACCGTTATCTATCAAATCTTGGATCTTGTGTTTCAAGGCCCAACAATCTTTAGTATCATGTCCAGGTGCTCCGGCATGATAAGCACATTTCCGAGAAGCATTGAAACCCCTCCCATTAGGGTTGGCTGGTGAAAGAAGATGCGTGATTTTCTTCTGAGTCGTCAAAAGAATGAGAATGTTCTCTAGTGAGTCCCCTAAGGGTGTGAACACTCGAGGGCGTTTAACTTCTCCACCTTTTGGCAATGGAGGGTTTGAAGAATGTGCTTGAAAGGGAGTGTAATTTCTCCTTTGGATTGGCATATTCTGATTGCCTTTTTGACCTTGTAGTATCAAGGAAACATCCTCCTGTTTCTTTTTATGGACCCTCTGGGGGTTGTTTCCATAGTTTCCGGACTGGATGTGCTCAGTAACAGCTTTAAGGGCAGCTAGGTCTTGAATCTTTCCTGACTTCAATCCCATCTCAACCATCTCCCCGTGTTTAATCATTTTAGAAAATGGTTTACCAATGCCAGCTAAGACTCTTTCATAGAAAGGAGCTTCTTGTATGTCTATGAAGGTCATGACCATTTCTGATTTTGTCATGGAAGGAATAACTTGAGCTGCTAGGCACCTCCACCTTTGAGCATATTCTCTGAAAGAGTCATTGGACTATTTCTTGACCTTGGTAATCTGGTACCGATTAGGAGCCATCTGAGACTGGAAGCTGTATTGAGTGAGGAAGGCGTGAGCTAGCTCCTCCCAGCTATGGATCTTTGAGTTGTCTAATCTGGTATACCAAGAACGGGCTTCTCCAGTCAGACTCTTCTAGAACAGTTGCATCCTGATCTTCTCGTCCTCTGCATAAGATCCAAGTTCTCCAATGAACACTGTTGGGTAATATCTAGTTACGCACAACACGCAAGTATACGCGGTCAACAAGTAATAAAGTGAAAGTAGAGTATCGTTCCCACGAGGATATGTTTAATAAAAATCACCAAGTACTAACCCGTAACCAACTCAATCTTATTTAAACGAATGAATTTCAATTTATAATTAAACTACTATTAAATTCTGAAAGTAATATGCACACAAGCCAATCATGTTTGATGATAAAGCATATACTTTGTAACAATCTTATTCATTTATTAATAAAAAGTATTAATTTATTAAAGGCTTTTAATTATCTACATGATGCTGTTTTATAATATGTGATAAACCCATAGTTTTAAGCAATGCTTTTAGAATAATGATGATGATCATTCTAATGAGATCTAAATTCTTAGAAAGCTTAAAACTAAAATAGTTCCCAATCATTGGATTACTAAATTGGGGATTAGTGAATCCGGATAGATTGGTACATACGTTGCTTGCTCATTGGATGAGGATGATTGATCATTTGTGTGGAGACACTAAAGCAAGTATGTAGGTGCTTATTAGAGAATAAGTTCATTTGAGCGTTGGCTCGCTAAGGAATACCTAATGGAGTTTTATTTGCTGTCGATAGGAATTCTGTAGTGATAGTAGTACACAAGTGATCCTTGGACTTGAGATCATCATAGTATCTTGTGTATGATGAGTTATACTTTGACTTATTCCTTAAGACCCTTAGGGTATATCAAAGGGTATGCTTGGGTATAATAAGTTGTACATGGAGATAATGTATGATCAATAAAGAATCTACCACTTCTAATAAAAGAAGAGAAATGTCCTATGTGATTCGATAAATGACAACCCAGTAGTCCTTGGCCAAGGCAAAATGAAATTAGAAAGGAGTTTCTAATTTGCATTATTTGGAGTTGTGCATTTAAGGATCGAAATACATATAATTAAATAAAATAAGACTTGACAGTAATTCCATGTCTTATATTTAATTGGGACATTGTATGGTGGAAGGATTGAATTATGCGATAACTATTTACTCAAAGGTTCTTTTATGATTAATGTTGAAATCTATATTATCCGGAAAGTCGTTGATCGCTAGGAGGCTTATCCCTATTGTAGAATAAATATTATTTATTTAAATAAATTAATTATTTAATTTATTTATTTAAATAAGATTAGAATTGTTCTAATTGATTTATTCACAACCGGTTTAATATGGAGAACCTAAAGGGTCACACCATAAAAGGAAGAATAATTATTTAAGAAGTAAATGGCATAATCGTAATAATATGTTATGTATATTTAATTTAATCTATTGTTTGGTTGACACACTTTAAAACCCTTTCTATTTTATTTTTATAATTCTCTTATCCTATAGTACTCATGTCACACATTACCCAATTAAATTATAAACTTTATTTAGCCAACACAATATTTAATTAGCTAATATAGTTATAATTTGTTTAATAAATCATTAATCCTCTAATTTAATTATTTAATTAAATTAGAATATTTCCATTCCATTAGCGTAATAAAATGCGACTTGATAATAAAATCATTTAATCAATATTATCGTACCTAAATAAATTATTCTCCAAAAATTCATCGAATATCCATTTTATTCCATAAATATTTCAACTAAAATATTTATCCTGTTTAATAAATATTTTACTATTTACGAAATTCACTATCGTAATACTTTAACATAGTACTTTATTCATTCATTGGGTTCTATAACCACTTCTTTCCACAAAGATCTTTCTATAATTATTAAACTTTTCTATTAAAAGTTTTACATTATTATTTGATAACTCAACTCCTTCTCATTTAAAAAAATTTCTTTTCTCACTTGTTCAATATATTCATCATTCAATGTCGCATTCTACGACTCACTTCTTTCTAAGGAATATCATCCTTACCACATTCACCTTTTAGAATAATAAGAATCTTCCACAATTGCTCAATAATTGGGAAGCGATATGAATAACAGGAATTTCAAAGATTCCAAATCATGCTGAGGGGTCACAAGACCGTGAACTCTATTCCCAGGTTTAACAGTGCATCACCACCATAAACCATCTTTAACAGAATGTTTAGCAATCACACAGACTGAAAACACTCTCTGTAAGTACTCTAGGTGATCAGCCTATTGTACCCCTACGTCGTGCACAACGTATTACATCTTAACTTCGTAACGACTATATGCATTACTTTCGGAACCATTATCTCCGATAACATGTCCCCTTTTATAGGGTTGTTCACCTCAGCTTTTCAACATTTGAATCCGCACCAAAACAATTTGGTTTGGCATAACTTTTAAATAAACGCTTGAATTTCATGAACATCTTTCAATAATCGTCTAGCTGAATCAAATAGCATAGACTTCTACAACAATTCGAACATCAATCGAAATATACATACACACACACACATATATATATATTCTCGTATCTTAAAGAAATCTCAAAAATCATTTTATGACGTCATGATACCGCACTGTATTTACAGCCCGTTTGAGGATTCCGTCATTTTGTGACTTTGTCATACTACATCATACCATAGTAGGCTGACGATCCTTAGATCACATCCTACACTAAGAAATTCAGCATTGATAACTCCATCGTTTTTATCATCTTTTCACTAGGTTCCATGATGCATTAATGATATAAAATACATTTTGATATTTTCAAATCATTTTCATCTAGCCGAAATAATTAGCATAGACTATTCTTTAAACGGTTCAAAAATCTTTGAAAAATCGATTTTAGTGATATCATATCTCAACAGGTAATGATGTGTCAGTGTCCCGAAGTCCACACATACACACTTGTCACCATGCGTTGAGAGTAAAAATTCATTTTAAAAAAGACACATAGTGCAAATTTAGCTTGATGTCAAAAATTTTGAAGTCTAGCATAGCTAAAAGATTTGGAAAAACTTATGTCTCCACTTTCTATACTGATCCATTGCTTAATAATTCTATCTATTCCCATGATCCTCAATTCTTCATTCATAACTTAATTATACCCCAGTTCATCAAACTTACCGCACATTGGAAGTTCAGGACTTGCCACAATAATATGAGTTTAAGAACTTATCCTAGTCAGACCATAGGCGTCCATTCGCTGAGGGGTTTAAAACATATCATATTATTATGAGTCACGAACTTACCATATGCATTAGTTTTAAGAACTGCACCTAATCTTAATAATATCTGTCTAATCTTAATGGTTTCTAACTATCAAACATACACATGAGAAAAGAATCACCTTTTTGCCACATATACATTGATAGCGTGACACCAACATTCCAATGATTATCAATATGATAAACTGAGTGCAAGCACAAAACCCTTGCCCATACAAAGATTTATACAACTAAGCCGTCACATGAGTCCTCAATTGAAATCCCACCTAACATTATCTTACTCTTAACTTGTTCTTTGCTCGATACGAATTTCTTGTATCACATTATCTATAACTCCTCATGAGTTTATCTTGTACTATTTCATAGTACATCATCTTCATAGCATCAAGCTATAATTATTCAAATATTACAGACCATCTTTCCTTTATAACTTAAACAGATCACGTCATGATCTTATTCTATAATCATCTCCCGTAAAATTCTTTTCTTAACTCATGATCGTTTTATTTACGATCATCTTTCTTTCCCTTTTCATCATTTACAACATTATTCGTTATCTTTGTTATTGGAGTTAGGTAACTCCCATTCCTTATCTACATATCTCTTCAAGATTCTTCTTTGAATCTTCTTGTTTATATAACAATTCTTGCTTTAAGAATTTCCAACTTCATTTATATCGTTCAATATTTCATTCAAGTTCCACATTTTCATCATACGTATCCATTTTCTATACTTGGTACACATCGAGTCTCTAACGGTTTCAATATGGTACACTGAGTGGTTTCCCATAAACAACCAACAAACTAGGTTCCGAGTTACTAGTTCGTATATACCTCCGCTCTATAAAGGAATCGTTTGGCCCAGATACCATACATCAACCATTAAAGAGTACAATTATACCATACTTAAATATAACCTTTTTATTCTTAACTTCTTTATCATTCTCTTCTTATAGACACTGTCTATTTATTATCACCTTACACCCATATTATTGGAGTTGGGTAACCCCATAACTCTGCGAGATTCTTCTTTGAATCCTCTCATGCATGTTTTAATCCCTTCTATATATGTTTCTTAAATTACTTCATATTATTCAAACTCTATTTGAGCTTATGCTTTCATTATCTTCACCTTCCTTCTCTAAGGTTATAGCCTAAGGTACTCCTACCTAAGGTTTATAACCTACAGCTTTGATACCAACTGTAACGACCCCAAAATTCATACAACTTAATTCTCGAATTCAGTCGTTAATAACACATCTACCTTCTGATTTTACATCATTATTCGATGTTAAACTTTATAAAATGCGGAATAATTTAAACTTTTATTTCCCTGAATCAAAGCCTTTATCAACTACATGTCTTTGAATCAATCTTATTTTATGATTCGATTTATCACTGTTATCATATAAAATTTTTACATTTCAATCCGATAACCTTTACATATCAGATAACTCTAACTTTAGCTTTACAACTCAATATAAAATTATACATCAAAAAATTTAATACATCTCATGAGTCTTAATCATGTTTTAAAGAAATAACAACTTTAACTAATATATACATCTTCGTATGATATTTCTAAACTACTTCATTCAAGTAGCACATAGTGACATCTTCAATCTATAACCTGCAAAAATGGTTATTTGCAAGGTTGAGCTCGACAGCCCAGCAAAATCTAATAATTTTCATGCATCACGTAACACATAATAACATGCTCAACATATATCTCTTAAACATTGAACTAACATAACATACATGCTGCTGTTCAAATATCAAATATAAATATTGAGTTCCTTACTCAATCAGAATTCATTACTCAATCAACGTAGTCAGATGTTGACTTTAACGTTCCATATTTTCATCATATATATAACACATCATACTATTTACAATAAAGAATTAAAATAGTTCATCATCAAGTTCACATAGCAAATATGAACTAAAAGACTTGCCGTGATCGTTGTTTACCAATAACAGTTTAACAGCTTATAGTTATCTGCACTTCACGTGCCCTACAAAATTATATAATCATGCACATCAACTATTAGTCACATATCAACGCATAGTAGTTGTAATGTAAACTTTAATTTATGCCTCATAACCCTTCCTATCATAGATACACAATGTTCAATTTGATTGTGTTAACTTTCAACTTATATCTCTCTGTATTTCCTATTCGAAGTTCATTCAAGTGTTGAAGTCTTGCTAGGACTACTTATTTGTTTTATATTAACACTATTCAATATCTTATAATATTCATTTCATTTGATTTAAAACACTTTTTATGTTCATTATCACTTATCACGACGTTTCGACGTTTATTCGTCACACGCCCAATTTGTCTCTCTTGTGTGTGCTTAGTATGCATATTCAACATATCTAATATATCATCTATTAATGTTAAGCATCATTATACTTCATAATATTTATGTTCTATAACTTAGAAAAACATCTATTATCGTCAAGAACACTACACTTGCACACGTGCATGCCCGACGCCCTCCGATTGCCTCCGAAAATACAAGTTCTAAAGATGACCATTTTGACCCTTCCTAAATACCTCAAAATAAAAACCTTAAAGAACAAAAGTTGTATTTCTATTCGTCCTCGTTCCGGATCATCTTGAATCTCCTTAATCGGAGTTCGTATGAAAAAGTTATGCTTAATTTATCAGTAAGCAGTCGTCGAGCGGTCAAGCTATTATCGATGATGCCCGGCAAATAGCAAACAAGGCTTTAATTAGCCTTGAGGGCAGCGCAAATTGCTTAAAGTCACAAAAAAGGCCCTCATGCTCGCTTTCTTGTGATTACAGACCCTTACTCCTTCCAATGATCATAACATGAGTTATACTCATCCAATTCAGTCCATTTTCGATTCTATAGGTTTGTAACTCATAAAACTACAACATACCAAATACCCATCAATTAACATAAATATTAACTAACCTTAATATGAATTTACAACTCATGTTCATTCTAATTGTTCATGTTTTGAAAATTTAGCGAATTGGTTTACTACGAATTCGTTTCTTAACCAAATAGATTCATTCAACTTGCGTTCTTTTCGTTTCTGGACGTACTAATCACATTTATTATCAATTTCAAATTATATACATGATCTAACCATCAATTTAAGTCTTAAAATAGACCCAAAATACACATATTAAGCCATAAACCAAATTTCTTCTTCTAACACTTGTTTCCACGAATTTGATTACATGAAAACCTTTTATAGATTACATATAACAAATTATACACATCTATTAACATTATATCATTAATTATTAACAAATCCTCTACCAAAATCCATTTACAAAGAAGTATATATAAGAACACAAAATAGATTTTACAACCAAGTTGTTACCTTTGATTTCTTCTTTAGATTGGTTAGAAGATGATTAGGAAACCTTGATTACACATCTTCTTCCCTCTTGATTCACAGGATTTCTCTTCTTAATCCACGTAGAAAATTTTTTTATCTCTCAAACCCTCTATAAGGCTCCCTTTCTCTCATTATTTAGACTTAGCAAAATATTACGTAACATAAAAAGCGACAATGGTTTACGCTCAAATAAATTAAGGTCTCGTGATTCTGAATATTCCAAAGGTCATAAGACCTTGTTTGGTTGACACACTTTAAAACCCTTTCTATTTTATTTTTATAATTCTCTTATCCTATAGTACTCATGTCACACATTACCCAATTAAATTATAATCTTTATTTAGCCAACACAATATTTAATTAGCTAATATAGTTATAATTTGTTTAATAAATCATTAATCCTCTAATTTAATTATTTAATTAAATTAGAATATTTCCATTCCATTAGCGTAATAAAGTGCATGACCGATTATAAAATTATTTAATCAATATTATCGTACCTAAATAAATTATTCTCCAAAAATTCATCGAATATCCATTTTATTCCATAAATATTTCAACTAAAATATTTATTCTGCTTTAATAAATATTTTACTATTTACCAAATTCACTATCGTAATACATTAACATAGTACATTTTCATGCAATATATTACCTTCTCATTTTATTAAAACAATTATATTAATTCACTATTTAAATTAACTCAATTATTCACATTATTCATGAATTTAATTCAAAACATTTCCATTGCCAACAAGGCATAACCATCAAATTATATTATTTCAGTAATATAATTTCAACTTAATTAAATTAAGTAATATAATATAGTTAATTTTCTTTTCATAAAAATTCCGTTTTATTTCTTCAATAGTTAAATTAACTATTACACCTCATGCATAATAAATTTCTACTCACCAAACCACATAATCTAAAATAGATACATCTCATAATAAGAATTTTATTTATTAAATTCTTATTTTAATAACCCATAAAAATTCGAGTTGTCACATATATACTTGGTTACTGCTTTTTAATCAATTACGACATCATGTGAGCCTAGGAATCATGTGATCACAGATTCAGTCTACTGGATCTAGATTAGATTCCCGTAATGGATATTTTTAGCTGTAAGCAGCTTGTAAATTTATTCACGGTGTTTGGATTTCCTCAGATGGTTTTCATGCCCACGAGGTGTTCGACACTGCTTTGTATATTATTTTCTCGAAGATGCTTCGCATCTCAAAAATTAAAAGCAATTAAGCCGAACACTTGATAAAAATGGGAGTGTAAAATGTCTCAATTATTATTGAGCACAAGGGTTTTAAAAACCTCTTTTATAAAACATCACTGTCATATCTTGTTTAAAACTGAATTTTTACACAAATTCAAACCCTGTGTATATAGGTGCGAACGAGGCCTCGCACTACTTCCAAATAATAGCACATTGACCACACACACACACACACACACACACACATTCATATAACAGTTTTTTGAAAAGTGGCGGTCATCGTGGTAACATAGATGTTGGGGGTGCCTAACACCTTCCCTCTGCATAATCAAGTTCCCGGACCCTAATGAATCTCGGTTTAACCGACCAGTTTAGCAGTGTCACATCATTGGGTTAATGTGCAAACCTTTTCTCGATTGTGTTGGTACAACCATATAAAAAATCAATTGGCGACTCTTAACAGTCTATCGTCGACATGATACATATCGGACCTTTTTCACTTGTTTTTTCAAACAAATCTCACCTAAAATGAGAACACCAAAGAAGAAGAAACGAAAAGGGACAAATAAAAATCCTAACGTCGACAGGTGGCGACTCCGCTGGGGATGCCAGTAAGAGGACTTAAGCCGCTATTACAAGCTTTTCAAAACTGTTACATGCTTATGTGTGGATGTTGCATTTACATTTGATGAATGTGTACGAATGCATATATTTTACTGCGCTTAATGCTTTACACTATATCTACTTATGATATTAGTGCTTCGCACATGTCATCATTTTCATAAACGGTTAGACACGTTGTATGTGAATGTATGTTGTGTGGTTCCTCGATCTAGAGGCTATCTCGTCAGTGTTTGATTACTGGACTCGTAGGAAGACTAATTCCAATGAGGCTCGGGAAAGGAACCACCCAAATTCTCTCTAGTTGAAAGACCGGATTAACTTCCCGTTGAGTAAATTGTGATGATTTGGGAACCTTCATGCAAAAAAGACGCGAGAGTAACCTAAGATAGGTCAGCCTCTGATAAACCAAACGCGGAGGAAAGTCTCTTCATGCTTTCTCATTTCAAATTACTCATAAAATTAGTTACTTGTAATTTCATTCCATATTCATCTCCATGTAATGAGAAATATGAAGAGATATGTATACATACATATTTAAATTTACATGGTATCATGTATTACAAACAGCTAACATCCGCCTTGCAGGATAATATTCCTAGAACGGATACATCACATAGCATATAAACATTCACATTTCCCTAAGACTAAACTATGCAAGTCTTTCGCAGGGAAACAATTGGACCTACTACCCGGTCAAAGTCCAAAAAGGCCGCGAGCCTATAGTCAATTATGTCGTCATCAGACCAGACTGACCTTAATCCAGTTTCACGCAAAGAATTTAACGGATTAAGTAAACAAATCACATATTTGGTTGTTCTACTTAAAGAACTACACCAGTCTACTTAGGGTACAAGGATACCCGTACATGTTGAATCCTCTACACAAGGAGGATCCCAAGGTTCTGATAAAGCCATTACAGTACCTGAACTTCAGTTGGATACGACCAACAAGATTCATGATATCACCCATCTCAAAGGAGATCCAGACACCGGTGACATCAGGAAAAAAGTCCTTCAAATGGAAGAAACCCTGCGTTCTATCAAAGGAATTGGAGCACACGAAAGTGTCTCATAAAACCATAAAAGTTCCCTGATGTTCATTATCCAGAAAAGTTCAAAACTCCTAACTTCGAAAAATATGATGGGTTAGGAGATCCTTACACACATTTGAAGGTGTTTGTTGGGTAAAATCTAGTTACGTACAACACGCAAGTATACGCAGTCAACAACTAATAAAGTGAAAGTAGAGTATCGTTCCCACGAGGAATTGTTTAATAAAAATCACCGAGTACTAACCTGTAACCAACTCAATCTTATTTAAACGAATGAATTTCAATTTATAATTAAACTACTATTAAATTCCACTAGTTAAATTAAGATTACGGAGATTTAAGATCACAACTTCACTTATTGCTTCATTTAAGTTAACACACTTCTCATCAATGATTTTCTATCCTGAATTGTTAATCAAGAACACTAAAGCAGATAAAACCACCTCTCGATACATAATACTCATACTCACTTAAATCCATAGATGATAGAATTAAGCAAGATACCCTAATTAACTAATCTACTATATCTCTATATGAATTACAATTAAAAAGGATTTAAAGCAAAAGTTCTCTATAAGATTACATATGGAGTAAAGGCATATCTCTATCCTAAACACGAATCTTAAATTTCATCTATGCAAAAATCACAAACACATGTTATCATGATAAGATCAAAATCAATACTTCATCTCTCGAGTTCATATAGATTATCACGGTAATTGATGGCCAATCAATTAAACAATTAAGTCCAAATCACAATAGACCATCCTCACAATAGAACATAGTAATTGATAGCGAAGCATGTTAAAATAAACTACACAATAAGATCCATTGTAATCTCAAACAAATAATTAGTTCATGGAATTAAAACTCAGAATCCACACTTGAATATACATTAAAAGATAAAAATAAGAGTAAAGTAAAGAATAAATCTATTGTCAGCAAATCTCCATCTTCCTCAAGCTCCTGCTCTTGATCTTCAATGGTGTCCAAGTTGCTTCAATCTCCCATTCTAATCTAATCTAGGGTTCCTAATCTAAGAAAGAAAGTAAAGAATAAGTTAATAGAAATCTATCCCAAGAGGGATTTAATGGAGTCTTAGAACTAGTCTCCCAATCCAAGTTAAACTCAAGTATTTAGAGTTCTAATGGACACCCTAGCAAGTTAGGCAACTAAGAATCCTATTCTAGCTCAAACTGGACATCAAATAACCCAATTTAACTCTTTTCCCTCTGCCTAGCGCGCCTCGCACTGTCCCTAAGTCATTTATAGCACGGTTCACGCTACTGTAGCTGTGTTTCTGGTGGCCTAGAACCCCCCTAGCGCGGTCCGCGCTACTCTATTTTTTACTACGATATCATTTGGTAAAACAGGCATAACGTTTGATCCGCTAGGAGTTACAGGACCTACCACCTATCAAATCGAAGATATCGACGATATCTATAACTTTCATTCTTTGAGAATTGAAAGATTCGGAATTGATCAAGGAGGAAATCGGGCTTGAAGTAGATGCTATGTCAATGGCCAACATGACAACTCTTAGCTTTGATCTTCGTTGATAAAAAGGCCATAACTCTCGCATCCGAACTCCGATTGGGATGATTCAAGATGTTCCAGAAAGCTAAGAAGTAGAGCTATCATAAAATCCAAGTTCCAAGCCAAGAACATGCATCCAACGTGGTGTTAAAAGTCCTTCAATATTCCCTTCTTGCATTTGCTTACGTATTTTAGTCCAAAAGATGTCCAAATTGCTTTCACTTCTTTATGCCAATGTCGTACTATAGCCTACAAAATAACATAAGATGTATGAAAAGTAACTAAGAAACATGAATATAAGAAACTAATTCAAGTAATAGATACCAGATAGGTAGATATAAAACATACTTATCAAATACCCCCAAACTTAAACCTTTGTTTGTCCTCAAGTAAAAACACAAAACAACAATGCAATGCAATGCATCTAATCTACATGCCTACGAATCCAGCAGTAATGACATAAATAAGTCTATTCAACCGGCCTTAGAGAAATCAAATAAACACGATAATACATCATATCAAAACTAATCAATAACTTCTCAATCAATCATCAAATCTTAGACTGTTATCACTAATATAGTGCGTGTGTGCTCCACAACAATGTTAACTGATATAAAATCAAATTTAACACATAACAACTCTCTTCGAAGGCATCATACTGTGTAAACTCAAGAAATCCAAAAACAAGCTAGATCCAACTAAAATTAAACAATTACCAATATCGAGGGTCAATATGGGATACTTATGCTTCATTTTTCATCTACGGAGGCTTTTTGCTCTTATTTCCCGTTTATTATTTTTTTTTCTTTTGGTTGATGGATATTGAGTGCGTTTTATGCTCCATCTCATGCATGTGTTTATGGGGAGTTCATTTCATGCTTCTTCTCGACCCACCACAGGACTCAATTTATTCAACTCAATATCTTTTTTTTTCTTTTTTTTTCTTTTGTTTTTTTTAGCTTATATACCCCAAATATTTCTCCAAACGTAGTTTCTTGTGTAACTTTAGCCATCACTACTTGTTCTTGTCATTCTTTCATTCAAACTAGCATTATCCTTTAGAGCCCCATTATGTATCAATTTAAACTCAATCAATCAACAAGTTGTTCTTACTGTGCTATCCTTATTATACTAGTTTCAAACAGAAAAAGACTCAATTCATAACAAGAAATCACATCAACGCTCTAATAATCAGTATTATACTTGGCTACCCAATTCCAATCTCATCATTGGCCAAAACAAACTTTAAATATCAAACAGCTGGACTCATGTAAGATGTATTAAATGCTATATAAACACATTAAACTAACTACTAATTTTTTTTATTTTTTATTTTTTTTCAAGAAACTAAATGTAACTATATGAACTACAATGTAAACCACCAATGTAAATAACTAACTATATGCAATACGACACTAAAATGCCCCCCAAACTTAAACTAGATATTGTCCTCAATGGCTGAAATAGGAAAAATTAAAAGAGAGGACTTCCCTAAAAATACAGTATTTTCCTCCTTGTCTGCTAAGTCTGGAGAATAGGCTAGACACATTGGAATAAATCGGGAACCACACTTGAGTTGGACTTGACTAACATTGCAATTAAAACACTTTTAACGCCTGGGAATTTTGAGTGGCTCGTCCCGCGCTGTGGATGGGAAATGGAAAACCGACATGGATTGGAAATTGGTGATGGATGAGTTTAATGGGAATGGAAGTTAAAAAGGAGAATGAGAAGTAAGGATGGTGTAATGGGGGTTATGGAGTATTGGAAGTGTAATGGGTGTAGGAGAAGTTTAGAAGTTGCATGTATTAAGGAGAATTGGCTTTGTTTAAATCTGAGACACATCGATTAAATTTGTTTAGCGCCTGAAATTCTCGTGTAGCGCGGTCTGCGCTGGGTATAACCCTTGAGTAGCGCGCCCCGCGCTAGGCAAGCAATGATTTACTGATCGGTAGCCCTTGCGCGCTTATATAAACTTGCATAAGCCTAATCTGTCTTTGGGCAATCGATGGTTTGAGGGCGCATCAACCCATTCCGCGCTTTTAGATCGGTGATGTGCTAGGCAACATTGCATGATTGATTGCGATTGGTTTCGAGAGATGCTAGCGCGCCCACTTGACCGGGTCTAGGCATTGTATAAGCGCGTCTGCATACCGGAAGGACGATGGTGAATGAATTTTCTTTTTCTTGCCTTACGTGCGAGCATACCATTATGGAGTCATTATTCGTTGAAAACTAAATATTTGAGCTAGACTATAAACTAAAATATAAAGAATAAATAAGGAAGAAAAGGTTTAGAGCTTGGGTTGCCTCCCAAGTAGCGCTAGTTTTAACGTCGTAAGCCCGACTTTATCTGGTCAACTCTATCCAATTCCTCTTCCAAAATTGAGGAACCCTCCGTCCATCAGTAGCAAATAATCCTTTGGGAGGTTCCCACAAGCGATGGCCATAGCATCAAAGTCACCTAGCATGCTCTGACTTGATATAATCTCCATAAAGAAGGGCAAATAACAAGGTGCTATTTCCATTGTGTTTGTGATCATATTTGGGCATGGAAGTGTGTCAGACACAATGGGCTCTTCGTCTATCTTTTCTTTTTTGTCCCACCATGGCTTTATTGTTGCACTCGCTCTTATGTCATAAAGAGCTTCACTGACGACATGACTACCAAGTGGGCACGGTTTTGCAAATCTGACTGGCTCATTGATCTTTGGTGGAGACCCATTTAGATCTTCATCGACCTCTATTTTATTACCCCCAATTGTCTCCACACTTCCGATATCTTGTGGCTCATCCAGTCGCAGATTTGGCTCGGGCACTTCATCAATCTCGGAATCCTCGTGATAACACCACTTATTTTGAGGACAGTTGTTCAAGGCTTTGAGCATTTGATCAATCAGGTTCTGCATATTTTGAATTGATATCTCTTGATTCTGAATTGACCGCTCTTGATTAATCCTCCTCTCCTTTTGGTTTACTATGACCTTTGATAGTAATTCCTCTAACTTTTACTTTTCTTCTTTTAATCGAGGTTGATATGAGAGTTCTGGCGTGTATGTTGGATTTGGAGTAGAGTATTGATCTTGATAATTATAGCTCCATGAAGAATCCGGGTGATACCCCCAAACTTGATGATAACTGGGATAAGAATAGTTGTTGAGGTAGTTACCACCATACTGTACCGACCCAAGACTATTGGTGCATTGATTACTTGGGTGATTGCCAGCACAATAATTGCAAGTATCTACAATCCTTCGATTATGTTGGGCTGCAACAACGTCCAACCTTCTCGAAAGTGTCTCAAGTTGTGCTAATAATGCAGAAAATACATTGAGTTCATCCATCATCGCTCCTATTGGTTGAGTCATACTCGAATATGGCTTTTGATAATTGAATCCAACCATGGTACCTAAAAAGAAAGAAAAATAGGAAGAGAATTAAATAAAAAGAAAAAAATGTTTAAATTAAGACTAATTTGATTGAAGCTAATATTGGCAAAAATATATTAAATTAATTCCCGAATCACGCCAAAAAACTTGTTGGGTAAAATCTAGTTACGCACAACACGCAAGTATACGCGGTCAACAACTAATAAAGTGAAAGTAGAGTATCGTTCCCACGAGGAATTGTTTAATAAAAATCACCAAGTACTAACCCGTAACCAACTCAATCTTATTTAAACAAATGAATTTCAATTTATAATTAAACTACTATTAAATTCCACTAGTTAAATTAAGATTACGAAGATTTAAGATCACAACTTCACTTATTGCTTCATTTAAGTTAACACACTTATCATCAATGATTTTCTATCCTGAATTGTTAATCTAGAACACTAAAACAGATAAAACCACCTCTCGATGTATAATACCCATACTCACTTAAATCCACAGATGATAGAATTAAGCAAGACACCCTAATTAACTAATCCACTATATCTTTATGTGAATTACAATTAAAAAGGATTTAAAGCACAAGTTCTCTATAAGATTACATATGGTGTAAAGGCATATCTCTATCCTAAACACGAATCATGAATTCCATCTATGCAAAAATCACAAACACATGCTATCATGATAAGATCAAAATTAATACTTCATCTCTCGAGTTCATATAGATTATCACGGTAATTGATGGCCATTCAATTAAACAATTAAGTCCAAATCACAATAGACCATCCTCACAATAGAACATAGTAATTGATAGCGAAGCATATTCAAATAAACTACACAATAAGATCCATTGTAATCTCAAACAAAGAATTAGTTCATGGAATTAAAACTCAGAATCCACACTTAAATATACATTAAAAGATAAAAATAAGAGTAGAGTAAAGAATAAATCTGTTGCCAGCAAATCTCCATCTTCCTCAAGCTCCTGCTCTTGATCTTCAATGGTGTCCAAGTTGCTTCAATCTCTCATAATAATCTAATCTAGGGTTCCTAATCTAAGAAATAAAGTAAAGAATAAGTTAATAGAAATCTATCCCAAGAGGGATTTAATGGAGTCTTAGAACTAGCCTCCCAATCCAAGTTAAACTCAAGTATTTAGAGTTCTAATGGACACCCTAGCAAGTTAGGCAACTAAGAATCCTATTCTAGCTCAAATTGGACATGAAATAACCCAATTTAACTCTTTTCCATCCATCTAGCACGCCTCGTGTTGTCCTTAAGTCATTTATAACGTGGTTCGCACTACTGTAGCAGTGTTTCTGGTGGCCTAGCACCCCCTAGCGCGGTCTGCGCTACTTTATTTTTTACTGCAACGTCCTTTGGTAAAATAGGCACATCGTTTGATCCGCTAGGAGTTACGGGACCTGCCACCTATCAAATCGAAGATAGCGACGATATCTATAACTTTCATTCTTTGAGAATTGAACGATTCGGATTTGATCAAGGAGGAAATCGGGCTTGAAATAGATGTTATGTAAATGGCCAACATGACAACTCTTAGCTTTGATCTTCGTTGATAAAAAGGCCATAACTCTCACATCCGAACTCTGATTGGGATGATTCAAGATGTTCCGGAAAGCTAAGAAGTAGAGCTACCATAAAATCCAAGTTCCATGCCAAGAACATGCATCCAACTTGGTGTTAAAAGTCCTTAAATATTCCCTTCTTTCATTTGCTTGCGTATTTTAGTCCAAAAGATGTCCAAATTGTTTCACTTGCTTCTTTATGCCAATGTCGTATTATAGCCTATAAAATAACATAAAATATATGAAAAGTAACTAAGAAACATGAATATAAGCAACTAATTTAAGTAACAG
Source organism: Panax quinquefolius (assembly GCA_020205615.1). Lineage (NCBI taxonomy): Eukaryota > Viridiplantae > Streptophyta > Magnoliopsida > Apiales > Araliaceae > Panax > Panax quinquefolius. The sequence continues at coordinate 114,185,262 of CM035160.1, read as the reverse complement.
ATATCGGATAGGTAGATATAAAACCTACTTATCAGTGCCGAGGTTGAAGCTGATTGCATGCATTTGAAACATGCATTTACGGGGTTATCTCTAGAACTACAACTGTACTCCTTGGGGTTATCTCCAAGGTTTGTAACTGCTACTCCTAGTGTTGGGACTGAGACTGAATATTTTGGGGTTATCTCCGAGATGAATCGGCCTTCTCCGGTGGAATTTCCAGTATTGGAACTGCATGCCTCGGGGTTATCTCCGAGGTTGGAACTGATACTCCTTGTGTTTTTTTCGGGGTTGAGACTGAAGTTTCGGTAGTATCCGGACTGGATATAAGCTGTCTTCTAGGGTTATCTCTGAAAGACAAATCTTCCCTCCTACAATGTCAGTGACAGGTGTGCATAAAATTTTGAGTGTCTACAGTCCCTAATGAAGGGTAGTACATGTTAGTGTTAGGGAGAATTTTGGTGTTTGATTACATCTTAACATCTCATATTTTTATATTAAGAGTTCCTCTGAATAGTTTAGACTCATATTTATATCTTAACTATTCAAATAACATCTTCATATAAATGTGTGGTCTCTTAAAAGAGACATTAAAAAATGAACCGTTAAGATCCATTAAGATGCAATTAAACAACCTTATTATTATCCTACCAAACATATTACTTAGATAGCCTTCTTTGCATTTGAATTTAAATGTAATCAAATCAGTTAGTGAATGTAATCTAATCAGTTAGTATTCTTATCACTTAATGTTAGGCCAAGCTGTTTATATAGCTATGTATATACTACAATTGCAACTTCAAATTAATACATTTTGTGTTATACTCTATTATAATTATTTACTTTATATGGTATCGAGTTATTGTAAATTATAGGGTTAATTTTGATTTTTAAAATTAATTTAAATATTTAAAATTATCATTTAACTTTAAAAAGAAATAATAAATAATATATTTAATACAACCGTTTAAATAATTTATAATTTTCATAATTTTTTAGGTTAATTCATATCAATTTAAAATTTATCTCAAATTATTATTAAAAGGTAATGTTGGTCATATTTTTTGAAGCATGAAAAATATTAATTATGAAATTTATTTATATAAAAAAATTATGCAATTTGCTAAGGAGACCAGTTCTCCAATCTGAATTTGAGTCCGCGATTATTGATCAAACTATATCAACGATTTTTTGAGATATGACGCGGTTGTGAGCGAAACTCGGCATATAGCATCAATCTCGACTATGGCAACAATTTATATCGTCGTCATATCTCTAAAACCCGTCTCCGTAGCTGGTCCGTCAACGGATCAGTCCGTCAGATATTCTCTCCAATTTGCTAAGATGGAATATAAAAAATATTAAGGAGGGTGTATTCAATTAAGAATTTTAAAGACTTTTAAAGTTTAGTTGTATTCAATCAAGACATTTAAATAGTTTATAAAAGTTTTCTAGTATTCAATTACAATTTTTGTAATGTCTTTAAAAGTTATGTGGTATTGAATTGAGACTTTTATAAAGTCTATAAAAGTATTTTGGTATTCAAAAAGTCATAGATTTTTTAGATTTCTATCAAATGGTAGAGTTTGACCGACTTTAGAAGAAGAGTTATAAATATCAACCCATATCTAAAGTCTTTGACCTCATCTCTAAAGACTTATAAAGACTTCCAAATATTAAACACAAAGGTGGACATTCAAATCGCCAGTAAAGAAACTATTCCAATAATTAAAGAGGGAATTCGGTCTTGCACTCACTTTGTCATTTGCCTTATACATTGCATATCTTGGCGTTTTAAGCTCTCTTCTTTATCAAATCCCAGTACTCCTTTTTCCTTCTAATATATGACTTCTTCTTTTTTTGTTTGAAGGCTTTTTGCTCATAATTAATTAGGTTAGTTTTTACTAGGGCTTTATATAGTATATACAAATTCGCGGAGCACAACAACATACTTTTCTGCGCAAAAATAATACAATATTACAACATTAATTAATGGTGAAAATTATTATAATTAATTAAGGGGATGTATTCAATTAAGTTTGAGATTTTGTTGAAGCTGGGACACATATTGAGGTTGGAGAATTTCTGGGATGTAGAGGTATACAAACTGCCTCTTTAATTTATGCATGATTTTTTCCTATAACTTTGTTCACTGTGGTGTGATTAGGTTTTTCTGGGTTTTTTATATGATGTTCTATAATATGTAGGATGTATGTTTTTTTCTTTTCCTTTTCTTTTCCCAACTGGAACTTAGAAAATGAGAGGAAAAATTTCTTGGACCTTTATTAACCATCCATTACACTACACTTTAAATCCATAATTATTTATATTGGATTTTTATATAAGTATTATTGTAAGACCCCAACTTTTATGAATAAAGATTATTTTTTCTCTAAATGTTATTTTGAATAATAAGGTGTGGATTTGATATAATATTATAGTTGTGGGTAATATTTATAAATTTTACAAAGTAAATAAGTTGTCATAAAATATTCGTTTGGTCGGGGAATATTCGTACGACAACACAATCATTGGTGGACCCCACAACAGAATTATTATCGGAGTTAGAAAACGATATAAATAACTTTTTATAAAAATAACTTTTACCATTAACTGTTGAAATACCCGGTGATAAAAGTACAATAATACACGTGGTTGCATAGTAGCAAACGATATTGTACAATATCTTTGATTATTGATGCTTACGTGAGAAGTCACTCTGTTTTATTCAATTATTGCCACAGTAATGGCTGCATAGTATATCATATTATTGATTTAATTATTTTCACAATATTTTATATTATTAAATTAATAATTGAGACAACAAAGTTATTCATATTATTATTTACATTATTGACAATGTCTAGAAAGTTCTGTCGAGGAAAGGGGTTTGGTCACCTAATTGCGCGCCAATAAGGAGAAGTCCTTATTGGAAAGTCCACTCTTTCCTGGGAATGATCTAGTTGTTAATTTTTTAGCTTATAATATAAATTATGAACAATTATTATGTGGTGGATATTGGTTCAATTTTGATATAAATGAAGGAATTTAACATGAAATATTTGTTGAAAGCTTGTCAATTATTTTCTTCGATAAAATATTCATTTAAATATATTATAATTGTTTAAATAATAGTATTATATATATATATATATATATATATATGCATGTGATAAAAGTGATGGTTGGTGGTTAATTGTTGCTTGCAAACTATGTTTCTCATGTGTGGGACCCCAACCTTTGAAATGAGAGGAGTTAGGCAAAAGAAAGGGAGATGTTAGGCAGAGTAGGCGGAGAAAAAAAGAAAAGGTTAGGCATAAAATTTTATTTTTCTCCCTCTGTTGCACTATAAATAGGGGTAACTCCTCCTTCCTAAAACACACCTTCAATATCAGAAATTCTTATTCTATAGTATTGTGAGTATTGTGCAAGATTTTCTCAAAATAATATATGATATTCCATTCAAATCCAGTTCCTACTAAGTTAAATAATATTATTTTATTTCAATACTTGTAAGAAATATTATTTTCTTTCATAGTCCATATTATGAAAGTGAAATTATTTCATTTCATATTCCTAAATTTAAACTTACTATGGTAAGTATTGCTTCTATAATTCTTGAAATGATTAGAAATTCCTTAAGTTTTGTGCTTCATCTAATATCATTTCACGGGAATATTGGTCTATACTTTCTTGATAAATTTCCATATTTTCATGTCAGGTTACTATTCATGGGCTACTATTCACAAAGTACTATTCACGACAAAAATTGATTCTTTTCTATCCAAATTATTTTTGATACATGAATAGCATTCTTGAATTTTACTCCACAAATAGTTATCATGTTGACAATTTGGACCCTTTTTTTTGAACTCTGGATAAATTTAAGTAGAATTCTCTAATATTTATCCTTTATCTCACTTGATTGAATTTTATATCATTGTCATAATCCTCATGCTTATATTGTACTAGAAGTTATCTTTAGCTCATAGTACAAAGATGGACTGTTGATTGGTATGATTATGACCAGGAATTGTGGATTTGTATAATCATAACCTTTAATGTTACAGATAAGGTTTGTGGTGAAAGTCCTCTTTGACCTAGTGCATGGATAATTCGTTGATTGGAAATATTTATTGAAAGATGTTACAGGGATAAAATATTGATGATGGACTTTTAAATCGTAGAAGATAGTATATATCATGCTCTACTTGACTCTTCTAATGGATTGTTATTCCTGCTGTATTTGTTAATCTAAAACTTGTTGTCTATTGTATTCTATCAGATTTTTCCCTGTTGAGGACTAAGGATAATTTGTTCTACATTATCTTAGTCATAATATTCTTTCACTACAACAAAAAGGCTTATCAATGATCGATTATCAATGACTTTTCGGTCATAGCAGATAGATATCTGCTGACCGAAAAGCGATCGACGATAAATCGTTAGATAAAATCCGTCATTTGGGATGCACATCAACGACCACTATTAGCGAATCGAGATATATCTGCGACCGCTATGAGCGAATCGAAATGACAACATCTGTCCGAAATGAGTCGAAGATGGTCCAGGGCCAAAAGTCGACGTGGTCCACGTGTCGGCGACCATTATCAATGACCACGCGCGCGGTCATTGACATTATATCGTCGCTAATAACGTTCAATGACCGCATGCGCGTCGATGATATAAAAAAATTACGACCAAATTTTTGTTTGCTTTGCGAATTCCCAAAAACACATACTGCTTTTCTACCACTTTATCCCAACACACATACACACCAAGATAAAACAACATACAAAACAATATAAACATCCATCGTCCACCAACACATACACCAAACTAGTATATAAACCTTTAAAACCAATATGATTTGAATAAATATAATAACATTTCAAAACTTGTTTAAGTAACATATATACAAACATCCAAATAATGAATATACAAGTACAAGGTTATGTCAAGCGTCATCCCCTCCTCGATCACCCCAGTAATTAATAAAATAATAAAATAGTTTAGTACATAAACATGATAATTGATATAAACATGTATATATATGAATATAAAATGACAATAAATAAAAGTTGCATTTAAATAGTTTAGTACATAAACATGACAATGATATAAAAACATGTATTGCTAAACATACATTTCATGAGTTCAAGTGTCAATGTCTCGATTCGAGAATCATCTTGTATACGTGTTTTGCGATTCATAACCATCATCTCGCTTGATTACGTGTCGATTCAATCGATAACTCTTCCTCCTCAATGATCAATATCATCCGACACAAGTATTGACTCAGGATCTAATTCATGTGGTTCATCTCCACCATCTAATGGATTACTTCATTGTCGTCCTCCACATTTATTATAGTCCCACTATGAAGCATCCGCTCTTGGTAAATCTCCCCATCAACTAATTCTACACGACTACGGCGGGAGTATAAATTACAACTTTCCAATCAGAAAGGCCTATCCCTTTTCCTAACAGGACTAGGAGTGTAGTATACTTGTCTTTGTTTGAGTTGGTAAAACAAACGGTTCGTTGGAGTACGCAGACTCTATGGAGGTCAATATCGACGATTCCATGTCCTCATCAACACGTATCCCTTTTACGAATCAAACCAACGGCACTTGAACAAGTGAATATGACCCTCATGCGTGCCCTTGTACGACAACTCTACGATTTCCTCCAACTCCCCATAAAAGGCACGACCAAGCTCATTGTAACAATCTCCTTGACACACACACTCCAGAGTTCGTTGTTCTTTTACCGCGCCCATATGCCTTTGTGTGAAATTCACAATCATTTATTTTGTAACCATTGCGGGTGACTTGATCCTTGTCTCGTCCCATAGCTAGGACTTGTACATTAAGCCTCTAATCGTTGATCCCTCGCTTAAAGCCTCACAAAACTCCATCTTATTAAATGAAGTCATAGTTAACATATGGAGTATATATATTATATATATACACTACGTGCTTTAAAATTGAACTTACTTTGTCCTTTAGCCAAAGTGCAAAGTTTTATCCCGATTGATTTGAATATCTTTATCGCTTATGTCGGCATGCTTCACTTTTAACTCATCATCGTACAATCTATACCATGTTATAAACATTAACATATTAGAATAAATTTTCAACTTAAAAGATAAAATATCAAGTTTACATGTGTACCTCAAAAATTAATTCCAATCTCCTCACAATTGAGAAGAATGTAAGTATGTGCGGCATGTAATTCTTGCTCGAGAGAGAATATCGCTTCCCTTTTTCATAAGCGCGGCCGATAGACCAAATACGAGAGCCAACCATTTAGTTCAACATTTCCCCCATCATCATGTCTCGATACTCGATTGGCCTTTGTCAAGACTTCGTCCTAAAAATAGTCTGAGACAAACGTAGATATCTCATCAAAATTGTATGCCTCGCATATCGACCCCTCGACATAAGCTCTATTCTTCACCTTCCTCTTAAGGTTTCCCATCACCCTCTCAAAAGGGTACATCCATCTATATTGAACTGGACCCCCAACACGAGCTTCATAGGGAAGATGGATTTATTTGCAAATGCTCCATGGAGTCAAAAAAACCAGGTGGGAATATTTTTTCCAGTTTACACTTGATCTCTATGATGTTCTTCTCAAGTACAAACATGTCCTTCTCATTCAATGATTTTGAACACAAGTCTTTGAAGAAACGACTAAGATCCGTCAAAGCATCCCATATTGGTTTATCAAGCAGATCCCAAAATGCTATAGGCATGAGTCTCTCCATGAACACATGACAGTCATGACTCTTCATCCCTTGCAATTTCCCACCCGTAACACACCTTGCAATGTTTGACGCATATCCATCTGGTAGTTTCAGAGACTTAACCCATGTGCACACATCTTCAACTTACTTTTTGGACAATGTGTACCTTGCATGCGGTTTGACAATCTTACCATTAGGAGATTCATAAAGTTCTAATCCAGGACGCTTACAAATATCTTTCATGTCCAAATGTGCCTTATCGTTATCTTTTGTCTTCCCCAGAACATTCATCACGATGTTAAACACATTTGTTAAACACATTCTTCTCAATATGCATCAAATCTAGATTATGACGAATCAAATTTGTAGAATCAATAAGGCAATTCCCAAAAGATGCTTCTCCGAACCCGGTTATGAGATTCACCAAACCCATTGATTATGTTTGTCGCATCAACCTTACCAAATGGGATAACCTAAATCTCATCACACGATCTCGCATCTCCGTTCCCCACAATTCATGCGGTGCGTGCATATCATTATCTACTTTCCTTTCCTGAAGTGTTCTCTATTTCTTCAAACGGGTGATCTACCTAGAAGAACCGATGATGATCAAACCAACAAGGCTTTCGACCTTTTGATAGATTAAACGACTTTGTATGCTCCATACAATACGGACAAGCCAACTTCCCGTGTGTACTCCATCCAGCTAACATACCATAAGCTGGGAAGTCACTTATAGTCCACATAACCGCTACCCTAAGGTTGAAATTTGTTTTCGTTGCAACATCCCAAGTCTGTACTCCATCCTCCCACAATACCTTTAACTCATCTATAAGAGGTCTCAAGTAAACATCTAAGTTCTTTCCAGGACTCTTAGGACCAGGAATCATGAGTGAAAGAAATAAGTATGGTATGTTTACACACATCCAAGGAGGCAAGTTATGCGAAGTAACAATCACAGAGCCAACATGAGTCTGAACGGTTGAGTGGCCAACAGATTGAAACCATCGGTGGACAATCCAAGCCTCACATTTCTAGGTTCCAATGCAAATTTAGGATATGCTAAGTTGAAATCTTTCCAAGCACCTTATCTGCTGCAGGATGATTTAGTTCTCTATCTTTAGTGGAGATTTCGCATGCCAACTCATATGTTCAGCTGATCTTGAAGACATGTACAATCTTTTTAGTCGATGTGTTATTGGAAAATACCTTAGAATCTTAAACGGTATACTTTATTTTTTTGTAGTCACACCCTCTTTATTAGGCCTAAACCGATCATGACTGCAAAACGTGCACCTTGTCATCTGTTCATTTTCCTTATAAAACAACATGCAATCGTTGGGACATGCATCGATCTTTTGGTATCCAAGACCCAACTTCTTCACCATTTTCTTACAAAAGTAATAGTTACGGGTAATTTCTCACCGTCAAGCAACATACTCTTTAATTGCCTTCAAGAGTGACTCAAAACACTCATGGCTCATGTTGTGATCGGCCTTGATGTTAAGTAATGTCGCCACTTTGCAGACAATGTAGTGTGTTTGGTGCAACCATGCCACATGGCTTGCTACCCTCGTCTAACAACTTAAAGAAGTCTTTGGCATCGTAATTCATAGGTTGCTCTCGCTTGCTCCCAATCAAAATCGCCCTGCAATATCATGGACCATTTCATTCATACGATGAGTACTACTTGCCTGAATTGTGTACTTGTGTGATGCCACCATCTCTTCTCTTCTACATGTGCCCACCAAACATTCTTCGTAATTTCTCATGAACCCGAAAACAAGTAAATGATAGTTTACCATGTCTCTGTCCATATAATTTACATTCTTACACTTTAAACATGGACATCGATTCTGCGACTTACCATTCATACATTCTCGGTGACTATCGCATACTCCAAAAACACTTGGCAACCAAATTTCTAAATTCAATCAGTAAGCACCTATCTGGGCACTTGACTTTCGTCATACCATCCAACTACTGATGCGAATAGAGGTCCATGATTCCACGGTACCTACTACGATAAACATTATAAATGTTAATTAACATATGACTTGAGCATACTTGTAACCATATAACTTGAGCATACTTGTAAGCATGCATAACTTGGTTGAGCAATTTATAGCTTCTATAACATTTTGTAGCTTTATTCTTATATACATAAGTGTTAAATACCCTTGTTAAAAAGATAAATGATCTCTTTATTGACCATGTGTGTCTAGTTACCTTCTCATTGCACTAACGGTTTCCCAAGCATTGCTTATTTTGGCTTAATGTTTCCCCAATAGCTTACTATGCTAACAACCAAGCTTGGCTTGGCCCAGTGAGGTTTGGCTAAGCTTGGCGTGACCTAAATCGTGTGGCCTCGTTGCTCAAAGCCCAGCCCATCAACTCCAATAGCCCCTTAATAGGCTCTAGTGGATCAACAATAGGCTCGTTAATAGTATAAATGTTCGCAACTACCCGACTAATAAAAAAATTAGCCAGAGTCTCCCTATAATATGGACTAGCCACATGCACGACAAAGATGCATATAAAGTCATTTCTAGGCACCCAAGACACAAACCAAGAGAAATATAAAATTCCCAATATAATAAGACCAAAACAATAACGATAAATCAATTATCAAGACTAGATAAACCAAATTACGACTCTGAAAACACACTAATAAACCAAATTACACTCTAGATCCAATCTAGGTTTGTATCATCAATGGGTAAAACAATTATCAAGACTAGATAAACCAAAGCGGTCTACTGGGTTTTAGGAATGGAATTTATAGGAAGATTAGCGGGGAACCACCAAGAATCAATACAATCAAATAAAATCAAAAAATAATCCTACAAAATTTTGCTTTGCAAAAGCGAATAAGGAAACTAAAAGTTTAGGGATATACGTGTCGTAGCATGAAACTTAATTTCCAATATATCAAACCCAAGTTACTATTCCATATATATATCAAATATATCAAATATACACACTATACCTAAACATGCATAAACAAACCAAAATTGATACATTCTTTTCTGCTTCATACATTACATATCAAACTCAAATTTATACAAATTAAAACTTAATTGTAGAATATGTATTTACACAAATCAAACACTAATTGCGATATACAATACAATACATATCAAATCCAAATTTCCAATATATCAAACCCAAGTTGAAATCACTTCGATTAATATATAACAAATTAAACCCTAGATTAAATTTCAAAACTCAAATTGAACACTAATTCATTCGAGGATTCATCATTTTATAACAAAATAAATTAAAACCCTAAATTAAACACAAATTCTAGCATATTAAACAAACAAATTAAACCCAAAATTAGTTTACTGGGGTGTGGTGAAGTGGTGGTGCTTGCGGTGGTGAAGCGGGTAGTGCGGCAAGTGGTGCGCAAGACTGCAGTCCTCTCTTCCCCTACTCGCTTCTTCTCCTCGTGTATCTCTTTCTTTTTTTTTCTCTACGATATCGCGAACACCGAGTCGAGAATAAGTTTTAGTTGATCAATGATCATATTCGGCGGTCATTAAGGTCACGATTTTTATATGATGGCCCTTTTTACGACCGCATTGCGGTCATTGATATATATTGGTCGCAAACAAATAAAAGCGCCCACCTTTTCGCACCAATTTTGGGAGGAAACTAATGTCGGCGATCGAAAAGCGTGACGCGTCACGGTCACGATAATAAATTGCGACCGATTCAATTACGATCGTTGATGTTGGTCGCTATAAGTATTATCTGCGACCGAATATGCGGTCGCTGATATCCTTGGTCGCTGATAGGCCTTTTTCTTGTAGTGTTTACTGGGTTCAACTAGTTAAACTCACCCTTTTCCTTTTTGTTCCATTGTTCTTCTTAGGAGGCGAGAATATAGCTGGGACTAGTCGGGGTGTGGAGTGATGGTTCAAGACGGTTATTATAGCAGTCCTCACTATTTTGTAAAATAGTGTATCAATAATTTTAGTGAGGACTTTATTTGAGTTTGGATATTATCTACAAGATAATATTTGTAGTAAAACTCACAGCGCATGTGTTGTCGTATTTTGCACGACAGTTGTATTAATGAAGTTTGTATTTGGTGTCTGTACCATGTATTTAGCGACTCAAAATGGGTTGTGTGGATCTATTTTGGGGGCGTCATAGTTGGTATCAGAGCTTAGGGATATGATCTCTAGTGGTGATCTGGGATTAGAACTAGGAGGGGAGAGACGAATAAATCCTTCGCTAGTGTCCTACCTAAGCTTATTTGTTATTGGTCGATTAGAATATAGGGTTAATATGTGGCATGTGAATTTCTTTATTTAACCCTTGTTTTGTGGTAATATTTGAGAATGACATCTAAATTATTTGAAATGAGCAATGGTGCACATGCGACCATTGAGACACCGATAATCAATTACCAGGATAATGTGCATCAAGAAGGCAATAATTCTCATGTAAAAAACAACACCAACCAAATGATGACCAATGGGATGTTTTGACGCTTTTTATAATTCATATAAAACCAGACGAGAGAGACTCTGTTCAAAATGCAGGTGGAAACAATGGTAACTCACGACTTGTCACTACTAAACAATCAAGGAGTTAGTACCGCTAGAGTTTTTCGAAAAGCCAGAGCCACTAAAGGCAAAGACATGGATTAAGTAGATTACCAAGATATTTGATGTCTTGGGATGAACTGAAGAGAAAAAGATTCCATTCACCACCTTTAAGTTGCGCGAAGAGGCAGATTACTGGTGGGAATCTATAATACGTATTCATCTGTCCGCACTTCAGATGTCTTGGGAGAGGTTCCAAGAATTTTTTAATGATAAGTACTTTCCAGAAAGTATTCATCACATGAAGGAGGTGGAATTCATAAAACTGGAGCAGAATAATATGAATGTATCGCAATACGAGGCAAAGTTTGCGGAGTTATCCTGGTTTGCATCTCATTTGGTAGACAATGAGGAGCAGATAAAACTCTGTTTAGAGAAACCTTCATTACATCCACTGTTTATAAATCTTGTTTGATTCAAATCGGCACCCTCACATTACCTGTTGATCTTATCTCTTTAAAAATACTTGCATTTGATGTGATTTTAGGGATTGATTGGTTAACTACTTATCATGCTAAAATTGATTTTTTTTGTAAGGTTGTTAGTTTTCATATTCCTAACCAACCTGTTATGCGAATTCAAGCAACCAAACCACTAAAGTCAATCACTGTCATATCAAGCCATAAAGCCATTCGTTTAATGAAAAATGGGTGTCAAGCTTTCTTTGCCCATGTCATGGACTTGAACAAAAATACTTCAGATTTGAATAATATTTTTGTTGTTAATGAATTTCCTGACGTATTTCTTAAAGAACTTCCTAGCCTACCCTCAGAGTGTGAAATTGAATTTTGTATTAACCTTGAACCCGGTACAAAACCCATTTCCAAAACCCCATATCGAATGGCTCCTATTGAACTTCAGGAGTTAAAAACCCAACTACAAGAGTTGTTAGACATTGGTTTCATTCGTCCTAGTACATCTCCTTGGGGTGCTCCTGTTTCATTCGTAAAGAAGAAAGATGGGAGTATGCGACTTTGGATTGACTATCGAGAGTTGAACCATGCCACCATCAAAAATAGGTACCCGTTACCTCGCATTGATGACATATTTGACCGATTACAAGGTGCTAAATACTTCTCAAAGATTTATCTTCGTTCTGAATATCATCAGTTAAAGATTAAAACTGATGACATTCCAAAGACTACTTTCAAGACTCGGTACGGGCATTATGAATTCCTAGTCATGTCTTTTGGATTGACTAATGCTCCTGCGACCTTCATGGATATGATGAACCAAGTATTCAAAGAATATTTAGATCATTTTGTGGTTGTCTTTATTGATGACATCCTCATCTACTCCAAAAGTCGTGAAGATCATGAGCAACACTTGAAGCTGATACTCCAAAAGCTTCGTGAAAACAAACTATATGCCAAGTTAAAGAAATGCGAGTTCTGGCTTGAGGAAGAAGCATTCCTTGGGCATGTGATAACGAATCATGGAATATATGTTGACTAGGGGAAGATTAAAGCAATTCAAAGTTGGGAGCAACCTAAGTCAGTAACCGAAGTACGTAGCTTTCTGGGCTTAGCTGGTTATTATCGGAGATTCTTGGAAGGAGTTTCTCGAATCGCTACTCCATTAACTCAGCTGACTCGAAAAGATACAAAATTCAGTTAGAGCGAGGAATGTGAGAAGTGTTTTTAAGAACTCAAGAGGAGACTCATTTCAGCACCTGTTCTGACAATACCATCTGGTTCAGAGGGATTTGTCATCTGCAGTAATGCTTCAGACAGAGGGTTAGGATGCGTTCTCATGCAACATGGGAAAGTCATAGTCTATGCCTCACAACAACTCAAAGAATATGAAAGAAATTATCCTACTCATGATCTAGAGTTGGTAGCAGTCATTTTCGCGCCAAAGATCTGGAGACACTACCTGTATGGGGAAAAAGTGGAGATCCATACAGATCATAAAAGCCTTAAATATTTCTTCACTCAAAAGGAACTCAACATGAGGCAACGACGTTGGCTCGAGCTGTTGAAAGATTACGATCATACAATTCAATACCATTTTGGAAAAGTGAACGTGGTAGCTGACGCGTTGAGTAGAAGATCATATGTGGGTACGAGTGCGATATTCTCAATGCAAAGACCCATTTTATATGACTTACAAAGAATGGAGATAGAGTTAAAAACTTCAGGTACCCATGTGATGATGTCAAATATACGAGTAGAACCGACTTTAATCGATAAAGTTTAAGCTGCTCAAGCTACGGACCTGGAGCTGATGCGTATGAAGAAGGTGTAAGAAGGTGTTATTCCAGAAGCAAGAATCGATGAAGAAGGAATACTTCGAGTTAACTCCAGACTTTGTGTTCCTAATGACTCTGATTTGAAGTATAAAATCATGATAGAGGCGCACAACACACCATTTGCAATCCATCTTGGGAGTACCAAAATGTATCGTGATCTTCAACATACATTTTTGTGGAGCAATATGAAGGGAGAGATAGCGGAATTTATCTCAAGGTGTTTAACTTGTGAACATGTCAAGACGGAGCATCAAGTGCCAAAAGATCCATTGCAACCACTTGAAATTCTATAATGGAAGTGGGAGCACATTTCCATGGATTTTATTACTATTCTTCCTAAGGTTTCTCAAGGCATAGATCCAATTTGGGTCATTGTTGATAGATTAACCAAGTCTGCTCATTTTTTACCTATACGAGAAACATATTCACTTGAACGTCTTGCTCATATATACATAAACGAGATTGTAAGACTGCATGGTATGCCAGTATCCATAGTTTTTGATCGAGACTTAAGATTCACTTCACGATTTTGGGTTAGTTTGCAGAAAGATATGGGCACGGATTTACAATTCAGTTCTTCATATCATCCTCAAACGAACGGGCAGTCGAAGAGGACTATTCAAACCCTTGAAGATCTATTAAGACTTTGTGTCCTAGACTTCAAAGGAAGTTGGGACAAGTTCTTGCCATTAGTGGAATTCTCCTACAACAACAGTTATCAAGCAAGTATAGGCATGGCTCCATTAGAGGCATTGTATGGATGGAAGTGTCGGTCTCCAGTATGTTGGGATGAGGTGGGTGAAGCAACGTTATTGGAACCGAAATTGGTATGAATGACAACGGAAAAGATTTAAATGATCCGGTAACGTATAAAAACCTCACAAGATCGATAAAAGAGTTATGCTGATCTTCATCGAAGGGACGTGGAATTCAATCCTTGATCGAGTAGGAACTATGGCATATAGACTTGCCTTACCGCCAAGTATATCTCGTGTTCATAACATTCTTCACCTATTTATGTTACGTAAATATATGGAAGACTCGAACCACATTATTAAATTAGAACCAGACGAGATAGCGGAAGATTTAACGTATGAATAGGTACCTCAAGTCAAAATTTTGTGGAGAATGAACATATTCTACGCTCCAAGGTTATACCTCAAGTCAAAGTTTTGTGGAGAAATCACGATATTGAGGAAATGACCTGGGAGTAAAAATCTGAAATAAAATCAAGGTATCCTCACCTCTTCAACATACCAGGTACGTACACCAATTTCAAGGACAAAATTTCATAAGAAGGGGATGTTATAAGACCCCAACTTTTATTAATAAAGATTAATTTTTCTCTAAATGTTATTTTGAATAATAAGGTGTGGATTTAATATAATGTTATAGTTGTGGGTAATATTTACAAATTTTCCGAAGTAAGCAAGTTGTCATAAAATATTTGTTTAGTCAGAGAATATTTGTTTTATCAGGGAATATTCATACGACGGCACAATCATTGGTGGACCCCACAACAGAAATATTGTCAGAGATAAAAAACGATAGAAATAACTTTTTTTAAATATAACGGCAAAACTTTTACCGTTAACTGTTGAAATACCTGATGATAAAAGTACAGTAATGCGCGTGGTTGTAAAGTATCTTTGATTATTGATGCTTACGTGAGAAGTCACTCAGTTTTATTCAATTATTGTCACGGTAATTGCTGCATAGTATCTCATATTATTGATTCAACTATTATTACAATAGTTTATATTATTAAATCAATAATTGAGATGACAAAGTTATTCATATTATTATTTGTATTATTGACAATGTCTAGAAAGTTCTGTTGAGGAAAGGGGTTTGGTCACCTAATTGTGCGTCAATAAGGAGAAGTCCTTATCGAAAAGCCCCCTCTTTCCTGGGAATGATCTGGTTGTTAATATTGTGAGCTTATAATATAAATTATGAATAATTATTATGTGGTGGATATTGGTTCAATTTTGATATAAATGAAGGAATTTAACATGAAATATTTGTTGAAAGTTTAGCAATTATCTTCTCCGATAAAATATTCATTTAAATATATTATAATTATTTAAATAGTAGTATTATATATATATATATATATGCATGTGATAAAAGTGATGGTTGGTGGTTGATTGTTGCCTGCAAACTATGTTTCTCATGTGTGGGACCCCAAACTTTGAAATGAGAGGAGTTATGCAAAAGAAAGGGAGAGGTTCGGCAGAGTAGGCGGGGAAAAAAAGAAAAGGTTAGGCAGAAAATTTTATTTTTCTCCCTCAGTTGCACTATAAATAGGGGGTAACCCCTCCTTCATAAAACATGTAAGACCCCAACTTTTATGAATAAAGAATAATTTTTTCAAATTATATTTTTGAATATTATGGTATTGATTTGATATAATGTTATAGTTGTGGGTAATATTTATAAATTTTGCAAAAAATCGCAAGTTGTTATATAATATTCGATTGGTGGGGAATATTCGTTTTAACGAGAAAATATTCGATAACAAAGATAATCATTGGTGGACCCCTAGCGAAATTATTATCGGATTGAGAAAACGACAAAAATACTTTATAAAAATAACTTGGCCCGGAGGTGTTACCTTTAAAAGCTGTTGAAGTATCCGGTAGTAAAAGTATGCGATGTCTGGCGTAGTTGCGCGATGGCATCGATATTGATTATTGATGCTTACGTGAGAAGTCACTCACCTATACTCAATTATTGCTACGATAATTCTTTGCATCATATTTCTCATATTATTGATTAAATTATTGTTACAAAGATCATCCGCATTATATGATATATTATTAAATCAATAATTGAGACGAAGTTATTCATATTATTATTTGCAATATTGACAATGTCTAGAAGTTATGTCGAGGAGAGGTTTGGTCACCTAATTGCGGCCATGATAAGGAGAAATCCTTATCGGAAAGCCCCTCTTTCTCAGGAACGACACAGTTGTTAAATATTGTGAATTATAATATTAATGATGAATAAGTTCGTGTTGATTAAAGATGAATTTTATAGTTCCATTGTGTTGGACTTATTTGTGTTATTATAATTGATGTCTGGAAGATATATTGTTCAATTAGGTATTCGGGACACTTTTCGTGTCGGAGTACTATTCACGAGTTACTATTCATGAGTTACTATTCACGAGTTACTATTCATGAGTTATTATTCACGAGTTACTATTCACGAGTTACTATTCATGGGGTACTATTCACCCGTAAGATATATTTATTTTCGGTCCAAATCATTTTTGGGTACAATATTATTCCATGAGGAGATGTGCTAATTTTTTTGAATAGTTGGTTGAAGATATAATAAATAAATCAATATGGACCCTTTGGTGGAAGTTATAATAGTAAATCAATATGGATCATTTGGTTTAAAGTTTTAATAGTAAATCAGTATGGACCGTTGTTTTAAGTTTTAATAGTAAACCAATCTGCATCGTCTGTTTAAAGTAAATCAATCTGGACCGTTCATAAGTTAGTTACTATGCAGTCCATTCTTCTATAAATAGAAGCTCATTCCTTCATTATTTCTTACGAATTCACCGAAACTATAGAGAGAATTATAAGAGAACCTATAGAAAAGTATTCTCTGCTACTTCCTACTCTTATATTCCGTTTTCTTTTACTGGTGAGGGATGTTATTTGTTTGTACTCATGAAGAGAACTTACATTATTCTATTATTTATTATTTTGTTGGAATAACTTTTGTATCGCGGGCTACCCTATACATGGTGACATTCTTCTAATATTACATTCTTTATTATTCTACGAATATATTGTATCACATGCATTTACGCCGGACTTCGGTTCCATTATTTATTATTCTATCGAATATCACATGCATGCGTTTATGCGGACTGGTTCCATTATTTATTATTACATCGAAATATCACGTATGTGCGTTTACATGGGACTGGTTCCATCCTTTATTATTCTTTGGAATAACTTTTGCTGTAGCGGGTCTATCGCATGCATGGTGATTTCTTTTGTTATTCCATTCTTTATTATACTCAGTTGGTTAAAATTTTGACTTCTATACCCATGAAATTAGTGGAATATCTTTGATATTTGCGCTTCATCCAGTATCTTTTCATGGAAATAGTCTTCTGAGCATTCTTGAATTTTACTCTACAAAGCAGTATCATGTTGACAATTTAGACTTTATCAGTTCCTAGATAAATTAATTCTTGAACTTGTTTTATTGAATTCTTATATCATTGTCATCATCCTCATGTTTATATTTTGTTGAAAGTCATCTGTGGCCTATAGTGCATAGATGGACTTGGTATGATTATGACCAGGGATTATTCGGTGTAATCATGACCGTAATGTTACAAATGATGTGATAAAAGTCCTCATTGGCCCGTAGTGGATTGATGGACAGTTGTTGGCATTGTCATGACCATTAATGAATACATGAATGTCCTTGGCCCGTAGTGCATGGATAATTTGTGGTCGTGATACTAAAGAATATCCTTGGCCGTAGTGCAGGGGTGATTCGATGATGTGGATTATTTATTAAGCTGAGTCCCAGCGATAAAAGTGATGAAAAACCTTTTAAATCATAGAAGATAGTAGATTTTA
This sequence comes from Panax quinquefolius, assembly GCA_020205615.1. NCBI lineage: Eukaryota > Viridiplantae > Streptophyta > Magnoliopsida > Apiales > Araliaceae > Panax > Panax quinquefolius. The sequence goes on along the minus strand of CM035160.1, from coordinate 114,167,025 downwards.
TTCTCTACTTGACTCTTCTAATGGATTGCTTGTTCATTTGCGAGCTTAAACTTGATAGTTATTATATTTTATCGGTTTAACAACGCTTGTTGAAGGCTAATGATAAATTATTATGCATTATCTTAGTCATAATATTTCTTCTTGGGCTAGTTAAGCTCACCTTTTCTTTCACCGTTTTCTTGAGAAATGAGAGCGTGAATGGGACTAGTCGGGAGCAGTGATGGTCCTAGATGGTGCATTAGTAGTCCTCACTATTACGTGAAATAGTGTGATAATAATTGTAATGAGGACTTCTTTTGAGTTTGTATAATCTCTAGTAGACAATATTTGTGTTCAAACTCACGGTTTATGTTTTGTCGTATTGTACACGGCGCGTTTTATTATTTAGTTGTATTTGAATTACATACCGATGTCGCGGCGACTCAAGATGGGTGATGTATACCTAATTTTGGGGGCGTCACAGTTGGTATCAAAGCTTAGGGATATGATCCCTGGCTAAGATGTGAGAATAAAACTAGGAGGGGAGAGACGGGGAATTCCTTCGCTAATATGACCTACCTAAGTTTTTTTTTCGTATTTAATTGGTCGGTCAGATTATAGGGATAATATGTTACATGTCAATTAACCTTTTATTTTGTGGCAGTATCTGAAAATGACATCTGACAATGTTGAGAATAGCAATTGAGCACAGGCGACCGTTGATTCACCACATATCAATAATCATGATAATGTGCATCAGGAAGGCGACAATCCTCATGCAAACAACAACACTGACCAAATGATGAATGATGGAATGTTCAGAGGCTTTATGCAATTCATACAACAACAGGCGAGAGCGGCTCCTGTCCAAAATGTAGGTGGAAACACTTGAAACTCTCTCGAGACGGTCACCGCTAAAATGATTAAAGGAGTTTTGGGACCACCGGAGTTTATTGGAGAACCAAAACCACTTAAGGCGGAAGCATGGATAAAGCGAGATCACCAAGATATTTTATGTCTTGGGATGCTCAGAGACAAAAAGTTTCCTTCTTGCCTTTATGTTGCGAGGAGAGGCGATTCTTGGTGGGAATCGGTAAAGCGTACTCAACCTGCCGCACTGAAGATGTCTTGGGAAAAGTTCCAAGAACTATTCAACGACAAGTACTTCCCGAAAGTATTCGTCATATAAAAGAGGTAGAATTCATCAAGTTGGAGCAAAATAATATGACCGTGTAGCAGTACGAAGCCAAGTTTGCCGAGTTGTCCCGGTTTGCGTCCCACTTGGTGGATAACGAAGAGAGAATGACGCGGATGTTTTTAAGAGGTTTGAAGCCGGAGATACGTCAACATCTTATTTCTCATAAACTGTGTTTGTATTCAGATGTTGTAAATAGGGCTCAGTTAGTGGAGCACAATAACGAGTCAACGCAGCCAAAGGAGAGCAGTCATCGAAGCGGTGACAACAAGCGTGGAGGGAATCAACAAGCCAGAAATGGTAACCACTTCGGTGGTAATCACGGCCAAAACAATAAGAATGGACATTTCAAGAAGAGGAGATTCAACAATGATGGAAGGGCGTCGGCACAAAGACCCATTGTTAAGGAAGGAGAACGACCACCTATCATATGCTTCAAATGCGGAGGGAGGGACACATCGGTCAAAACGCGATGTCGTCCAAAAGCATGTTATAATTATGGAAGAAAGGTCACTTAGCCCGATTTTATCGTTCACCGAGAAGACAAGTTCAGCTAGGACAAAGGCACCAAAGCCCGTCCGAAAAAAAGTCGGCCGTGTAGTGCAAGGAGGCGTTTGTTGTGACCTCCCGAGAAAGCAAGGAACCCGAATGAGGTCATCACGGGTAAGCTTATCATAAACTCTAGCGAAGTCTATACTTTATTTGATACCGGTTCTACCCATTCTTTTATTTCTCCTACTTGCGCCCAACGATTAAATTTGACTCCGGAGAAATTAGACTTTGACTTATCTGTGGAAACTTCGTTAGGAGAAACCTTCATTACATCCACTGTTTATAAGTCTTATTTGGTTCAAATCGGTAATCGCACATTACCTGTCTATCTTATTTCTTTAAAAATACTTGCGTTTGACGTAATTCTAGGGATTGATTGGTTAAATACTCATCATGCAAAAATTGATTATTTTCGTAATGTTATTAGTTTTCATATTCCTAATCAACCTATTATGCGAATTCAAGCGACCAAACCAGTAAAATCAATCACGGTCATTTCAAGCCATAAAGCTATTCGTTTATTAAAAAACGGATGTCGAGCTTTCTTAGCTCATATCACGATTTAAACAAAAATACGCGGTTTTGAACGATATTTCTATTGTTAATAAATTTCTGACGTATTCAACGAAGAACTTCTTGGCCTACCTGCCACGGCGTGAAATTGAATTTTGTATCGACCTTGAACTCGGTACAAAACCCATTTCCAAAGCCCCATATCGAATGGCTCCTATTGAACTTCAGGAGTTAAAGACCCAATTGCAGGAATGGTTAGACATTGGTTTCATTCGTCCTTGTACGTCTCCTTGGGGTGCTCCTGTTCTATTCGTGAAGAAGAAAGATGGGAGTTTTCGACTTTGTATTGATTATCGAGAGTTGAATCATGTCACCATCAAAAATAGGTACCCATTGCCACGTATTGATGACCTGTTTGACCAGTTGCAAGGAGCAAAATTCTTTTCAAAGATTGATCTTCGTTCCGGATATCACCAATTGAAGATTAGAACCGATGACATACCAAAGACGGCTTTCAGAACTCAGTACGGGCATTATGAATTCCTAGTCATGACCTTTGGATTGACTAATGCTCTTGCTGCCTTCATGGATATGATGAACCGAGTATTCAAGGAATATTTGGATCACTTTGTGGTCGTGTTTATTGATGACATCCTTATTTATTCCAAAAGTCGTGAAGATCATGAGCAACACTTGAGGCTGACACTCCAAAAGCTTCGTGAATACAAGCTTTATGCCAAGTTGAAGAAATGCAAGTTCTGGCTTAAGGAAGTAGCATTCCTTGGTCACGTAGTATCAATTCATGGAATATCTGTTGACCCGGCAAAGATTGAAGCTATTCAAAGCTGGGAGCAACCTAAATCGATGGACCAAACGTAGCTTTCTCGGTTTAGTTTGGTTATTATCGGAGATTCGTGGAAGGATTTTCTCGAATCGCTACTCCATTAACTCAAATTGACTCGAAAGATACAAAGTTCGGTTGGAGCGAAGAATATGAGAAGAGTTTTCAAGAACTCAAGAGGAAACTCATTTCAGCACCTGTTCTGACAATACCATCTGGCTCGGAGGGATTTGTCATCTACAGTGATGCTTCGGGCAAAGGGTTGGGATGTGTTCTCATGCAACATGGGAAAGTCATAGCCTATGGCTTAAGACAACTCAAAGAATATGAGAGGAATTATCCTACTCATGATCTAGAGTTAGCAGCTGTTGTCTTCGCACTTAAAATTTGGAGGCATTACTTGTATGGGGAGAAAGTGGAGATCTTTATGGATCATAAAAGCCTCAAATATTTCTTCACTCAAAAGGAACTCAACATGCGACAACGACGTTGGATTGAACTGTTGAAAGATTATGATCATACCATCCAATACCATCCTGGAAAAGCAAACGTAGTAGCTGACGCATTGAGTAGAAGATCATATGCAAGTACGAGTGTGATATTGTCAACGCAAAGGCCCATTTTGTGTGACTTGCAAAGGATGGAGATAGAGTTAAAACTCCGAGGACCCATGTGATAATGGCGAATATCTGAGTAGAACCGACTTTAATTGATAAAGTTAAAATTTGCTCAAGCTACTGAGACCTTGAGTCGATGCGTATGAGGAAGAAAGTGCAAAAAGGTGCTATCTTAGAAGCAAAAATCGATGAAGAAGGAATACTTCGAGTCAACTCCAGACTTTGTGTTCCTAACGACCCTGATTTAAAGTATAAAATCATAATGGAGACACACAACACACCGTTTGCAATCCATCTTGGGAGTACCAAAATGTATCATGATCTTCGACATACATTTTGGTGGAGCAATATGAAGAGAGAAATAGCAGAGTTTATCTCAAGGTGTTTAACTTGTCAATGAGTCAAGGTGGAGCATCAAGTACCAAAAGGTCCATTGCAACCACTTGAAATTCCAGAATGGAAGTGGGAGCACATTACCATGGATTTCGTTACCGGTCTTCCTAAGGTTTCTTAAGGCATAGATGCGATTTGGGTCATTGTTGATAGATTGACCAAGTCTGCTCATTTCTTACCGATACGAGAAACTTATACACTTGAACGTCTTGCTTGTATGTATATAAACGAGATTGTAAGACTGCATGGTATGCCAGTATCCATTGTTTCTGATCGAGACCCAAGATTTACTTCACGATTTTAGGTTAGTTTGAAAAAAAACTATGGGCACAGACTTACGATTTAGCTCGGCATATCATCCTCAGACGGACGGACAGTCGGAGAGGACTATTCAAACTCTTGAAGATCTAGTAAGACTCTGTGTCCTTGACTTCAAGGGAAGTTTGGACAAGTTCTTACCAATGGTGGAGTTTTCCTACAACAATAGTTATCAAGCAAGTATTGGCATAGCTCCATTTGAGGCGTTGTATGGAAGAAAGTGTCGTTCTCCAGTATGCTGGGATGAGGGGGGTGAAGCAACATTGTCGGGACTGGAGTTGGTACGTATGACTACAAAAAAGATTCAAACGATCCAACAACGTATAAAAACTTCACAAGATCGACAAAAGAGTTATGCTGATCTTCATCAAAAGGACGTAGAATTCGATAGTGGAGATCATCTGTTGTTACGTGTTGCTCCATGGAAAGGATTTACGAGATTTGGAAATAGAGGAAAGCTCAATCCTCGGTTCATTGGCCCATTTTTAATTCTTGAGCGAGTAGGAACTGTGGCCTATAGACTCGCCTTACCGCCAAGTATGTCTCGTGTTCATAATGTTTTTCACATATCTATGTTACGTAAATATGTGAAAGACCCAAACCACATTATTGAGTTAGAACCAGACGAGATAGAGGAAGATTTAACGTATGAAGAGTTACCTGCTAAAATCTTGGATAAGAAGGATCATGTTCTACGCTCCAAGGTTATACCTCAAGTCAAAGTTTTGTGGAGAAACCACGATGTGGAGGAAATGACTTGGGAGTTAGAATCTGAGATGAAGTCAAGGTATCCTCATCTCTTCGACATACCAGGTATGTACCCTAATTTCGAGGACGAAATTTCATAAGAAGGGGAGGTTGTAAGACCCCAACTTTTATGAATAAAGAATAATTTTTTCGAATTATATTTTTGAATATTATGGTATTGATTTGATATAATGTTATAGTTGTGGGTAATATTTATAAATTTTTCAAAATACGCAAGTTGTTATATAATATTCGATTGGTTCGGGAATATTCGCTTTTAACAGGAATATTCAATACAACGGCAGACAATCATTGGTGGACCCCACAATAGAATTATTTTCGGATTGAGAAAACGACAAAAATACTTTATAAAAATAACGACGGAGGTGTTACCTTTAAAACTGTTGAAGTATCCTAGAGTAAAAAAGTAAAAGAATACGATGTCTGGCGTAGTTACAAAGATAGCACGGTATTGATTATTTATGCTTACGTGAGAAGTCACTCAGCTATACTCAATTATTGCTACAGTAATTGCTGCATCATATTTCTCATATTATTGATTCAATTATTGTTACAGTATCATCTGCATTATATGATATATTATTAAATTTATAATTGAGACGGCAAAGTTATTCATATTATTATTTGTAATATTGATAATGTCTAGAAGTTATATCAAGGAGAGGTTTGGTCACCTAATTGCGTGCCAATAAGGAGAAATCCTTATCGAAAAGCCCCCTCTTTCCTGGGAATGACCTGTTTGTTAAATATTGTGAAATATAATATTAATGATGAATAAGTTTGTGTTGATTAAAGATGAATTTTATAGTTCCATTGTGTTGGACTTATTTGTGTTAGTATAATTGATGTCTGGAGGATATATTGTTCAATTGGGTATTCGGGACACTTTTCGTGTTGGAGTACTATTCACGAGTTACTATCACGAGTTACTATTCACGAGTTACTATTTATGAGTTACTATTCACGATTTACTATTCATGAGTTACTATTCACGGGGTATTATTCACCCGTAAGATATATTTATTTTCGGTCCAAATCATTTTTGGGTACAATATTATTCCATGAGGAGATTTGCTAATTTTTAAGACCGTTGGTTGAAGATATATAGTAAATCAATATGGACCGCTGGTGGAAGTTATAATGGTAAATCAATATGGATCGTTGGTTTAAAGTTTTAATAGTAAATCAGTATGGACCGTTGTTTTAAGTTTTAATAGTAAACCAATCTGGATCGTCTGTTTAAAGTAAATCAATCTGGACCGTTCATAAGTTAGTTACTATCACGATCCATTCTTCTATAAATAGAAGCTCATTCCTTCATTATTTCTTACGAATTCACTGAAACTCTAGAGAGAGAATTATAAGAGAACCTATAGAAAAGTATTCTGCTACTTTCCTACTCTTATATTCAGTTTCTTTTACGGTAAGCGATGTTATTTGTTGTACTCATGAAGAAAACTTCTGTTATTCCATTATTTAGTATTCTATTGGAATAACCTATATGCGCGGGCTACCCTATACATGGTGACATTCTTCTAATATTCCGTTCTTTATTATTCTATCTAATATCACATGCATATGCATTTACGTGGGACTGGTTCCATTATTTATTATTCTATCGAATATATCACATACATACGCTTATGCTTTGACTGGTTCCATTATTTATTATTCGTCGAAATATCATGTATGTGAATTTATGCGGACTGGTTCCATCCTTTATTATTACATTGGAATAACTTTTGTGTGCGATCTATCGCGTGCATGGTGATTTCTTTTGTTATTCCATTCTTTATTATACTCGGTTGGTTAAAACTTTGACTTCTATACCCATGAAATTAGTGGAATATCTTTGATATTTGCGCTTCATCCAAAGATCTTTTCATGGAAATATTCTTCCGAGCATTCTTGAATTTTACTCTACAAAGCGGTATCATGTTGACAATTTAGACGTTATCAGTTCCTAGATAAATTAATTCTTGAACTTGTTTTATTGAATTCTTATATCATTGTCATCATCCTCATGTTTATATTTTGTTGAAAGTCATCTGTGGCCTGTAGTGCATAGATGGACTTATTTTGATTATGACCAGGGATTATTCGGTGTAATCATGACCGTAATGTTACAAATGATGTGATAAAAGTCCTCATTGGCCCGTAGTGCATTGATGGACAGTTGTTGGCATGATCATGACCATTAATGAATACACGAATGTCCTTGGCCCGTAGTGCATGGATAATTTGTGGTCGTGAAACTAAAGAATATCCTTGGCCGTAGTGCAGGGGTGATTCGATGATGTGGATTATTTATTAATTTGTGTCCCAACGTTAAAAGTGATGAAAAACCTTTTAAATCATAGAAGATAGTAGATTTTTTTCCCTGCTTGACTATTCTAATGGATTGCTTGTTCCGCTGCAATTAAACTTGATAGTTATTATATTTTATCAGTTTAACACTGTTGAAGGCTAACAATAAATTATTCTGCATTATCTTAGTCATAATATTTCTTACTGGGCTAGTTGAGCTCACCCTTTCTTTCACTGTTCTCTTCAGGAAATGAGAACGTAGCTGGGACTAGTCGGGGAACAGAGTGATGGTCCTAGATGGTGCATTTGTAGTCCTCACTATTCTGTGAAATAGTGTGATAATAATTGTAATGAGGACTCTTTTTGAGTTTGTATAATCTCTAGTAGACAATATTTGTATTCAAATTCACAGTTTATGTTTTGTCGTATTGTACACGATAGTTGTATTATTAAGTTGTATTTGAATTCTGTACCATGTATCTGGCGACTCAAGATGGGTGATGTATACCTAATTTTGGGGGCGTCACAAAACACACCTTCAATATCAGTAATTCTTGTTCTATAGTATTGTGAGTATTTTTCTTGAGTATAAGGATACTTTGAGTGTAGCTTTTTGTGCAAGATTTTTTTAGAATAATATTTGATATTCCAGTCAAATCCAGTTTTTACTAAGGTAAAGGATATTATTTTATTTCAATACTCGTAAGAAATATTATTTTCTTTCATAGTCCATATTATGAAAGTGAAATTATTTCATTTCATATTCCTAAATTTAAACTTACTATGGTAAGTGTTGCTTCTATAATTCTTGAAATGATTAGAAATTCCTTAAGTTTTGCGCTTCATCTAATATCATTTCACGGGAATATTGGTTTGAACTTTCTTGATAAATTTTCATATTTTTATGTCGGGTTACTATTCATGAAGTACTATTCATGGGGTACAATTCACGGAGTACCATTCACGGGGTACTATTCATGACAAAAATTGATTATTTTCTGTCCAAATTATTTTTTATACATGAATATCATTCTTGAATTTTATTCCACAAATAGTTATCATGTTACCAATTTGGACATTTTTTTTGAACTCTGGATAAATTTAATTAGAATTCTCTAATATTTATCATTTATCTCACTTGATTGAATCTTTATATCATTGTCATCATCCTCATGCTTATATTGTACTGGAAGTTATCTTTGGCCCGTAGTGCAAAGATAGACTATTGATTGGTATGATTATGACCATGAATTGTGTATTGGTATAATCATAACCTTTAATGTTATAGATAATCTTTGTGGTGAAAGTCCTCTTTGGTCCGTAGTGCATAGATAGACATGTGTTTGGCATGATCATGACCACTAGTGATACTAACGAATATCCTTGGCCCGTAGTGCATGGATAATTCGTTGATTGGAAATTTTTATTGAATGATGTTACAAGGATAAAATATTTATGATGGACTTTTAAATCATAGAAGATAGTAGATATCATGCTCTACTTGACTCTTCTAATGGATTGTTGTTTCCGCTATAGTTGTTAATCTAAAACTTGTTATCTAATGTATCCTATCAGGTTTTTCCCTGTTGAAGACTAATGATAATTTATTCTACATTATCTTAGTCATAATATTCTTTACTGGGCTAGTTGAGCTCACCCTTTTCCTTTTTGTTCCATTGTTCTTCTCAGGAGGCGAGAATATAGCTGGGATTAGTCGGGGTGTGGAGTGATGGTTCAAGAAAATTATTATAGCAGTCCTTACTATTTTGTAAAATAGTATATCAATAATTTTAATGAGGACTTTATTTGAGTTTGGATATTGTCTACAAGATAATATTTGTACTAAAACTCACTCACGACGCGTGTTGTCGTATTTTTGCATTTATTTGTTGTATTAATGAAGTTTGTATTTGGTTTCTGTACCATGTATTTGACGACTCGGAATGGGTTGTGTGGACCTATTTTGGGGGCGTCACAATTATTATATAGATCTAGGTTCATTATACGAATGTTTTATATTTTTTATTTATTTTATATACCCTCCTAGAGATTTTGATGGTAGTATTCATTCTTTAAGGAGTCATATGCTAAAGATGAGAGATTATATTTCTGATTTGGAATTTTTTGAAACTAACTGATGCATTTTAGTGGAGATGGTTATCAATTCACTTTGATTTAAAGGAAAGATTAAAAGAGTACTGGTTTATACTTTATAACCACATCACAGGGCACCTTCATTAGTGGCTCCTTTTGAAGCTGGTATTGGTAATTTTAGCTCCTTTTCTAGGTGTTCAATATCATCTTCAAGATTTTGTTGGCCAGGGTCGTGACCCCGAAAATGAAATTGACTTGTTCAATCTTCGTCATGCTTCTTTAAGGACCGTAATTGAGAAAATATTTGGTATATTTAAATCGAGATTCACAATTTTCAAGTTTACACCTCCATTTCCTTATAAAACTCAAGTAAAGCTTGTACTAGATTGTGTAGGACTCCATAATTTTCTTTGTAAAGAGTGTCGTTAAGATGAATTTCCTATTAAACAAGATAACGTGTGACGCTCCCAAAATAAGTCCACACAACCCATCTTGGGTCACCAAATAGATGGTACATAATTCAAATACAAACTTAATTTATACAACTGTTAAGTGTCGTGCAGAATACGACAAAACATAAGATGTGATTTTTAATACAAATATTGTCTCCTAGAAAATATCCAAACTCAAAATAAGTCCTCATTACAATTACTATCACACTATTTTATAGAATAGTGATGACTACTATAGCAACCATCTAGACTGTCACTCCATTCCCTGACTATTCCCGGCTATATTCTCATTTTTTGAAGAGAACAATAAAAGAAAATGGTGAGCTCAACTAGCCCAATAAAGAATATTATGACTACGATAATGCAGAATAAATTATCGTTAGCCTTCAACAGTATAACAATTGATAGAATACAATAGACAACAAGTTTTAGATCAACAACTGCAGCAGAATAAGTAATCTATTAGAAGAGTCAAGTAGAGCAATATATCTACTATATTCTATTATTTAAAAGTTTATCATCAATTTTATCGCAGAGACTTAGCTTAATAAATAATCCACATCACTAAATTATCCATGCACTACGGGTCCAAGATATTCATTATTATCACATCCATGAATCATCCATGAACTACGGGTCATGGATATTTGTATTATCATCAATGGTCATGAACATGCCAAACAATAATTCACCTTTGCACCCTTGGCCGAAGAGAATGCATGGTCATGATCATACCAACCACTGTCCATCAATGCACTACGGGCTAGTGAGGACTTTTACCACATCATTTGTAACATTACAGGCCATGATTATACCGAATAATTCCTGGTCATAATCATACCAAACAACAGTCCATCTATGCCCTATGGGCCTAAGATGACTTTAATCACAATATAAGCATGATGATGATGATAATGATATAAACATCAATTAAACGAAATCAATGATAAATATTAAAGACTTTAAATTTATTCAGAGTTTAAAAATGTCCAAATTATCAACATTATAACTGCTTTGTGGAGTAATATTCAAGAATAATATTCACATATTAAAAATAATTTGGACAGAAAAGAAATCAAATTTTCAGGTGAAGTGTACCCGAGTGAATAGTACTTCATGAATAGTACCCCAACATGAAAAGATTAAAATTTAACAAGAATGTTCAGAAAAATATTTTTGTGAAACGATACTAGATGAATCGCAAATTTCAATGATATTCTACTATTTTCAAGGAGAATAGAAGCAATATTTATCAACATAAGTGTAGAATTAGGAATATGAAATGAAATAATATTACTTACATACTACCGAGTATGTAAGAAAAAATTATTTCTTACGAGTATTTGAACAAAAATAATATCCCTTATGAATATTGAACGAAAATAATATTCCTTTAGAATATTGAAAGAAGACAATATCCCTACGAATATTGTAAGAAAATAATCTTCCTTGCGAATATTTGGACGACAATAATATTCCTTATGAATACGAAAAATAATATCGTAAACGAATATGAAATAAATAATACCCCTTACCTTAGAAAGAAAACAATTCTGACTGATATAGCGAAGATATTCTTGAAGAAAACTTGCATTATTTTCTACACTCAAAGTTTCCTTAAACTCTCAAGAAACACGTTTAATATTATAGAAGCAGAATTCTCTGATTTTGGTGTGATTTTCATTTCTAAACTAAGCATCATATTTATAGGAGAATGGAAGGATACTATTTAGAAAATAAAATCATGGACTGCACAGTGGAATCATTCACGGTCAGTGAATTCGGCCGAAACTTTTAAAAAAAATTGATTTTACTATGCTACACTATGCAGTACTATGCAACACTATGCAGTACTATGCAACCAATAAAATATAATATATTCTATTTTACATAAAAAAAACTTATATAATAATAATAATAATAATAATAATAATAATAATAACTCTCATTTCACCAACTTTTTTATATATATATAAATTATATATATATATATATATATATATATATATATATAAAAAAACTATGATAACTTTCTCCCGATAATTTTGAAAAATGGGTAAGTCGGGTTCCATATAATAAGCTAAATTTACAGCAAATAATTTATAAAAATTCCCTCTATTTATCTCAACTCACTTGGCTTCACAAAACACATTTTTAATAATATTTATTCATCATTATTATAACTCGTAATATTAACAACCAGATCATTCCCGGGAAAGAGGGGGCTTTCTGATAAGGATTTCTCTTTATTGGCGCGCAATTAGGTGATCAAACCCCTTTCCTCGACAGAACTTTTTAGATACCGTCATTAATGCAAATAATAATATGAATAACTGTGTCGTCTCAATTATTGATTTAATAATATAAAATATTGTGACAATAATTGAATCAACAACGTGAGATACTATGCAGCAATTAATGTAGCAATAATTGAGTATAACTGAGTGACTTCTCACGTAAGCATCAATAATCAATACCGTGTGCTACTATGCAATCACGCATATTACTGTACTTTTATCACCGGGTATTTCAACAGTTAACGGTAAAACTTTCGTCGTTATTTTAATAAAAAGATATTTTTGTCATTTTCTAAGTCCGACAGTAATTCCGTTGTGGGGTCCACCGATGATTGTGTCATCGTACGAATATTCCTTGATAAAACGAATATTTTTCGACCAATTGAATATTTTATGACAACTTACTTACTTTGTAAAATTTATAAATATTACCCACAACTATAACATTATATCAAATCCACACCTTATTATTCAAAAAAATATTTCGAGAAAATTAAATCTTTATTCATAAAAGTTGGGGTCTTACGACCTCCCCTTCTTATGAAATTTCAACCTCGAAATTGACGTACATACCTGGTATGCCAAAGAGGTGAGGATACCTCGTCAAATTCTAACTCTTGAGGTATAACCTTTGAGCATAGAATATGATCCTTCTTATCCAAGATTTTAACAAGTACCTCTTCATATGTTAAATCTTCCGCTATCTCGTCCGGTTCTAAATCAATAATGTGGTTCGGGTCGTCTATATATTTACGTAACATCGATACCTGAAAAATGTTATGAACACGCGACATACTTAGAGGTAAGGCGAGTCTATAGGCTACAGTTCCTACTCGATTGAGGATTTTAAATGGACCAATAAATCAAAGGTTTGAGCTTTCCTCACATCGTCGATTCTCGCTTTTTGAATAACGATTCTAGCACCTTCTTCTTCATATTCATCAGTTCCAGGTCTGTAGCTTGAGAAACTTTAACTTTATCGATTAAATTCGTTTCTAATCGTATATTTGACATCAGCACATGGGTCCCTAGAGTCTTTAACTCTATCTCCAGCATTTGTAAGTCATAAAAAATGGGTCTTTGTGTTAACAACGTCGCACTCGTAACTGTATATGATATTTTACTCAACGCGTCAGCTACCACGTTCACTTTTCTAGGATGGTATTGAATGGTATTATAGTAATCTTTCAACATCTCGAGCCAATGCCTTTGGCGCATGTTACGTTCGTTTTAGGTGAAAAAATATTTGAGGGTTTTGTATCGGGTTTACGATCGATACACAATTCGATCTCACGCTCTGGGGTAGGCCAGGAAGTCTTCAGGGAATACGTCAGGAAATTAATTAACAACAGAAATATCATTGAAAACTGTGACTCTCATCCAAGACTTAGATAGCACCTCACATTGATACCTATCAACTTGCCACCGTTTTCACGGCGCTCCCTACGGAAAGTCTGGCTTCGGTGCATCCCACACAAGGAAGTCACCAGCGAAAGGCTCCGAGCTCTTTACTTTTGGCTTAATATAACCGTGATTGACTTTAGTGGTTTGGTTGCTTGAATTTGCATAACAGGTTGGTTAGGAATATGAAAACTAAAAACCTTACGTGTATTCAAAGAGATAAGATCGACAGGCAACGTGAGGGTGCCGATTTGAATCAAACAAGATTTATAAACAGTGGATGTAACGAAGGTTTCTCTTAACGGAGTTTCAACAGATAAGTCAAAGTCTAAATTCTCCGGAGTCGAGTTTAAACATTGAGCACAATTAGGTAAAATAAAAGAGTGGGTAGAACCGGTATCGAATAAGGTATAGACTTTGCAAGAGTTTATGATTAACTTACCCGTGATAACTTCGTTCGGGTTCCTCGACAAACGCTCTCACTTAAACTACCGACTTTGACTTGTCTGGGACAACCTTTGGTGTCGCCAGCTAGACTTGACTTCACTACACAACAAAATCGAGCTAGGTGACCTTCTCTTCCGCAATTGAAACACGCTTTGAGTTGCTGTAATGAATGAATTTTTCGAGTTGTGATTCTGGGGATAGAATCCTTTTAAGGAGGGAAGGATGTAACGATCGAGAAATTTGTAATTTAATTTAAATATTTATGGAATTAAATAAATATTTAAAACAATTTATTTATTAAGAAAAATAAATATTTGATGAATTGTCATGAATTAATTTAGTAGCTAAATTGATTAATGTTAATTGAATCGAATAATGATAATTTTATTTGTTGGACTTAATTTAAGGAAGTAATTAAATTAAATCAATTGTTTAATATTTAAAGAAAATAATTAAATTAAATGAATTGTTTAATTTAATGGAAACAAATAAAATAAATAAAGTGATGTTCTAATTTATTAATTAAATTAGATATATATTATTATTTATTAATTATAAGTATAGTGATAATATGGTTTTTATTTTATTATTAGTTATTTAAATTAGTTAAACTAAAATTATTTAAATAAAGTGTGACAAGTGGAAACTATATAATATAATAATATAATAATAATTTGGCTGGGAAATAGATGGTTAGCCAAACATGGCCTTGTGGCCTTTGGCTTTTTTCCAACTGACGTCTTTTTATTTTTAAACTGACGAACGTGGGTTTCAGTTTATGTTACCAAGCGTCTAGTTTTTCTTATTTCACGTATTTTGGCTAAAGAGAATAACAGAGGTTTAGATAGAAAATACAGAGAGAAGGGAGAGAATTCTTGAGTTTTCTAAAGAGAAGTCAGTGGTGATAACAAGGGTTTCAAGCAAATTGGAGGTATATTATCCAAACCTTAGTATTATATATATTTATATACATATATGAGTTACGGCATAATTTTCTATTCTCTGTGAAATCGATTTTGTTGAATTGTTGCTAGACAATTGAATTGTGATGATTATATGTGTTGGTTGTGTTTGAGTTTATATATAAACAAGAATTCGTATGCTAAATTACAGTTTTAAAAGGAAGAAAAATATGACAGTGTATATTTTCCATATGGCTTGTGAGTAGTACCAATTCTAGTGGCCAATTTGTATGTTATTCTGTAAATTGAGTCTTGATTATGCTAGTTTATTAAGAAACGAGCATAACGTAATTTGAATTAAGTGTTTTGGCCAAGTTTTGAGATGTCAGTGATGATTTCTGTGAAAGAAGTTCAAAAATGGAGTTTTATGTGAAAATATGGAATTTTGAGAAATTAAACTAGTGTTAGTTGATGATAAATTGTGTTAATAGATTGTAAATATCAGCAATCATGTTTGTAATAGTATGTACCAATTGTAGATGTTAATTTCACTGTTTGGTGGGTGAAATTCGTGTTAGTTGGGCTAAAAATGGCTACTGCTCACCGCTTAGAAGTCTGCGGTCTCTGTCGTATACTCCAGTAGCAGTACTTATTTAGTGCCAAGGCAAAAAACGCTTACAAGAAGACTTGCTTCCAAGTCTATGTGTGGCGCAGCTGCGCCACACCCTGAACTGAGACAGTGAGGTCTGCTTGTTTGCAGGTTAGGCTTGTCGGACTTGTGTTAGTTTAGTGAGTATGTTAATGATGTTAAAACATGTTATAAACTATAATAACAGATGTTAATGTGTTGAAATGCAAAGTACAAAGATTTGAAATAATTATTTAAATAAGTTATAAAATGAAACAAAATGAGATGTTTTCGGAAGATAGAGTTGAACGACTAAGTTATGTTGATCAATGTGTAATTTCAGAAGCGTTAAGTATGTTAACCTAAATGGTTAGGTGCTAGGTTAGGGTTATGACCTAAATGATGGTTTAAACCCTAAAGCTAATATTCATACAACTAATTGTTGTTGTGATTTCGATGATATGTGTAGGGTAATTGGAGATTATTTCATTTGTGTAGCTTACAAACAAGGCAAGTCTTCTAACTCCATACTTTTATTGAGTTAGTTTGTTATGGTTATGCAAGTTCTCTAACTCTACTTTCAAAAATGTGCAAGTTTCTAAATCTTATATTTGTCATTGAGCAAGACTATTGATTCTATTCTGATAAATGATTGAATAAGCTCATGTAACCTAATTCGTTACATCGAATGAGTTTCACATTCTCATTTCTTGTTATTAGTATTCAAAATATAAATTGTACTAACACATTGGTTCAAAGGAGATTGTTTTAATTCCTTGAATATAATACTTTGCATATATATCATGTTTATTCAGTTATATATTGTCGATATTCGATCTTTGACTTTGATAGCCTTGTTCAGTTATACATTCTTGTATTAAATCTTTATTTATGGAAATTGAAGAAGTGTTCTAAAATTCTAGAAACACTGATAAGCTAGTTCCAAACTAAACTTTCTTTAGTGCGTAAATTCTAAATTCAAACTGAGACGAACAACCCTAACATATGGGATTTTGTACGTGTAACGTTTAGATGTTTGTGCACAATACATGGTACAAAGGGCTGATCCCCCTTAGTACGTTAAGAAGAGTCTGAGGTTAAGGTAATAATACCTAAACACCGTGGACATAGTTCGTGGTCTTAAGACCCTCAGATAATTAAAGTTCGAACTTGTTTTCTATTTTGATTAGTAGAACAAGTTCTTTATCATTCAGTATTCGTTGTTCACTCTCATGTTGTTATTATACTCTCTTTATGTCAGTGAGCAATTTTTTGCTCACTCTTGCAATTAAACAATGCAGCTAAAGTTGAAAGAAGTGATAATCCATCTACTAGCAAGGGAAAGGGCAAGATGTCTAAGTGATGAAGAATTGTTTAAAGTTTATTTAAATAATTGAAGTCTTAAGTCTTGTTTTATTTTATAATGTATTCCGCAAACTGATGTAATAATTTTAAGGTTAGATTACCTGGGATTTATTTTGAGATTATGATGTAACCCTTTAATGGGAGAGATTATTATTTAAGTTATTTAAATTATATCTTTATTCTTTGATTATGGGTAGTTAGATATAATAGATTTGATAAGTGAGCACCAAATTCGGTGGAAATGAAGTACCCGGATTTAGGGGTGTCACAGGTTAGTTTCAAAGCTTTAGGTTATGAACCTTAGGTGGGGAAAACCTTTGGAAGTAGCCTTTAAGAACTCAAAAAACATAGAGGTGATTAACTCTTATCGGGTTTTAAGGAATGGATTAAGGCATCCATTGAAACTAAACAATAAAAGACATTATGTGTTATGTGTTAATAACTTATGTGCTCGCGAGTATCGATAATGTTAAGTAAAACTTAAAATATTTTGTTGACAGGATGTCTAACGAAGGAGGATCCAATCCAGCTAGAGAGGTGATACCTCAGGTACCTAGAGATGATGAACCCCGGGATATTCACGTAGTGCGAGAACAGTTGATCCAAGAGGATGAGCATGTGACCGATCCCGAGGAGGATAATTCTGAGGAGGATGATGATGAGGAGGATCCTTAGGAGTTTCCACCAAACTCTGTATCGGCTGAGATGTATGATGCTCTGTATGACCGTAACATAGAGTTACAGGATAATATTGAGGAGCTGAAGAAGATGGTAGAGCTGCATCACGTTGCATTGGAACAGAAGGAGGTAGAGATTCAGAACTTGACTCAAAACTTGGAAACACGGGATAGGAGCTAGTTCATACCAAGGGTCAGCATGAAGACCTATTGGCAGTGAACGAGAAGATGAAGACTGACATGGAGAAGATGAAAGATGACTTTAAAGAGGAATCAACTAAGCGTGCAAGAGAAGAGGATGCTTGTATGAAGGTGACTCAACGTTCAGATCGTGTTGAGGCTATGGTCCAAGTGAAGAAAACCAAGATGAAGTAACATTAATAATTGTTTTAGAAATTAAAATATTTGGAAAATGCTCAAGGAAACCTTCGTACATTGAAGGCCATGCATCTAAGTTATGATAGATATCATATGACTCGAGAATTATCCTTGGTTGACCCAATAGTCCCCAAATAAAAACGATCAGAGTACTATCATGTTCTTTCCAATCGTGAGTCTTCTCTTAACATATAATTATCTTCATTATCTCCAATTGAGAATTATACTTCAACCAAACTCCAAGATTATATAGGTAGTGCTCGTAGATATAATCAGTAAGTGGATGTGCACAACCATGTCTTATGATAACACGAAGTTGTATGTCATTAGACATCTCGTATGATTGTGGCAAAACACCCTTCCAAAGTTGGGTTCGCTTCACCCTATTTGATTCACCAAATATAACTGTTTAATGTCGTATAAAAATACAACACACTTATCTGAAGTTCTCAATAAAATTATTTCTATACTGTTTAAGGAGAACCTGAACAGCTATAGACCACCGTTCTAATCCCCTTTTACATCCGCTCGACTCAGCTACACTCTTATTACCTGAAAGGAATTGTGAAGCAAAAGGGTGAGCACAACTAGCCCAGTAAAGAATATCATGACTAAAGATAATTAAATTATCAATAGCCTTCGTCAGTAATAAATCAGAGATTTATAACATATGGTAGATGATAAAACTTTTCAACCATAGTTGCAGCGGAACGAGCAATCCATTAGAAGAGTCAATAGAACATAAAGTCTATTATTTTCTCCATGTTAAAAGTCCACCAACAATGTTTTATCCCTATAACATCAATCAACAATTCTTATCCACAATCATGTGAATAACTCATAATCATAATTGTGGTTCTAAATTCCTCTTCCCACTCAGGACGAAGATAATTTTCATCACATGTCTTTACCTGAAACATCAAAGATCATGGTTATACCAAATCACAGTTCCTATTCATAATCATACTAATAAATTCATATTTGCATTACGGGCTAAAGATATTCATTAATAGTTCATCCTTGCACTACAGGCCAAAGACATGCAACTATTTTTTAGAAGAGTCAAGTAGAGCATGATATCTACTATCTTCTACGAATTAACAGTTTATTATCAATATTTTATCGGTGAGACTCAGCACAATAAATAATCCACATCGCCGAATTATCCATGCACTACAGGCCAAGGATATTCATTAGTATCACGACCACGAATTATCCATGAACTACGGGTCAAGGATAATCGTTTTTTCATCAACGGTCGTGATCACGCCATAAAACAATTCATCTTTGCACCCTTGGCCGAAGAGAACCCATGGTCATGATAATACCAAAAACTGTCCATCAATGCACAACGGGCCAATGATGACTTTTACCACATCATTTGCAACATTACGGTCATGATTATACCGAATGATCCCTAGTCATAATCATACCAATCAACAGTCCATCTATGCACGTAAGCCAAAGATAACTTTCATCACAATATAAGCATGAGGATGATGACAATGATATAAGCATTAATCAAACGAAATCAAGGATAAATATTAAAGATTTTAAATTTATCCAGAGTTTAAAAATATTCAAATTGTTAACATGATACTGCTTTGTGGAGTAAAATTAAAGAATAATATTCATGTATCAAAAATAATTTGGACAGTAAAGAAATATATTTTTTGGGTGAATAGTACTTCGGGAATAGTACCTCGTGAATAGTACCACGGCATGAAAAATGCCCCAAATACCCGAGTGAATAATATTCTAGTAAAAAATAATCGGGTGAATAGTAACCCATAAATAGTAACTCATGAATAGTAATCCTGCACGAAAAGTATCTCGAATACCCTAGTGAATAATATTCGAGTGAATAGTAGCCGGGTGAATAGTAACCCTAAATCGTATTTCATTACTCCATGAATAGTACTCATAAAAGGAAAATACAAATGAAAACAATATTCCATGACAAGTACAAAAGAAATGATATCTCGTACGAGTATAATAGAATATACGAAACTGTAAATAGATTTTCACCCGCCATGCGGTAATCCACGTAGACAGATCATTTTCACAATTTAATAAAGAATGAATACGAAGGGTCATTCACCTTGAATGCGGTAGTCCGCGTAGACAGGTTATTCCAACAAAATAATAAAGAATAGAATAATAGAAGAATTTCACTATGCATACGGTAGTCCACATAGACAAGTTATTCCAACAGAATAATAAAGAATGGAATAACAGAAAAATTTCACCATGCATACGATAGTCCACGTAGACATGTTATTCCAACAGAATAATAAAGAATGGAATAATAGAAGAATTTCACCATGCATACGGTAGTCCACGTAGACAAGTTATTCCAACAGAATAATAAAGAATGGAATAACAACCCTTACGAGTATTGAAAAAAAATAACTCTCTTCATGAATACGAAAGAAATAATACCATTTACGAATATTAAACAAAAATAATATTCATACAAATACGAAAAAAAAATTCTCTTCAGAATATGAAATAAATAATATCCTTTACCTCAGAAGAAGACTGGATACTGGAATAATGAAGTAGCAGACATCTCTTCTTCTTTCTCTCTATAGCTTCTATCTCTATAGCTTTTCTCTCTATAATTGCTCTTGTGAGTCTTAGTGAATTGGTGAGAATGAAGGAAGAATGAGCTTCTATTTATAAGAAAATATAATTTCGATAATTGCACGTTTTGGGGCTCAAAATATTACAGTATAATACCTTAATATTTTCCTTCATTTTTTATTTAGTCCTGCAAGTATTATCAAACTTGCATCACCTCCCCTAATAGTATATCATGTGAATCAATAGTACAATCATGTGACTCAATAGTTCTATACATGTGAAAAAAATAATTACAGTATAGTACCTTCATCTATACCTCCATTTTTAATTTAGTCATGCAAGCATTATCAATCCTGCACCACCTCCTCTAATAGTACATGCATGTGACTCAATAGTACACATATGTGAACAAATAGTTATAAGCATGTGAATTAATAGCAATTAATTGCTTATTTATCCGATTAATTACCCAATTGGTCAATATAACCTCCAGACATCAATTATTATCGAAATAAATGTCAATTTCCACCAACACTAATAATCCCAACACAATGGAACTATCAATTTCATCTTTAATCAACATGAACTTATTCATCATTAATATTATAACTCGCAATATTTAACAATCAGATCATTCCCAGGAAAGAGGGGGCTTTTCGATAAGGATTTCTCCCTATTTGCGCGTAATTAGGTGACCAAACCTCTCCTTGACAGAACTTTCTATACATTGTCAATATTGCAAATAATAATATGAATAACTTTGTCATCTCAATTATTAATTTAATAATAATAAATATTATGCAGATGATATTGTGACAATAATTGAATCAATAATATGAGAGATATTATACTGCAATTACTGTAGAAATAATTGATTATAACTGAGTGACTTGTCACGTAAGCATCAATAATCAAAGACAATGTACAATACAGTGTGATACTATGCAACCACACGTATTACTATACTTTTATCACCGGGTAGTTCAACAGTTTAACGGTAAAACTTTCACCGTTATTTTTATAAAAAGATATTTCTATCATTTTCTAACTACGACAATACTTCTGTTGTGGGGTCCACCAATGATTATGTCGTCGTACGAATATTCCCTGTTAAAATGAATACTCCCCGACCAATCGAATATTTCCCGACAAAACGAATATTTTATATCAACTTGCTTACTTTGTAAAATTTTCACATGTCACCCATAACTTTAACCCTTTCTCAATTTAACCATTTACTAAATAGAATAATAATTATAAAAATTGAATACTTTCATTTCGTAAAATTCGGGGTCTTACAATCTCCCCTCCTTATGAAATTTTGCCCTTGAAATTTACATACCTAGTAGTTCGAAGATATGAGAATACCTTGCTTTCTTTTCAGATTGTACCTTCCCGGTTATTTCCTTTGTATCATGATTTTCCCCATTGCTCATCTCCTGTATTTCAGATATCATTCTAGAATATATCATCAAAATAAAGGTTAATTGACATATCACAGTTTGTCAGCTTATCAAGTAAACAATTCAGCTTAGGTAAGTCACACACTAGCGAAGTATATTACTCGTCTCTCCCCTCCTAGTTCTAGACTCATATCTCTGCTAGCGACCATATCCCTAAGCTCCGATACCATTTGTGACGCCCCCAAAATAGGTCCACACGACCCATTATGAGTCGCCAGATATCACACTACAGAAATCAAATACAAACTTCATTTATATAACTGTTGAACTGTCATGCAGAGTACAACAACACATAAGTTGTGAGTTTTAATACAAATATATGTAACTCTCATGCTGCCTCGACCACAACACCTTACAATGGTACTTTACATAAAAGTACAATCAATAATTGTTTTAGAAATTAAAATATTTGGAAAATTCTCAAGGAAACCTTCGTACATGGGAGGCCATGCATCTAAGTTATGATAGATATCATATGACTCAAAAACTATCCTTAGTTGACCCAATAGTCCCCAAAGAAAAATGAGCAGATTACTATCATGTTCTTTCAAATGGTGAGTCTTCTCTTGACATATAATTATCTTCATTATCTCCAATTGAGAATTATACTTAAACCAAACTCCAAGATTATATAGGTAGTGCTCGTAGATATAATCAGTAAGTGGATGTGCACAACCCTGTCTTATGATAACACGAAGTTGTATGTCATTAGACATCTCGTATGATAGTGGAAACACACCCTTCCAAAGTTGGGTTCGCCTCACCCTATTTGATTCATCAAATATAACTGTTTAATGTCGTATAAAAATACAACACACTTATCTAAAGTTCTCAATAACATTATTTCTATACTGTTTAAGGAGAACCTCAACAGCTATAGACCACCGTTCTAATCCCCTTTTACCTCCACTCGACTCAGCTACACTCTTATTACCTGAAAGGAATTATGAAGCAAAAGGGTGAGCAAAACTAGCCCAGTAAAGAATATCATGACTAAAGATAATTAAATTATCAATAGCCTTCGTTAGTAATAAATCAGATATTTAGAACATATGGTAGATGATAAAACTTTTCAACCACAGTTACAGCGGAACGAGCAATCAATCAGAAGAGTCAATAGACCATAAAGTCAATTATTTTCTCCATGTTAAAAGTCCACCAACAATATTTTATCCCTATAACATCAATCAAGAATTCCTATCCACAATCATGTGAATAACTCATAATCATAATTGTGGTTCTAAATTCATCTTCACACTCAGGACGAAGATAATTTTCATCACATGTCTTTTACCTGAAACATCAAAGATCATGGTTATACCAAATCACAGTTCCTGTTCATAATCATACTAATAAATTCATCTTTACATTACGGGCCAAAGATATTCATTAACAGTTCATCCTTGCACTACAGGCCAAAGACATGCAACTGTATTTTAAAAGAGTCAAGTAGAGCATGATATCTACTATCTTCTACGAATTAACAGTTTATTATCAATATTTTATCGCTGAGACTCAGCACAATAAATAATCCACATCACCGAATTATCCATGCACTACAGTCCAAGGATATTCATTAGTATCACGTCCACGAATTATCCATGACCTACGGGCCAAGGATATCGTTTTTTTATCAACGGTCATGATCACGCCATAAAACAATTCGTCTTTGCACCCTTGGCCGAAGAGAACCCATAGTCATGATCATACCAAAAACTGTCTATCAATGCACAACGGGCCAATGATGACTTTTACCACATCATTTTCAACATTACGGTCATGATTATACCGAGTGATCCATA
Source organism: Panax quinquefolius (assembly GCA_020205615.1). Classification (NCBI taxonomy): domain Eukaryota; kingdom Viridiplantae; phylum Streptophyta; class Magnoliopsida; order Apiales; family Araliaceae; genus Panax; species Panax quinquefolius. Next base: position 114,143,050 of record CM035160.1, on the reverse strand, counting down.
GTCATAATCATACCAATCAACAGTCCATCTATGCACGTAAGCCACATATGACTTTCATCACAATATAAACATGAGGATGATGACAATGATATAAGCATTAATCAAACGAAATCAAGGATAAATATTAAAGATTTTAAATTTATCCAGAGTTTAAAAATATTCAAATTGTCAACATGATACTGCTTTGTGGAGTAAAATTCAAGAATAATATTCATGTATCAAAAATAAGTTGGACAGAAAAGAAATATATTTTTCGGGTGAATAGTACTTCGAGAATAGTACCTCGTGAATAGTACCCCGACATGAAAAATGCCCCAAATAACCAGGTGAATAGTAACCCATGAATAGTGACTCGTGAATAGTACTCCAAAACGAAAAGTGTCTCGAATACCCTAATGAATAATATTCGAGTGAATAGTAATCGGGTGAATAGTAACCCTAAATAGTAACTCATTACTCCATGAATAGTACTCATAAAAGGAAAATACAAATGAAAACAATATTCCATGACAAGTACAAAAGAAATGATATCTCATACGAGTATAATAGAATATACGAAACTGCAAATGGATTTTCACCCGCCATGCAAAGAATACACGTAGATGCATCATTTCCACAATTTAATAAAGAATGAATAATGAAGGGTCATTCACCATGCATGCGAAGTTCAAGGCAGTGATGTGTTATTCCAATGTAATAATAAAGAATAGAATAACAGAAGAATTTTACTATGCATACGGTAGTCCACATAGACAAGTTATTCAAACAGAATAATAAATAATGGAATAAGAGAAGAATTTTACCATGCATACGGTAGTCCACGTAGACATGTTATTCCAACAGAATAATAAAGAATGGAATAATAGAAGAATTTCACCATGCATACGGTAGTCCACGTAGACAGGTTATTCCAACAGAATAATAAAGAATGGAATAACAACCCTTACGAGTATTGAAAAAAAATAACTCTCTTCATGAATACGAAAGAAATAATACCCTTTACGAATTTTAAACGAAAATAATATTCATACAAATACGAAAATAATTTCTCTTCAGAAAATGAAATAAATAATACCCCTTACCTCAGAAGAAGACTGGATACTGGAATAGTGAAGTAGCAGACATCTCTTCTTCTTTCTCTCTATAGCTTCTCTCTCTATAATTGCTCTTGTGAGTCTTAGTGAATTGGTGAGAATGAAGGAAAAATGAGCTTCTATTTATAGGAAAATATAGTTTCAATAATTGCACGTTTTGGGGCTCGAAATATTACAGTATAATACCTTCATATTTTCCTTCATTTTTAATTTAGTCCTGCAAGTATTATCAAACTTGCATCACCTCCCCTAATATTATATCATGTGAATCAATAGTACAATCATGTGACTCAATAGTTCTATACATGTGAAAAAAATAATTACAGTATAGTACCTTCATTTATACCTCCATTTTTAATTTAGTCATGCAAGTATTATCAATCTTGCACCACATCCCCTTATAGTGCATGCATGTGACTCAATAGTACACACATATGAATAAATATTTATAAGCATATGAATTAATAGCAATTAATTGCTCATTTATCTGATTAATTACCCGATTGGTCAACATAACCTCCAGACATCAATTATTTTTGAAATAAATGTCGATTTCCACCAACTCTAATAATCCCAACACAATGGAACTATCAATTTCATCTTTAATCAACACGAACTTATTTATCATTAATATTATAACTCACAATTTTTAACAATCAGATCATTCCCAGGAAAGATGGGGCTTTTCGATAAGGATTTCTCCCTATTGGCGCGCAATTAGGTGACCAAATATTTCCTTGACAAAACTTTCTAGACATTGTCAATATTACAAATAATAATATGAATAACTTTGTGGTCTCAATTATTGATTTAATAATAATAAATATTATGCAGATGATACTGTGACAAAAATTAAATCTATAATATGAGAGACATTATGCAGCAATTACTGTAGTAATAATTGAGTATAACTGAGTGACTTCTCACGTAAGTATCAATAATCAAAGATAATGTACAATACCATGTGCTATTATGCAACCACACATATTACTATACTTTTATCATCGAGTAGTTCAACAGTTTAACGGTAAAACTTTCACCATTATTTTTATAAAAAGATATTTCTATCGTTTTCTAACTACGACAATACTTTCGTTATGGGGTCCACTAATGATTATATTGTCGTACGAATATTCCCTGTTAAAATGAATATTCCCTGACACAACGAATATTTTATATCAACTTGCTTACTTTGTAAAATTTTCATATGTCACCCTTAACTTTAACCCTTTCTCAATTTAACCATTTACTAAATAGAAGAATAATTATAAAAATTGAAAACTTTCATTTTGTAAAATTCGGGGTCTTACAGTTGTTCCCACTTAGTTCACCTCTCCTATCATTTTGGCCATGATTACCACCGAAGTGGTTACCATTTCTGACATGATGATTTCATTCGCGATGGTTATCATTGTCCCAATGGTCGTTGCCATCGGTACGATTATTATCGTGTTGTTGGTTGTTACCTTTTGGTTGAGTTGACACATAATCGCATTCTAATAATTGAGCCATATTCACAACATCTGAATATAAACAAAGTTTTTTAGAAATGAGGTATTGACGTATTTTGGGTTTCAAACCTCACAGAAACATTTACGTCATTCGCTCCTCATTATCTACCAAATGGGATGCAAACCGGGATAACTCTACAAACTTAGCCTCGTACTGCGATACAGTTATATTGTTTTGCTATAGCTAGATGAATTCCACCACCTTCATGTGACGAATACTTTCGAGAAAGTACTTGTCATTGAACAATTCCTAGAACTTCTCCACAGACATCTTTAGTGTGGCAGGTTGAGTACATTTTACAAATTTCGACCAATAATCTTCTTCCTCACGCAACATAGAGGTGGCAAAGGGAGCCTTTTGCTCCTCAGAATATTTTGGTGATCTGCTTAATCCACGTCTTTGCCTTAAGTGGTTCTGGCTTTGCCAAAAACTCTGGTGGTTCCAGCTCCTTGAGTTTCTTAGCAGTGACTAGCCGTGAGTTGTCGTTGACTCCACCTGCATTATGAACAGGAGTCTCTCTCGTTTAGTGTTGCATGAATTCTAAAAAGCTCCTAAACATACCATCATTCTTCATTTGGTCGGTGTTGTTATTTATACGAGGATTATTGCCTTCCTGATGCACATTATCCTAGATACTGATCGATGGTGACTTAATGGTCTCATGTGCTTCATTGCTTATCTCAATAGTTTCAGATGCCATTTTCAAATATTGTCACAAAACAAGGGTTAATTGACATGCCACATATTATCCCTATATTCCGACCTACCAATTAAATAACAAATAAGCTTAGATAGGTCATACTAGCGAAGGATTTACCCATCTCACCCCTCCTAGTTCTAGCCTCACATCTCAGCCAGGGATTATATCCCTAAGCTTTGATACCAACTGTGACGTCCCCCAAAATAGGTCCACACAACCCATCTTGGGTCGCCAAATACATGGTACATAATTCAAATACAAACTTAATTTATACAACTGCTAAGTGTCATGCAGAATACGACAAAACATCAGTTTTGAGTTTTAATACAATTATTATCTCCTAGACAATATCCAAGCTCAAAATAAGTCCTCATTATAATTATTATCACACTATTTTATAGAATAGTGAGGACTACTATAACAACCATTTGGACTGTCACTCCATTCCCTTAGTAGTCCCAACTATATTCTCATTTCCTGAAGTGAATAATGAAAGAAAAGGGTGAGCTCAACTAGCCTGGTAAAGAATATTATGACTACGATAATGCAGAATATATTATCATTAGCCTTCAACAGTATAACAACTGATATAATATAATAGACAACAAATTTAGAACAACAACTGTAGCGGAATAAGCAATCCATTAGAAGAGTCAAGTAGAGCATGATATCTACTATCTTCTATGATTTAAAAGTTTGTCATCAATTTTATCCCAAAGACTTAGCTCAATAAATAATCCACATCACTGAATTATACATGCACTACGGGCCAATGATATTCATTATTATCACATCCACGAATCATCCATGTACTATGGGCTTAGGATATTCATATTATCATCAATGGTCATGATCATGCCAAACAATAATTCAACTTTGGACCCTTGGCCGAAGAGATCGCATGGTCATGATCATATCAACAACTGTCCATCAATGCACTACGGGCCAATGTGGACTTTTACCACATCATTTATAACATTACAGACCATGATTATGTCGAATAATTCCTGGTCATAATCATACCAATCAACAGTCCATCTATGCACTACGGGCCAAAGATGACTTTCATCACAATATAAGCATGAGGATGCTGACAATGATATAAGCATCAATTAAACGAAATCAAGGATAAATATTAAAGAATTTAAATTTATCCAGAGTTTAAAAATGTCTAAATTGTCAACATGATAACTGCTTTGTGGAGGAAAATTCAAGAATAATATTCATGTATTAAAAATAATTTGGACAGAAAAGAAATCAATTTTTCGGGTGAATAGTACCTAAGTGAATAGTACTTCATGAATAATACGTACCCTAGCATGAAAAGATTAAAATTTAACAAGAATGTTCAGAAAAATATTCTTGTGAAACGATACTAGATGAAGCACAGATTTCAAGGATATTCTACTAATTTCTAGGAGTATAGAAGCAACACTTATCAGCATAAGTGTAGAATTAAGAATATGAAACGAAATAATATTACTTACATACTACAGAGTATGGAAGAAAATATTATCTCTTAAGAGTATTTGAACAAAAATAATATCCCTTACGAATATTGAACGAAAATAATATTCCTTACGAATATTGAACAAAGACAATATCCCTACGAATATTGTACGAAAATAATCTTCCTTACGAATATTTGAACGACAATAATATTCCTTATGAATACGAAAAATATTATCGTAAGTGAATATGAAATAAATAATACCCCTTATCTTAGAAAGAGAGCAATTCTTACTGGTATAGCGAAGATATTCTTGAAGAAAACTTGCACTATTTACTATACTCAAAGTTTCCTTAAACTCTAAAGAAATACACTCAATATTATAGAAGAAGAATTCTCTGATTCTGGTGTGATTTTCATTTATATACTAAGCATCACGGACTGCACAGTGGAATCATTCACGGGCAACGAATCCGGCCGAAACTTTTAAAAAAAATTGATTTTACTATGTTGCACTATGCAACACTATGTAGTACTATGCAACCAATAAAATATAATATATTATATTTTACATAACCTTCTACCGATAATTTTGAAAAATGGGTAAGTGGAGGTACATATAATAAGCCAAATTTACAAAAAATAATTCATAAAAATCCCCTCTATTTATCTCAACTCACTTGGCTTCACAAGACACATTTTTAATAATATTTATTCATCATTATTATTGATAAGTGGATTTTATACCTGCGAATCGGTTCCTAATTCAAGCTTAATCGATGTTAATTCCTTATTTTGTTTAGTGTTATTTTATTGTGTAGGTATGGTGGTGTTGGAATTGATCAATAAGAATGGATTTAAGGTTCATTGTGGCAAGAATTGAGCAAGATCTAAGGTTAAAACAAAGTCGACTAAAAGAAGCCTAGCCTGGTCAAGGGCTACCGCTTATAGTTTAAAACCTTAAACCCCGTAAAATGGGTTCAATACTCGAAGACAGGAGACAAGCCTCGCCGGGTGGGCTATTTGCATATGCAAGACCCAAGGTGGGGTGTCGAATCTGAGTTTTCCTATGAGGTTTTAAACACTACTAGGACGTGAACTTTAGTACTTGGAATGCTTTGGGACTCTAAATGGCATGGGATTTTGACCAGAATTCATGTATTGGATATATATTGAACAACAAACAACAAGATGATGGTCACGCAAGGCAATTAACATAGATTAAGGACAGATTTTCATATCAAGCATTGGAATGAAGATTTTGAAGGAACTTTCATATCTATTGCGGATTAAGGCTAAAGTGAAGGGTGTTCTAAATTATTCTTCTTCTTTAGTTTTATATTTGTAATTAAAAAGATGATATCTTTAATTTTTTCAGTTATTATTTCATTGATGATGAACTAAATACTTTTTAGGCTTATGACGGATCTTTAAGTGGAACAATGATTATATGATTTTGATTTTCAGTCTAATAAGCTATTATCAAGTTTATCTATATTAATTTGAGCTTGAATTTATGAATTGACTGATCAACAATTTTATGTGGACTTGTATGAACTCGAGAGATGAAATACGAATCTAGACTTAGTTAGTATAGCATGTGTTCTTGAATTTTGTGAATGAACAGAATCTTGATGAATGTTAGGGTGGAGATATGCTTGACATCACATGTAATCAGATAAAGAACTTAAACTTAAACCTTCTTTAATTGTAATTCACATAGAGATGTAGTGAGTTAGTTGATTAAGGTATTTAACTTGATTCTATCTAATTTGTGGATTTGAGTTAATACGGTATTAGTACATCAAGAGGTGGCTAGTTCTACATACGTGTTCTTGATTAATAAACTGGGATAGTGAATTAAACTGGAATAGAGGTGTAATAATAAGAGTGATGCTTAGAGTGAAGTCGAAAGCCTAATTCTCCAATATTTGTTTGAAAAATCAGTTTTTAGGGTTTATTGATTGTTTGGTGATTTTAATATTTTTAATACTTTTAGTTACAAACTTGAAATTGGTTAGTTTAATAAAATTAGGAATAATAGGAAATTGGTAATTATGAGGGTTAATTTGTTATTAAAGTCTCTGAGGGAACGATACTTTACTTAATATTATATTACTTGTTGACCACGTATACTTGCGTGTTGTGCGTAGTTAGATTTTACCCAATAAGTTTTTGGCGCCGTTGTTGGGGACTTAGTATAGATTTTAATATTTTGCGATATCAGTTTAATTAGTTCAGTTTTACTTAAACATTTTTATTTTTGTTTTGTTCGTATTATTTCAGGTTTTTGAAGTTGGTTTATACAAACTCGATCCAAAAATTCAGACTTGCTTCCTTTTGAGGACAACATTGAAAGACGATTTCAAAGGCTAAGTAAGTGGATTAAGGAAACAAGGGACGACTTCGAAAATTCTGAAAAAGAAGAAGCAATGGTCGCAAGACCAAAAGCGTTGAGGACTTTACATTCCCAAGGTGACTGAAATGCGCATGAGTATCACCAGTTCTTCGCTTATAGTCATGCGAACACATTCGAGATTAAGCCTGGAACTATTCACATTATCCAAAATTCGGTTCAGTTTAGGGGACTTGCAAATGATGATCTGAATGAGCATTTGATCAGCTTTCTAGAGATATGCGACACTTTCAAATACAATGGGGTGTCGGATGAAGCAGTCAGACTTCGCTTGTTCTCATTCACTCTACGGGACAAGGCAAAGAGTTGGTTACACTCTCTACCATCGGGTTCAATAACGACATGGGATGACCTGTGTGACGCCCCCAAAATAGGTATACAACACCCATTCTGAGTCGTCAAAATACATGGTACAGAAATAACTACAACTTTATTAATACAAAATAAAAACTGTGAGTTTAAATACAAATATTGTCATCTAGAAAATATTCACACTCAAATAAGTCCTCATTTCAATTATTGATACATTATTTTACAAAAATGGTGAGGACTACTAAAATAACTTTTAGAACCATCATTCCATACCCCAACTAGTACTCGCTACATTCTCGCCTCCTGAGAAGAAAAATGGAACAAAAAGGAAAAGGGTGAGCTCAACTAGCCAGTAAAGAACATTATGACTAAGATAATACAGAACAAATTATCGTTAGTCTTCAACAGGGAAAAATCTAATAGAATATAATAGACAATAAGTTTGAAATCAATATTCGCAGCGGAAATAATAATTCATTAGAAGAGTTAAGCAGAGAATGAAATCTACTATCTTCTATATATGAATTTAAAAGTTCATCGTCTATCTTTTATCCCTGTAACATCAATCAATATATATCTGGGATCAAATATTCATCTTTGCACTACAGGCCAAAGATATTCATCGACCGTCATGTTCATCTAAACACTGCTCATCTTTGCACTACAGCCAAAGATATTCATCGAAATCATTCATCTTTTACTACAAAGCCAAAGATATTCAATAATATCATCATTTAGGACTGAGGATGATGAAAAATATTTTAAAGAAAATGAATCCAGTGAAACAAAAGAACAAGTATTAAGGATTCATACTTTAAATAACCCAAGTTCGAAAATACTTCATAAATAACCAGAGTGGAGTAAAATTCAAGAATGAAGACCAAAACATAGATCCAATCAAAGATAGGAACTATAACAGACAATTTTGGACATAGAAAAGGAAATTTAATTTTTCTGTGAATAGTATCGTATTTGTGAATAGTGTCGTATACATGAATAGTAACTCCGACACCAAAAGATAGAAATTTCACAAAAAACATCATCATGCTTCGTGAATAGTACTCATGAATAGTAACTCGTGAATAGTAACTCATGAATAGTAACCCTGACATGAAAAAGTTCCAAATTTGATAAAAAAAATTCCCACCAATATTTCGGCATAATGATATTGAAGAAATAATATCATTTTTGAATAAAATAATATCATTTTTGAATAAAATAATATCCCTTACCTCAAAAGGATAGTATTTTTGACTGGAATACTGGATATAGTGCTGAAAGAAGTTGTACCGTATAGCAATACTCAAGTACTAAAATACTCACAAAAATACGCTCGATATTATCGAGAGAGAAAGAGAGAGAAATCTTTAGTTTCTGGTGTGATTTTCAATTCTAACCTAAGCACCCTATTTATAGGAAAATGCTTAGAACATAAAAGTTGAAAATTTAATAAAATATTAATATATAATTATTAAATTCTCACGCACACAATATCTGATTCAAACATCAGCCACCAAGAGTGACCCCCCTCAACTAAATCAAAAAAAACGTTTTTGTTAATTAAAACAATTAAAACTTTCAAAAATTAATTATTTCAGAACTTCGGAACTTCAATAATTCATAATAAATAGCCCTTTTATCAGAAAATTCGAATCTTACGATTCTTTATAGGAAATTCAATTCTCTACAACTTTACCGAAGAAAGTTTTTTCAAATTCCAAATGTAAATTGACCAAATCCATAAACCAAGCGATTTTACAAAGCTATAATCAAATTTCAACAAGAAATGGGCCCACGTACATGTTTAACATGTTTTAAAACAACTTTTGCAACAAAAATAATCTTCCTCCTCATATACTCATATATCCCACATTCATTGTAAAAATATCATCATTATTATATTATAATAATATAATAAAATATTATTTTATCAGAAAAGATAAAATATCAATTTTCAACAATTGTCACTTTAAAAATTTTCTCCATCTATATCCACATAAAATGAATATTTTCCTCATCATATAAATCAATAATTAATTATTCACAAATAATATTACAGAATCACAATATTGACAACCAGGCAGTTCCTAGGAAAGAGGGGGCTTTCCAATAAGGATTTCTCCTTACTGGCACGCAATTAGGTGACCAAACCTCTCCTTAGACAGAACTTTCTAGACATTGCCAATAATGTTATCTAATAATATTATTCAGATAATATGAATTATTGCTCCGATAATGGAAAATACTGTGTAGTGACAATTATTGAAACAACAGTAATATAAAATATCAATGCAACAATTATTGAATGAATAAAATAAAATAATAAGAATTACTGTAACAATTATTGAGTAGTGTCTTCTTATGTAAGAATCAATAATTGGTGCAATACCGCAAAGCTATCGCGGTAACAATGCCAGACATCGTGTTTTTAACCAATCGAGTATTTCAACAAGATTAATCTGTAATAACTACGCCGTTATTTATAAACAACTTATACTTGTCGCTTTTCTTCATCCAATTGCTTCTCACATGGGCCCACAAAAGACTACTACTGTCGCATTTAATATTCCCCAACAAAGAAGAATATTCCACGACCAAACGAATATTCCCCGACAACAATGAATATTTTATAACCACCTGCTTATTTTTAAAATATTCACGCATTTTACCCATAACTAACCACATTAATCAATTCAACCCTTACTATTTCAAAATAATAAATAGAGAAAATTAAATTTCATTTATTAATAATTTGGGGTCTTACAACCTCCCCTCCTTATGAAATTTCGTCCTCCAAATTGACATACGTACCTGGTGTTTCGAAAAGATGAGGATACCTCGCTTTCATTTCTGTTTCCAACTCCCAGGTCATTTCCTCAATAGCATGGTTCCTCCATAAAACTTTAACTTGTGGTATGACCTTTGTGCGTAGAACATGCTCCTTCCTATCCAAGATCTTGACAGGTATCTCCTCATACGTTAAATCTTAGCCTATCTCATCTAGTTCTAACTCAATAATGTGGTTCTGGTCCTTCACATATTTACGAAGCACAGATATGTGAAAAACGTTATGAACATGAGACATGCTTGGAGGTAACGCGAGTCTATAGGCCACCTTTCCTACTCGGTCAAGAATCTGAAATGGACCAATAAATCTTGGATTGAGCTTTCCTCTCTTCCCGAATCTTGTAACTCCCTTCCATGGAGCAATACGTAACAATACATGATCCCCAATGTCAAATTTCACGTCCTTTCGATGAAGATCCGCATAACTCTTTTGTCGATCCTGTGCCGTTTGTATACGTTGTCGAATCGTTTGGATCTTTTCTGTAGTCATTCGTACCAACTCTGGTCCCAACAACGTTGCTTCTCCCACCTCATCCCACAATATTGGAGAGCGACACTTTCGTCCATACAATGCTTCAAATGGAACCACACCTATACTTGCCTGATAACTTTTGTTGTAGGAGAATTCCACCAATGGTAAATATTTATCCCAACTGCCTTTGAAGTCTAGGACACAGAGTCTTAATAGATCTTCAAGAGTTTGAATAGTCCCCTCTGATTGTCCGTCCGTTTGAGGATGGTATGCTGAACTAAATCATAAATCCGTGCCCATAGCTTTTTGCAAGCTAACCCAAAATCTTGAAGTGAATCTTGGGTCACGATCCGAAAATATGGATACTGGCATGCCATGTAATCTCACAATCTCATCTACGTAAATACGAGTAAGACGTTCAAGGGAATAAGTCTCCCGTATCGGCAAGAAATGGGTAGACTTGGTTAATCTATCAATAATAACCCAAATCGCATCTATGCCTTGAGAAACCTTGGGAAGACCCGTAACGAAATCCATAGTAATGTGTTCCCACTTCCATTTCGGAATCTCAAGTGGTTGCAATGGACCCTTTGGTAATTGATGCTCTGCCTTTACACGTTGACAAGTTAAACACCTCAAGATAAACTTTGCGATCTCTCTCTTCATATTGTTCCAACAAAATCTATGTCGAAGATCATGATACATTTTGGTACTCCCAAGATGGATTGCAAACGGTGTGTTGTGTGCCTCCATCATGATTCTATGCTTCAAGTCAGAATCGTTAGGAACACAAAGTCTGAAGTGGACTCGAAGTATTCCTTCTTCATCGATTATTACTTCCAGAATAGAACCTTCTTGTACTTTCTTCTTCATACGTATCAGCTTCGGATCTGTAGCTTGAGCAACTTTAACTTTATCGATTAAAGTTGGTTCTATACGTATACTTGACATCATTGCATGGGTCCCCGGAGTCTTGAATTCTATCTTCATCTTTTGTAAATCACACAAAATGGGCCTTTGTTTTAATAACATCGCATTTGTTCCCGCGTATGATCTTCTACTCAATGTGTCAGCTACCACGTTCGCTTTTCCAGGATGGTATTGAATGGTGTGGTCGTAGTCTTTCAACAACTCGAGCCAACGTTGTTGCCGCATGTTGAGTTCCTTTTGGGTGAAGAAATATTTGAGGCTTTTATGGTCTGAATATATCTCCAATTTCTCCCCATATAGATAGTGCCTCCGGATCTTTAAGCGAAAAATGATCACGCCAACTCTAGATCATAAGTAGGATAATTCCTCTCATATTCTTTAATTTGTCGCGAGGCATAGGCTATGACTTTCCCACGTTGCATGAGAATACACCCTAACCCTTTGCCTGAAGCATCGCTGTAGATAACAAATCCATCCGAACTAGATGGTATTCTCAAAATAGGTGCCGAAATGAGTCTCCTCTTGAGATCTTGGAAACTCTTCTCACATTTCTCGCTCCATACGAATTTTGTATCTTTACGAGTCAGCAGAGTTAACGGAGTAGCGATTCGAGAAAATCCTTCCACGAATTTTCAATAATAACCAAATAAGCCCGTAAAAGCTACGCATTTCTTGGTCACCGCCTTCTGTTGTTCCCAACTTTGTATTGCTTCAATCTTCGCCGGGTCAACAGACAGTCCATATTTTGACACCATGTGCCCAAGGAATGCTACTTCCTCAAGCTAGAACTCGCATTTCTTCAGCTTGGCATATAGCTTGTTATCACGAAGCTTTTGCAGTACCAGCTTCAAATGGTGCTCATGATCTTCACGGCTTTTGGAATAGATGAGGATGTCATCAATAAAGACAACAACAAACTGATCCAAATATTCCTTGAATACTCGGTTCATCATATCCATAAAAGCAGCAGGAGCATTAGTCAATCCAAAAGACATGACTAAGAATTCATAATGCCCGTACCGAGTTCTAAAAGCAGTCTTTAGAATATCCTCAGTTCTAACCTTCAGCTGATGATATCCAGAACGAAGATCAATCTTTGAAAAGAATTTCGCTCCTTGTAACTGGTCAAACAGGTCATCAATACGAGGTAGCGGATACCTATTCTTGATAGTGACATAGTTCAATTCCCGATAGTCGATACAAAGTCGCATACTCCCGTCTTTCTTCTTTACGAATAAAACAGGAACACCCCAAGGAGATGTACTAGGACGAATGAAATCGATGTCCAATAACTCATGTAGTTGGACCTTTAACTCCTGAAGTTCAATAGGAGCCATTCGATATGGGGTTTTAGAAATGGGCTTTGTACCAGGTTCAAGATCAATAAAAGATTCAACTTCACGTTCTGGGGGTAGACCGGGAAGTTCTTCAAGAAATACGTCAGGAAAGTCACTAACAACAGGAATATTGTTCAAATCTGACGTGTCTTTATTCAAATCCACAACATGGGCTAAGAAAGCTTGACATCCGTTTTTCAATAAACGAATAGCTGTATGACTTGATATGACGTTGATTGATTTTAATGGTTTAATTGCTTAAATTCGAACAACAGGTTGATTAGGAATATAAAAACTAATAAACTTACGAAAATAATCAATTTTGGCATGATGAGTAGTTAACCAATCAATCCCTAAAATCACATCAAAAGCAAGTATCTTTAAAGAGATAAGGTCGACAGGTAAGGTGAGGGTTCCAACTTGAATCAAGCAAGATTTATAAACAGTGGATGTGATGAAAGTTTCTCCTAACGGAGTCTCCACAGATAGATCAAAGTCTAATTTCACCGGAGTCAAGTTTAAACGTTGAGCACAAGCAGGAGAGATAAAAGAATGGGTAGAACCGATATCTAGTAAAGTATAAACTTCGCAACAATTTATGATTAGCTTACCCGTGATCACCTCGTTTGGGTTCCTCGCCTTTTGACCCGTCACGACAAATGCTCTTCCAGGAACCGTTGACTTTGACTTTTCTCGATGACCTTTTGAGTCACCATCCCTCATTGGACTTGGTTTCGCTTACAAAGATCAATCTCGAGCGATATGTCCTTCCTTTCCACAATTATAGCATACCTTGAACTGCTGTGGACGAATAATGATATGTCCTCTTTTCCACATTTATAAGATACTACCGGTGGTCGTTCTCCTCCCTTAAAACCGATTCTTCTTTGGTCTTTGGCGTCTTCACATTGTCATTGTTGAATGTCCTCTTTAAAATCTCCCCGACTCGCTTCTTTTATTTTCATGGCCACGAGTACCACTAGAGTGGTTACCGCTTTTCCGAATGTTTTCCTCCCTCACCGGTTTTCATTACTCCGACGATCGCCGCCACACCAGATAACCCTCGTTGCATGGCCCTTGGTTGAACGTATTTCGCAATCTCGCTCTAATAATTGAGCCCATTGACAACATCTAAATATAAAGAAAATTTATGAGAGATAAGATATTGCCGAATCTCGGTTTTTTAAACCTCTCGAAACATCCTCGCCATTCGCTCCTCATTCTCTACCAAATGAGGTGCAAACTCGATAACTCTCGCGAACTTCGCCTCGTGATTGGGACAATCGGCATGTTGTTTTGTTCTAGTCTAATAAACTCTACCTCCTTCATATGGCGAATACTTTCGTGAAAGAATTTTTTGTTGAAAAGTTTCAAACGTTTCCCAAGACATGCCGAAAAGTCTTGGCGTGTGGGTTCGTTTCACGAGACTCCCACCAAGATCTGCTTCGCCACCACAGAACATAAAGGTGGCGAATGGAACCTTCGTTCCTCCGCGCATCCCAAGACATCGAATATCTTGGTAATTTGCTTGATCCACGCTTTTGCCATGATCGGATCCGGCTTTCCCTTAAATTTTGGTGGTCCCAACTCTTTGAATCGCTTGGTTGTGACAAGCCGCATTATTCTTAACATTTCCACCAGTATTTTGTGCACGAGTCTCCTCGTCTGCGGTTTTCAGATGAACTACAAAAAGCTCCTAAACATCCCGCTGCTCATCATCGTCGCTTTCAATGTGTGTTGTTTACAAGAGGAATATTGCCTTCTTGTTGCACGTTCCCCTGGGTGGTGATTACAGGTGTTTCCACGGTCTCATTAACTCCACCGTTAATATTCTCAGCTGCCATTCTTAAATACTGCAATAAAACAAGGGTTAATTAAAAAATTTAACATATCACATATTAACCATATACTTCAACTGACCAACAAATAAGCTTAGGTATGACACACTAGCGAAGGATTACTCGTCTCTCCCCTCCTAGTACTATTCCCCGATCTCCGCCAGAGACCATATCCCTAAGCTCGATACTAACTCATGATGCCCCAAAATAGGTATACAACACCCATTCTGAGTCGTCAAAATACATGGTACAGAAACAACTACAACTTTATTAATACAAAATAAAAACTATGAGTTTAAATACAAATATTGTCATCTAGACAATATCCACACTCAAATAAGTCCTCATTTCAATTATTGATACATTATTTTACAAAAATGGTGAGGACTATTAAAATAACTACTAGAACCATCATTCCATACCCCGACTAGTACTCGCTACATTTTCGCCTCCTGAGAAGAAAAATGGAACAAAAAGGAAAAGGGTGAGCTCAACTAGCCCAGTAAAGAACATTATGACTAAGATAATACAGAACAAATTATCGTTAGTCTTCAACAGGGAAAAATCTAATAGAATACAATAGACAATAAGTTTGAAATCAATATTCGCAGCGGAAATAATAATTCATTGGACGAGTTAAGTAGAGAATGAAATCTACTATCTTCTATATATGAATTTAAAAGTTGATCGTCTATCTTTTATCCCTGTAACATCAATCAATATATATCTGGAATCAAATATTCATCTTTGCACTACAGGCCAAAGATATTCATCGAAAATCATTCATCTTTGCATCTTTGCACTACAAAGCCAAAGATATTCATAATATCATCATTTAGGACCGAGGATGATGAAAATATTTTAAAGAAAACGAATCCAAAGTTGAAACAAAAAGAACAAGTATTAAGGATTCATACTTTAAATAACCCAAGTTCGAAAATACTTCATAAATAACCAGAGTGGAGTAATATTCAAGAATGAAGATCAAAAAATAGATCCAATCAAAGATAGGAACTATAACAGACAATTTTGGACATAGAAAAGGAAATTTAATTTTTCTGTGAATAATTGTCGTATTTGTAATAGTGTCGTGATATCGTGAATAATAATAACTCATACCAAAAGATAGTAATTTTACAAAAATATTATCATGCTTAGTAATTCAGTGAATAGTACTCGTGAATAGTAACTCATGAATAGTAACCCCGACATGAAAAAGTTCCAAATTTGATAAAAAGTTCCCACCAATATTTTGGCATAATGATATTGAAGAAATAATATAATTTTTGAATAAAATAATATCCCTTACCTCAAAAGGATAGTATTTACGATCGGAATTCGGATATAGTCTTTGAAAGAACTTGCACCGTATAGCAATACTCAAGTACTAAAATACTCACAAAAATACGCTCGATATTATCGAGAGAGAAAGAGAGAGAAATCTTTAGTTTTTGGTGTGATTTTCAATTCTAACCTAAGCACCCTATTTATAGAAAAATGCTTAGAACACCAAAGTAGAAAATTTAATAAAATAATAATATATAATTATTAAATTCTCACACACACAATATCTGATTCAAACATCAGCCACCAAGAGTGACCCCCCTCAACTAAATCAAAAAAAACGTTTTTGTTAATTAAAACTTTCAAAAATCAATTATTTCGGAACTTCGGAACTTCAATAATTCATAATAAATAGCCTTTTTATCAGAAAATTCGAAACTTGCGAATTTTTATAGGAAATTCAATTCTCTACAACTTTACAGAAGAAACGTTTTCCAAATTCCAAACAGAAATTGACCGAAATCCATAAACGGGTGATTTTACTAGTTATAATCAAATTTCAGTCAAGAAATGGGCCCTCGGACATGTTTAACATGTTTTAAACAACTTTTGTAACAAAAATACTCTTCCTCTTCATATACTCATATATCCCACATTCATTTTAAAAATATCATCATTATTATATTATAATAATATAATAAAATATTATTTTATCAGAAAAGATAAAATATCAAATTTCAACAATTGTCACTTTAAAAAATTTTCTCCGCTCTATATCCACATAAAATGAATATTTTCCTCATCATATAAATCAATAATTAATTATTCACAAGATAATATTACGTAATCACAATATTGACAACCGTGCAGCTTCTTCGAAAGTGGGGCTTTCCAATAAAGATTTCTCCTTATCATGCCGCAATTAGGTGACCAAACCTCCTCCTGATGTAACTTTCTAGACATTGCCAATAATGTTATCTAATAATATTATTCGAGATAATATGAATTATTTCTCCGATAATGGAAAATATTGTGTAGTGACAATTATCAAACAACAAGAATATAAAATATCAATGCAATATTTATTGAATCAATAAAATAAAATATTTGAATAAAGAATTACTGTAACAATTATTGAGTAGTGCCTTTCTTATGTAAGAATCAATAATTGGTGCAATACTGTGCTATCGCGTCAACAACGCCAGACATCGTGTTTTTTAACCACCAAGTATTCCAACAAGATTAATCTGTAATAACTACGTAAGTATTTATAAACAACTTATACTTGTCATTTTCTTCATCCAATTGCTTTCACATGGGTCCACAAAAGATCATACATTGCATTTAATAATATTCCCCGACAAAGAATATTCCACAACCAAACGAATATTCCCAACAACAATGAATATTTTATAACCACCGCTTATTTTTAAAATATTCATGATTTTACCCATAACTAACCACATTAATCAATTCAACCCTTACTATTTCAAAATAATAAATAGAGGAAATTAAATTTCATTTATTAATAATTTGGGGTCTTACAACCTGGCTCAAAAGTTTCTAGCTAAATTTTTCCCACCGGCGAAGACTGTAAAGATGAGAAATGAGATTACTATGTTTGATCAGCAACATTGGGAATCATTGTACGAGGCATGGGAGAGATACAAAGAGTTGCTCAGAAAATGTCCACATCACGGATTGCCTAAGTGGTTGCAGATGAACACATTTTATAACGTACTACATGGGAATCTCAGGACTAGTATTGATGCAGCGTCGGGGGGTGCTTTTATGGCAAAGAATTATGAGAAGGCATATCAATTGATAGAGACAATGGCAGCTAATAACTATCAGTGGCCCACGACAAGAATGACACAACCTATGGTAGCTGGAGTGTTAGAGTTAGATGGAGTGACGATAATAACAAAGACAGATTTCAAATATTAAAAAAGTTTGATGCTTGGTCGAGGTACGCATACGACAAGTTGTAGTTATTTGTGAATTGTGCGTGGGTGAACATCCTACAGATCAATGTGCAATCAACCCAGTATCAGTACAATTTGTGGGTAGCTATAACAGAATTCCATAAAATATGTACCAGAATACATATAATCCAGGGAATAAGAATCATCCTAACTTTTCGTGGAGTAATAATCAGCATCAGGAAGCTCCACGACCATCGTATCCCCTAGGATTTCAGAATCAACAACAACCAGCTCAACATCAAGAAAGGAAATCAGAGTTAGAGGAGTTGTTGTCCAAGTACATAACAAGCAACGAAGCAGATACGAAAAACCAAGCAATGGCCATGAAATTGCAAGAAATAGCCATCAAGAATTTAGAAAATCAGATGGGATAGATAGCTTTTGCATTGAATAACAGACCTCAAGGATCATTAACAAGTGATACAGAGAAAAACCCAAAAGGTAATCATGAGCAATGTCAAGAAATTATGTTGAGAAGTGGAAAACAGCTTGAGGGTCAGAAAATAAAAAATTCAGTTGCAAAAGAAGATGAAATAGACAGTGATAATAAAGTGGTTCAGGACAGATAATGGGAAGAAAAACAAGTGGAAAAGAGCAAGACAGTTAACGAACCGGTAGTTTATCCTCCCCCACCGTT
Source organism: Panax quinquefolius (assembly GCA_020205615.1). Lineage (NCBI taxonomy): Eukaryota > Viridiplantae > Streptophyta > Magnoliopsida > Apiales > Araliaceae > Panax > Panax quinquefolius. The sequence goes on along the minus strand of CM035160.1, from coordinate 114,124,236 downwards.
TCAGCAGAGAGTCCAAAAGCAGAAATTAGATAAGTAGTTTGCAAAATTTTTGGAAGTTTTTAAGAAACTTCAGATTAACATCCCTTTCGCAGAAGCCCTAGATCAAATGCCAAGTTATGCAAAATTTATGAAAGGGATTTTGTCCAGGAAAAAGAAATTGGAAGATTTTGAAACAGTGGCATTAACAGAGGAGTGTAGTGCAGTTTTACAGCGAAAGTTGCCACCAAAGTTGAGAGATCTAGAGAGTTTCACCATTGCATGCACGATTATGAATATGGCATTCAACAAATGTTTATATGATTTGGGGGCAAGTGTGAACCTTATGCCGTTATCAGTTTATACAGAATTGGGTTTTTCAGCTCCATAGCCTACGAACATCTCATTGCTGTTGGTGGATAGGTCAGTCACGTACCCGAGAGGCATTGTGGAGGACATATTGGTAAAGGTTGACAAGTTTATATTCCCCGCGGATTTCATAATTCTTGATTTTGAGGAAGATAAGAACATTCCAATTATCTTAGGGAGACCTTTCTTGGCTACGGGTAGGATACTCATAAACGTATAAAAAGGTGAACAAACTATGAGGATCCAAGATTAAGAAGTAAAGTTTAATGTTTTCAAGGCCATGAAATTCCCTAGGGATGAAGAAGAATGTTTAAGGATGGATATCATTGATCAGATAATCAGCGAAGACATGAGCAAGAGTTTGGTTAACGATCCATTGCAAACGACATTATTGGGAGATAAAGAATTAGATGATCCGAAATTTGTGGATTACTTGCATATGCTAGACTCCCTGCCACGAGTTAGCAAATTTAAAGCACCCTTTGAACCATTGCACACGGAAGACAAAGCCACAACGAGGATGAAATCGTCTTTGGAGGAGCCACCGACACTTGAACTTAAACCACTCCCTAAACATCTCAGGTATGCATATTTAGGCATTTCTAATTCTTTACCTGTTATTATTTCTGCTACATTTAACGAATTGCAGGAAGAAAAGTTGATGAGAGTGCTTAGAGAACACAAATCGGCCATAGGATGAACAATTACAGATATCAAGGGAATCAGCCCATCCTTTTGCATGCACAAAATTCTGATGGAAGACGATGCAAAACCGACAGTGGAGCAACAGAGACGGCTCAACCCAATAATGAAAGAAGTAGTGAAGAAAGAAATCCTGAAATGGGGATGCGGGTATCATCTACCCAATTTCCGACAGTAAGTGGGTCTGTCCGGTTCAATGTATGCCAAAAACAGAAGGAATGACTGTGGTGCAAAATGATGATAATGAGCTAATTCCAACAAGGACAGTGACTAGTTGGAGGGTTTGCATGGACTACAGGAAGTTGAACAAGGCAACCCATAAAGATCATTTTCCTTTGCCCTTTATCGATCAAATGTGGGATAGATTAGCGAGACACTAGTACTACTGCTTATTGGATGGGTATTCGGGATATAATCAGATTGTCATTGTTCCTGAAGACCAAGAGAAGACTACTTTCACGTGCCCATACGACACATTCGTATTCAGGAGAATGTTATTCAGCTTGTGTAATGCACCCGCTACCTTCCAAAGATGTATGATGGCCATCTTCTCGGACATGGTGGAGAAAAATATGGAAGTCTTCATGGACGACTTTTCTATCTATGGGGATGATTTTGATGCTTGTCTAGAGAATTTGGTGATGGTTTTATAGAGATGCACAGACACAAATCTGGTACTTAACTGGGAAAAGTGTCACTTCATGGTTGAAGAAAGCATAATTTTGGGACACAAAGTCTCGGCTCAAGGATTAGAGATTGATAAAGCGAAGCTGGAAACGATTGAAAAGCTTCCTCCACCAAGTTCAGTTAAGGGAATTCAAAGTTTTTTGGGACATGTTGGGTTCTACAGGAGATTTATAAAAGACTTCTCTAAAATTGCAACACCTTTGTGCAGTCTTTTAGAGAAGGATTCAGTTTTTAAGTTTGATGAAGAGTGTAAATTGGCATTCGAGCTACTGAAGAAGAAATTGACTACAACGTCCATTATTGTCGCACCGGATTGGAACATGCCCTTCGAGTTAATGAGTGAGGCAAGCGACTATGCGGTCGAGGCTGTTTTGGGTCAACGCCGAGAGAAGGTATTCCATGCCATATACTATGCCAGTAAAACATTTATGGAGACCCAAATGAATTACACAACTACGAAAAATGAATTACTGGAAGTGGTGTATACATTCGATAAATTTCGGGCATATTTAATCAGGACAAAGGTAGTGGTTTATACAGATCACTCGGCTATTCGGTACTTAATTTAGAAAAAAAGATGTTAAGCTACGCCTTATCAGATGGATTCTCCTTCTACAAGAATTTTATTTGGAAATAAAGGATAGAAAGGGGATGGAGAATCAAGTTGCCGATCATTTGTCAAGGCTGGAAAATTAAGGTAAAAAGGAAGAGGATAGATGTGTAATTAATGAGTCATTTTCAGATGAGCAGCTATTTGGGATCAATACAGAATTTCCATGGTACACGGACTTTGCTAATTATCTTGTGATCAACATTCTTCCCCCTGATCTTACACGACAGCAGAAAAGGAAATTCCTTCATGACGTCAAGTGGTACATGTGGGATGAGTCATACATATTCAAATAGTGCACAGATAAGATGATCAAAAGGTGTGTACCATACAGCGAAGTGAAGAACATATTGCATGAATGTAACTCATCTGCATATGGGGCACATTATGGTGGTGAGAGAACATCGAAAAAAGTGCTTCAAGCTGGGTTTTATTGGCCTACATTATTTAAGGATGCCCACCAGTTTGTTAAAATTTGTGATACATGTCAAAGGATGGGCAACATATCGAAAAGGAATGAGATGCCACTACAAACAATCTTGGAAGTTGAAATTTTTGACGTTTGGGGCATTGATTTTATGGGGCCATTTCCTTCGTCGTTCAATAATCAGTATATTTTGTTTACAGTTGATTATGTATCAAAATGGGTTGAAGTCGTAGCACTCCCAACTAACGATGCCAAAGTGGTTCTCAAATTCTTGTAGAGGAATATTTTTATGAGATTTGGCACGCGAAGAGCTATTATAAGTGATGAAGGTAGTCACTTTTGCAACATATCATTTACAACTCTTTTTGGCAAAGTATGGGGTCAACAATAAGGTAGCTATAGCATATCATCCCCAAACAAGTTGGCAAGCTAAGGTTTCGAATAGGGAGGTGAATAGAATCTTGGAAAAGGTGGTAAACCCGAATATAACGGATTGGTCTCTCAGTTTGGACGATGCACTATGGGCCTACCAGACTGCATACAAAACACCAATTAGTATGTCACCATATCAATTGGTCTATGGGAAAGCATGTCACTTACCTGTGGAGTTACAACACAAAGCCTACTGAGCTATTCAGAAACTTAACTTCGATCAAGCAGCTGTGGGTGAAAAGAGACTACTTCAGTTAAACGAGCTCGATGAATTCTGACTTCAAGCTTACGAGAACTCGAAGTTATACAAAGAAAAGGTAAAGAAATGGCATGACCAGAAAATTACGCAAAGAACGTTTGAGCTGGGGCAATCAGTACTACTATTCAACTCAAGGTTGAGGTTGTTCCCAGGGAAGCTAAAATCACAATGGTCAGGTCCATTTACCATCAAAAGAGTTTTCTCACATGGCGTCGTTGAACTCTACAGTAGGAATCCATTGGAAACGTTCATGGTCAACGGTCAAAGGCTGAAGCATTATTGGGGTGGCGAATCCAACATGGATGTCATCGCAATCACATTATCCGACGTACCATAAATAGGGAGTAGTCAAGCTGAACGACTTAAAATCAAGCGCTAATTGGGAGGCAACCCAATCATCTTTTAGTCTTCATATTTTTATCCGTGCTAGTTAGATTATAGTTAGAGTGATAATTAGGATATAATAATTTCATTATGTAGTTATTTAGTTGTAGTGTTCTAGATAATATAATCTCTTATGCTTAAATTTCACAAGATCTAATGATACATATGTTTCGTGGTGAACGGGTAATGAAGGTGCTAATAGATGACTTAAGGAGCAACGAGTAGCATTAAGAAAATACCAATAAGCAAATTAGAGGCCAACTAACAAGAGGCATGCCCGCTGGGGTGGGACCCTTCAAGCACAAACCCCAGGCCAAGGCGGGGGTCTCTCCATTCCAATTACAGGGAGCATGCCCGCCGGGGCGGGCCTTTTAGGCATACTACCCCCCACCGGGGCGGGGGTCCTGGAATTCGAACAATCCCAATTTCGACAGTTACAACTCCCACTCCTTCTTTGTGCCCACTACTACTTCTTCTTCATCAATTACAACTCCCAACTGAAACACTACACCACCCACTCTTTAACCACGTTTTTGGCAACTTGCAATCCATCACCCCACTTCATTAACACAATTACCCACTAACCCATTACTTCACACCACAACATTGCACCATCCTATCATCTCTATAAATTCTCACCCTCACAACCCAAGTTCACCACATACATTCAAGTAAAACTCAGAAAGCTACGAATTAGGGTTATTATTAAGGGAATTCATATTGCACTTGAGAGTGAGTCACTTGTCTTCCAACTCTTCATATTCTATCACCATAATAGAAGCAAAATCATCAAGTTTGGGGGGATAAAATAGTGTGCACACCACGTGTTTGACAGATTGTGTGAGTGAAGTTTGGGGGAAATTTTGTTGATAAAGTTTACCGAGTTTCAATTCAATGGCGTCTCAACCCACATCCAAACGACAAAGGGGAGAGAGATCCAGCACCACACAACCAACACGAACCTTTGATCGACGAAAATTTAAAAGTGCCACCTCCGCCGACCGTTACTACTACATGGTGATAAAAACACTTACACCAGAATGGGGGTTGGCACCGGACCATGTCGATGGTAAAATGATGCAACAGATATATCAAAAAGGGTGGAACATGTTCATGGAGGAACCCGAGGCCGCCGTTGTAAGTGTGATCAAAGAATTTTATGCTAACACCGAGGACAATGCCCCTTTCAACACTTTTGTGCGGGGTAGATTAGTTCCATTTAGTGCCGATGCCATCAACACTTATTACCAGTTACGAGTGCTTAGACATTGCCAGTATGCCCACTTACATGACAATGATCCTGACTTTAAGGCTATTCTGAAGGAAATGATTAAGCTGGGAACAACATGGATCAAAGGTCAGAAAGGAGGCACAATTTTTCACAACAAGGATCTTAACAGGTATGGGAAGATATGGTATGCATTCTTGTGTGCCAAGCTGTTTCTGTCCACACACACATCGGATGTGACCAAAGAAAATGCATTACTTTTATATGCAATTGTGCAAGATTTCATCATCGACGTCAGGGCTATCATTAGTTTTTCAATTCGACGATGCTTACAAGGAAATTTCTTGGATGGCTTGTCACACCCATCACTCATTTGTGGGTTATGTCGCCAAGCGGGTGTTAGATGGTCCGATGATGAACCCACTCAGATGATGCTTCAGCTATTAGATTCCAAAATGATTGCGCGGCATGTGGTGAGGGTCGGGGGTGATTCACATCCTAGAGTATTAGGCTTTATATTTCCCTCAGCTTCGGAGGATGAAGCTGACGCTGAGGACACCTCGGATGATGCCGAGTTTCAAGAGGATGCGACGATGGGAGATCAAGGACCAGAGGCGGAACCACAACCCGAAGACATATCTAGCCCTCAGTTTCTTGCATTTCAACGCCGAGTGGATGAGCACAACAAGGAAGCACGAAGAGAGATGTGGCGACTCGCAGCGAGGCAGGACCACATGTATGAAGCTATGAATCTATCCTTCGCTTCATTGAATACGACACTATAGAGTTTCAATCCCAATGCATAATTCCCGTACCAGCAGCCATCTCCAATGCCAAGGTTTCCACCAAGTGACTCCGATGAAGAAGATCAACCACCACCACTCCAAACTTAGACGATTACAAGGAAGTCCTCGCATATTCATTGTTTTATCCATACAATGAGGACATTGTAGTTTGCAAGTTTGGGGGATTTAGTTTTCATGTTCCATTTCATGTTTGCATGTTTAATGTCATTAGTTAGGTTTACATTTGTTATTGCACGTTTAGTTTTGCATGTTTAGTTTTAAGATTTTTAATGTTGCATTCATGTAATCATATAGTTGCATAGTAGCTTAGGAGCAAATAGTTTTTATTTATTTTTGCATTATGTTAGTTTTTATTTATTTTTGCATTATGTTATGTTATGTTTACCATATATAAAAAAAAATTAGTTAAGAATTGTGTTATTTTGTATATGTCCAGCAGTTGTTGTAGTTCATTTTATTATGGGCAATGATGAGGTTGAGATTAAGTAGATAAGTACGGTACGGATTATTAGAACCTTGATGTAGCTTCTATTATGAATCGGATCTTATGCTTGTTTGAAACTGGTATAAAAAGGGTAACACGTTAATAACATCTGTATTGACTGATTAGTTCAAATTGATACATAAATAGTTTTTAAAGGGTAATGCTAGTGTAAATAAGAAAATGACAAGAATAGGCAGTGAAGATAAAGAATTAGGCAAAAACCTAAGTTTGGGAGAAAAAGTGGGGTATATAAGCTTCAGAAAAAGAAAAAGAAAAGAATCTCTAGTTGAGTCTTGTGGTGGGTTGGGAAGAAATACTCCCCATAAACACAGGCGTGAGATGGAGCGTAAAACGCACTCACCAACCATCTATATAAAAATAAAAAATAAAAAAACGGGAAATAAGAGCAAAGAGCCCCCGTGAATGAAAAAGAAAGCATGAATACCCTATTTGGACCCCTAATCTTGGTGAATGTTGATTTTAGTTGTAACTTGTCTGTTTTTGAAATTTTTGAGTTTGCATTGTTAAATTCCTGATAAGAGATTAGTTATGTATTGAATTTGAATTAATATCAATTAGCATAGATGTTGATCACACACACACACACACACTATATCAGTGATGACGGTTTAAGATTCGGAGATTGATAAGGAATTATTGATTGGTTTTTATATGAAGTGTTGTAGTGTTTGCTTGATTTCTCTGAGGTCAGAGGAATAATTTTTGAGTCTATGTGTAAGACGCCAAATTTTATGAAATAAAAGTCTAATTTAATTTATGATTATTATTCTAAAATTGTAAAATATTAAATTTATAAGTGGTCAAACGAACATTTAATCGGGTAAATGAGCTAATAAAAGAGGAGAAAATTTATGGAGTACCAATTCATGCGAACTATGCCCATCTCAAGTACATTTTAGTCTGTTTTAGCTGTATTTTATGTTTAATTGCATTTCGCATACTTAAAACTCCTTTTGGTGAATAAGTGCAGGAATTAGCTTAATTTGGTGGTGATATCGGGCACGAGGCTAACGAAAGCGTAAGGCAAAACAAAAGATAGGATGTGCATAGGAGTGAGTGGAGCATGGATGGACAAGCATGGATAAAATAAATCAAATCGACTTTTTAGGCTTCGTGGCATGGCCACGGTCTTCCACTTGATACTCTCATGATCATGAGACTTGCGATAGTTTTTGTATGTTTGGCGGTCTGCAGCGGTGCGTGCTCCCTAGGCTTGTCCTTCTCGCGGCCGCACAACTTGCAGTAGGTTGTCCTAGTTTTGTTGGAACCTCGTGCGGGCGCGCGCTTCCAAGCTATGTTTGCCGCGCGGCTTGCAATTATTGTCTTCTAATTCAGCTCCTTAGCTTGGTTCTGCAATGTTGCGGCTGCTACTGACATGTCCTATGTTTATCCATGCTTGTCCATCCATGCTCCACTCACTCCTATGAACATCCTATCTTTTTCTTCGCCTTACGCTTTCATTAGCCTCGTGCCCGATATCACCACCAAATTAAGCTAATTCCTGCACTTATTCACCAAAAGGAGTTTTAAGTATGCAAAATGCAATTTAACATAAAATGTAGCTAAAATAGACTAAAATGTACTTGAGATGGGCATAGTTCGCATGAATTGGTACTCTATAACTAGGTAAAAATCCTACTTATCAAATACCCCCAAACTTGAACCATTGTTTGCCCTCAAGTAATGCATACTAATGAGCAATAAAAATACAACTATATTATTATGCAACTAATTCTCACATTGTCCCAACCATCATAAAAATTCAGTCTAATTTGCCTCAGCGAATTTTTCTAGATTCGAGAATACAAATTCCAACCAAACTGCAGGCATAAAGTCATATACTCATATAATTCACAAATGCTATACAGATGTTGTGTGTGTGTGCTGTGTTCGCCCAATAATTGATTTCGGTGATGCTCATGATATCTTGCTCAAACTAGAAAAATTATAGTTTAAATCAAGACTTATGTATATATATGCGACTCGGAATATTTCAACATCTTAAAATAAACTAAGGTTCAACAATGGGCTGAACTGCTTTATTCTACTCACGAGGGCGAATTTCGCACTTTCTCGTGGTGTTTATTGCTATTTTTCTTTCCTTTTCTTTTTCTTCATGACTGTACAATGTCTTACTCCATTAGGCACACTGTTACCCCTTAGCAAGCTTTCAACCAATGACTCCCAGACCATGAAAGACCTTAGGGCGCTAGGTGTAGAGACAATCCCCTCGCATTTCTTACTCAAGTAGCTGTATTCCTAAATAAGACTAGCGATGTTATTTCTACTTTTCTTTCTTTTTCTTTTTCTTTTTTTTATACACATATACCCATGTGTTCCCACAGTTTAAAAATCGATATTTTATAAGCCCCGAAAATCACTTTACACATATTTCTCTTTTTAACACTACATTTTTCTATCGTGCAATGCACAACGTACTTCTTATACCTACAAGTGCTTGTGAACACATTTGTGCAAACCGAGAGCATGTAAACAGCATTATGAATTTCGTTGTATAAAACGTAATATCTCAGCTCATGTTATCCAAAATATTCAGAAATCATTTAAAAACTTCACTCTCATCATTGGCTAGACAAAATTTTCTAAACTAGAAGAAGCGTGAGGTATGCAACATGCAACTATATGCTAAAATGTAATCTAAACATGCACATAAAAATTAAACTAATCATGCAAAACTATATGAATCATGTAAAACTATATGCAAAACTAAAAAAAATACTAACTACTACCTAATACCCCCAAACTTAAAATAGTCAATGTCCCAATTGAATGAAGGTAAAAGGTACGAAAACTCCCCTAATTATCGGTGGTGCCACCCTCCTCGAGTGGTGAATCCAATGGTGGATATGGTGTTGTGGTTCCAAACTGAGGCCATTCTTATGTTGTTCCTTGTTGAGTAAACGCTTCGGCTAAAGCCCTTGTGAGTCCCGTCGCAAATGTGCCCAAATTGTTATACATGGCATCGACCTTGCGCTCCAACCTTCGGAGCTAGCTATCTCCATTGGTGGCACGTGTGTGCGTGGATGGGCTCGCCTCATCTGTTTGCGGGGGTTGTTGTTGTTCTGGAAAAATAGGATGAAGGATGAATCCTAGTCCGCGTGGATCACTACAAGAAAAAGGTCTATCAGCGACCAACAGTATCAGCGACCGCACCATCGGTCGCTGATATTAGTCACAGCGACCGTCATCTGCGACCGAAACGTAATCTAGTCGCTAATGTTTTAACAGCGACCGCATGCGGTCGCTGATCAGTCGCTAAGTATAAATTTGCCACCAAAATTTTGGCTGGAAATGTTGGCGCCAATTTTTTGTGCGACCACTTGAAATCAAATGACGCGTCGATCGAGTCACGATAAGTCCATGTCATTAAAATCAACCGATCGCGACAAGGTCGCCGATAGCTGGCCACGATCAAACTAAATGTTATCAAGACTCAAAGATTCGCCGACACGTAACGCAGAAAAAAGAAAGAGGGAGGTCCGAAATAGAGAGAGAGAGGAGAAAAGGGGAGAAGAGAAAAGGAGAAGAAGGAGAAGAAGTTCGTGGTCGTAATCGTCCGCCGCCGCCTCCTACCACCTGCCACCGCCTCTACAAAGGTAACCCACTTAAAATCTACTAGAAACCTTGTTAATTTGTTAATTGAATGTGGTTTAGACAAACCCTAAATCAAAAATGAATATGCCTTAATTAAGATTAAAAAGGCAACTAATGACAATGAACTAATTAAAGTTTATTTTAAAATTTATAAAATAAACTGTTATTATGAAACATAGCCTAAATTTTTTTTCATTTTTGTTATTATTGGTGCTTGAACTTTTGGTTTGTTTGACTTAGATATGAATTGGGGTTGCTCTAATTACTCACTTGAAATTGAATAGGATGTTATGGAATTGGTTCTGTTGATTGTGTTATTTGTTCCTATATATAGAAATTAGCTTATTGGTAATGTTTTGATTGATATGTATGCTAGATTGGAATAGTTTGATTTCAGGGTATTATTCAAATAGATATTGGAAGGAAGCATTGGGAATATTTTAGCAATTAGGAATCTCAGGGTATTGTTCAATGAAACTTTTCAATTGTTATCATTTCTGATATTATCATTATGTGTTCATTGCAATTTAGTTGAGTCAACTTCATTATAACGTCAATCTGATTTATGTGATGTAATTTGCAGTATAAAGAGGTTCTAGGGAAGGGGGCTTTCAAAAAAGTGTATCCTCAACACAACAGCTTTATCACCGAGACTCTACGTTAGTAAGTTTGTTTGCTTCTATTTCTTCTTTTATTTTCAAATATTTGTATAGCCATCATATTATAGGTATTGATATTTATAACAATTATTTGATGTAATAATATTTATAATGGAAGGCTTGGGGATCATTAGTATAATTTAGTACTTAATCATGCCTAAAGTACCTTTTATTATCATAATTTTAAAGTTGTTTGAATGCCTAAAGGTTTCTTTTTGCCTACATGTGGATCATTTATGAAATTATAGTCAAATCTATGCCTATATGAGAACTATACTTATTCAAGATCGCCATGGGTAATAGTTAGGCTTTTCTTCATATTACTTATACTTATGCAAGATCGTCTATGTGGACTCTTAGTTTGTGTCTTGGGTGCCTAGAAATGACTGTATATACATGCCGTCGTGCATGTTGCTAGTCCATATCATAGGGGAGACTCTGGCGAAATTTTTTTATTGGTCGGGTAGTTGTAAACATTTATACTATTAACGAGCCTATTGGTGATCCACTAGAGCCTATTAAGGGGATGTTAGAGCTGATGGGCTGGGCTTGGGGCCACGAGGCCACACGAGGCTACGCCAAGCTTAGCCAAGCCTCACAGGGCAAAGCCAAGCTTGGTTGTTAGCATGCTAAGCTATTAGGGGGCAGTTAAGCCAAAATAGACAATCTTAAGGAACCGTTAGTGCAATGAGAGAGGTAACTAGACACACTTAGTCAATAAAGAGATTGTTTTGGCTATAACAGAAAAACAAGGGTATTTAACACTTATGTATACAAGAATAAAGCTATAAAATGTTATAAAAGCTATAAATTGCTCAATCATGTTGTGACTATCCCAAAACATAAAAGATTATAGAAAGGGACCGTGAGGGGTATAATCTTAAAACATGTTAGGCGCCTTAAGCACACTAGTTGATATGAATGAATCTCCAAGATACTCAAAAGTTGGATAAATGAGTTGCAAACTCTGATATAAAGCTAGCATGAATGAAATACCTTACGATTCACTTACGATAAACAATAAAAACAAATTTAAAACAAATTAAAATAAAATAACATGATATAATATAACTATTAAACTAAGTAGCATTTACTTAGTTTCTCATACTAAATTTAATAACATTTAAAGTTTCTCATACTGCTTTAATTTGCATTCATTCGTTAAGTCATATGCTCTCAAGTCATATGCTCTCAAGTCATATGCTTACAAGTATGCTTAAATGTTAATCATATTCTTACAAGTACGCTCAAGTCATATGGTTACAAGTATGCTTAAGTCATATGCTTAGAAGTATGCTTAAATGTTAATCATATGCATGCTTATAAGTATGCTCAAGTCATATGGTTATAAGTATGCTCAAGTCATATGTTAACATTTATAATGTTGTCTGTAGTAGGTACCGTGGAATCATGGACCTCTATTCAGACCGTAGTTGGATGGCACGATGAAAGTCAAGTGCCCAGATAGGTGCTACAGTTGAATTTAGAGCTGGTTGCCAAGTGTTTTTGGAGTATGCGTATAGTCACCCAAAATGTATGAATGGTAAGTCGCAGATACGATGTCCATGTTTAAAGTGTAAGAATGTAAATTATATAGACAGAGACATGGTAAACTATCATTTACTTGTTTCGGGTTCATGAGAAATTACGAAGAATGCTGGGGGCACACATGGGCGAGAGAGAGATGGTGGCATCACACAAGTACACAATTCGGGCAAGAGTACTCATCATTATGAATGAAATGGTCCATGATATTCACAGGCCCGATTTTGATTGGGAGCAAGGCGTAGCAACCTATGAATTCGATGCCAAATACTTCTTTAAGTTGTTAGACGAGGGTAAGAAGCCATCAGGGCATGGTTGCACCAAACACACTACATTGTCTCAAGAAGTGGCTTACATTACTTAACATCAAGGCCGATCACAACATGAGCCATGAGTGTTTTTTAGTCGCTCTTGAAGGAATTAAGAGTATGTTGCTGACGGTGAGAAATTACACAGTAACTATTACTTTTGTAAGAAAATGGTGAAGAAGTTGGGTCTTGGATACCAAAAGATCGATGCATGTCCCAACGATCGCATGTTGTTTTATAAGGAAAATGAACAGATGACAAGGTGCACGCTTTTGCGACCATGATCGGTTTAGGCCTAATAAAGAGGGTGTGACTACAAAAAAAATCAAGTATACCGCTTAAGATTCTAAGGTATTTTCCAATAACACATCGACTAAAAAGATTGTACATGTCTTCAAGATCACCAACATATGAGTTGGCATGCGAAATCTCCAAATAAAGATGGAGAACTAAATCATCCCGCAGATGGGCGGTGCTTGGAAAGATTTCAACTTAGCACATCCCGAATTTGCATTGAACCTAGAAATGTGAGGCTTGGATTGTCCACCGATGGTTTCAACTGCTTTGGCCACTCAAATTATTCCGTACTCATGTTGGCTCGTGATTGTTACTCCGCATAACTTGCCTCCTCGATGTGTGTATGAAACAGCCATACTTATTTCTTTCACTCGTGATTCCTGGTCCTAAGAGTCCTGGAAAGAACTTAGATGTTTACTTGAGACCTCTTATAGATGAGTTAAAGGTATTGTGGGAGGATGGAGTACAGACTTGGGATGTTGCAACGAAAACAAATTTCAAACTTAGGGCAACGGTTATGTGGACTATAAGTGACTTCCCAGCTTATGGTATGTTAGCTGGATGGAGTACACACGGGATGTTGGCTTGTCCGTCTGTATTGTATGGAGCATACAAAGTCGTTTAATCTATCAAAAGGTCGAAAGCCTTGTTGGTTTGATCACATCGCTTGCTTCTTACTAGAGATCACCCGCTTCAAGAAATAGAGAACACTTCGTGAAAGGGAAAGTAGATAATGATATGCTCGCACTGCGATTATCGGAACGGAGATGCGAGATCGTGTGATGAGATTGTCGGTTATCCCATTTGGTAAGGTTGATGCGACAAACATAATCAATGGGTTTGGTGAATCTCATAACTGGGTTCGGAAAAACATCTTTTGGGAATTGCCTTATTGGTCTACAAATTTGATTCGTCATAATCTAGATGTGATGCATATTGAGAAGAATGTGTTTGACAATGTGTTTAACATCGTGATGAATGTTACGGGGAAGACAAAAGATAACGATAAGGCACGCTTTGGACATGAAAGATATTTGTAAGCGTCCGGATTAGAACTTTATGAATCTCCTAATGGTAAGATTGTCAAACCGCATGCAAGGTACACATTGTCCAAAAAGCAAGTTGAAGATGTGTGCACATGGGTTAAGTCTCCGAAACTACCAGATGGATATGCGCCAAACATTGCAAGGTGTGTTACGAGTGGGAAATTGCAAGGATGAAGAGTCATGACCGCCATGTGTTTCATGGAGAGACTCATGCCTATAGCATTTTGGGATCTCGCTGATAAACCAATATGGGATGCTTTGACGGATCTTAGTCGCTTTCTTCAAAGACTTGTGTTCAAAATCATTGAATGAGAAGGACATGTTTGTACTTGAGAAGAATATCATAGAGATCACGTGTAAACTGGAAAAAATATTCCCACCTGGTTTTTTTGACTCTATGGAGCATTTGCAAATCCATCTTCCCTATGAAACTCGTGTTGGGGGTCCAATTCAATATAGATGGATGTACCCTTTCGAGAGGGTGATGGGAAACCTTAAGAGGAAGGTGAAGAATAGAGCTTATGTCGAGGGGTCGAGGGGTCGATATGCGAGGCATACAGTTTTGATGAGATATCTACGTTTGTCTCAGACTATTTTCCGGACGAAGTCTTGACAAAGGCCAATCGAGTATCGAGACATGATGATGGGGGAAATGTTGAACTAAATGGTCGGCTCTCTATATTTGGTCTATCGGGCCGCTTATATGGAAAAAGTAGTAAGCGATATTCCTCTCTCGAGCAAGAATTACATGCCGAACATACTTACATTCTTCTCAATTATGAGGAGATTGATTTAATTTGTGAGGTACACATGTAAACTTGATATTTTATCTTTTAAGTTGAAAATTTATTCCAATATGTTAATGTTTATAACATGGTATAGATTGTTCGATGACGAGTTAAAAGTGAAGCATGCCGACATAACCGATAAAGATATTCAAATCAATCTAATAAAAAAACTTTGCACTTTGGCTAATGGACAAAGTAAGTTCAATTTTTAAGCACGTAGTGTATATATATATATAATATATATACTCCATATGTTAACTATGACTTCATTTAATAAGATGGAGTTTTTGTAGGCTTTGATCGAGGGATCAACGATTCCTATAATGTACAAGTCCTAGCTATGGGACCGCATAAGGATCAAGTCACCGCAATGGTTACAAAATAAATGGTTGTGAATTTCACACAAAGGCATATAGGGCGCCAGAAAAGAACAACGAACTCGGAGTGTGTGTCCAAGGAGATTGTTACAATGAGCTTGGTCATGCCTTTTGTGGGGAGTTGAGGAAATCGTAGAGTTGTCGTACAAGGGCACGACGGGGTCATATTCACTTGTTCAAGTGCCGCTTGGTTTGATTCGTAAAAGGATACGTGTTGACGCATATGGAATCGCCGATATTGACCTCCATAGGTCACGTACTCCAACGAACCGCTTTGTTTTACCAACTCAAACAAAGACAAGTATACTACACTCCTAGTCCTGTTAGGAAAAGGGATAGACCGCCTACTGATTGGCAAGTTGTAATTTATACTCCCGCACGTAGTCGTGTAGAATTAGTTGATGGGGAGATTTACCAAGAGCATACTTCATAGTCGACTATAATAAATGTGGAGGATGACAATGAAGTAATCCAGCTTAGATGGTGGAGATGAACCACATGAATTAGATCCCGAGTCAATACTTGTGTCGGATGACATTGATAATCGAGGAGGAAGAGTTATTGATCGAATCGACCACGTAATCAAGCGTATGATGGTTATGAATCAGCAACATACGATACAAGATGATTCTCGAATCGAGATATCGACACTTGAACTCATGAAATGTATGTTTAGCAATACATGTTTTTTATATCATTGTCATGTTTATGTACTAAACTATTTAAATGCAACTTTTGTTTATTGTCATTTTATATTCATATATATACATGTTTATATCATCGCTATGTTTATGTTACTAAACTATTTAAATGCAACTTTTGTTTATTGTCATTTTATATTCATATATATACATGTTTATATCATCATCATGTTTATTGTCATATATACATGTAATCAAATATGACTCCTAATAACATCTTGAAATTTGTAATATATGTATGGCTTCAAGCAAAGCGTAAAAGCGCGGCTTGGGTAGGGGGCCTAATAATGTGCCCAAGGCCCCTACTAATCCCGATGATCGGATTCTTATTCAGATTCGCCTCCTCCGAATAAAGACGTCGTCCCGTATATATCATTTATATAAAAGCATTTAAGATTCCATTTATTGTATATTGGTAATGTTTTGATTGATATTATATTGGTAATGTTTTGTTTTGGTCTTATTGTATTAAAAATTTGTATATTTCTCTTGGTTTGTGTCTTGGATGCCTAGAAATGTCCATATATGCATGCTTCAGTAGTACGTGGTGGTGTGACGCCTCCAAAAATTAGGTATACGTCCACCCATCTTGGGTCGCCACTTACATGGTACATAAATTCAAATACAACTTACTAACCTAACTCGTCAGGTATACAATACGACATAAAACGTGAGTTTGAATACAAATATTGTCTACTAGATATTATACAAACTCAAAAGGAGTCCTCATTACAACTATTATCACACTATTTCACGTAATAGTGAGGACTACTAATGCTATCCTTTGGACCATTACTTCGCTTCTCCGACTCGTCCCAAATGGGTTCTCATTTCAAGAGAACAAAGGTGAAAGAAAGGGTGAGCTCAACTAGCCCAAAGAAGAAATATTAGGACTAAGATAATGCGAATAAATTATCATTAGCCTTCAAATAAAGATGTTAAACCGATAAAATACAATAGACAACCAGCTTTAATCTGCAGCATAATAAGCAATCCATTAAAAGAGTCAAGTAGAGAATAAAGTCTACTATCTTTTAGGTTTTAAAAGGTTTTCATCAATTTTTATCATTTGAGACTCGACAATAAATAAACCACCACATCTAATCATCCCCGTACTACGGTCCAAGGATTTTCATCAAATT
This sequence comes from Panax quinquefolius, assembly GCA_020205615.1. Lineage (NCBI taxonomy): Eukaryota > Viridiplantae > Streptophyta > Magnoliopsida > Apiales > Araliaceae > Panax > Panax quinquefolius. Next base: position 114,107,373 of record CM035160.1, on the reverse strand, counting down.
ATCAATGGTCATGACTATACTTACGAATCACCCCAGGTCATAATCATACCAAAAACTATCCATCATCGCATTACGTGCCACCGAGGACTTTTGTCACATCATTTATATCAAGTCATGATTATACCGAATGATCCTCGGTCATAATCATACTAAGTTCATCTATGCACGTAAGCCAAAGATAACATAATATAACATGAGGATGATGACAATGACATAGTAATTCAATAAAACAAGTTCAAGAATTATTTAATCCATGAATTATTAACGTCCAAATTGTCAACATAATACTTTTTCGTGAGAGTAAAATTCAAGAATGATCGGGAAGAATATTTCCATGAGAAGATATCGGATGAAATGCAAATATCAAGGATATTCTACTAATTTCATGGAGTATAGAAGTCAAAGTTTTAACCAACCGAGTATAATAAAGAATGGAATAACAAAAGAAACCACCATGCATGCGGTATTGCATGATAGACATGAAGTTATTCCAATGTAATAATAATAACGGAACCAGTCGTGTGAAATTCACAATCGGCTGTGGATGTTCCAATGTAATAATAAAGATGGAACCAGATCCGGTTGTAAAACACACGATAGGATATTCCAATGAATGATAAAGATTTTAACCAGTCCTGTAAAACACATGCATGTGATGTTCCAAATGAATAATAAAAGAATGTCACCAAGTATAGGTAAAATCACAGATACAAAAGTTATTCCAATGTAATAATAAGCAATGGAATAACATAAGGATTTCACCAAGTATAGGGTATCATGCGTGATACAGGTTATGTATAGGGTATGCCACTTTTACAAAGTTATTCCAATGTAATAATAGTGAATGGAATAATGTGTTCTCTTCAAGAAGAAAGAATAACACCCTTACCGTAAAAAGAACCAATATAGAAGTAGTGAAGTAGCGAATACTCTTCTTCTTTCTATAATTTTCTCTATATAAGCTTCTCTCTATAATTTCTCTCTCTAGAGTTTCAATGAATTAAATGAAAATAATGAAGGAATGAGCTTCTATTTATAGGAAAATGGAATGCATAGTAACTAATCCATGAACGGTCCAGTTGATTTACTTTAATCTGACGGTCCATATTTAAAGAAAAATCTTTTAAATAAAATATAATATATTCTATTTATATAAAAACATTTTACTATGCAAACACTATGCAATACTATGCAAAACACTATGCAAAACACTACGCAACACTATGCATAATAAAATATAATATATTCTATTTATAGAATAACTTTAATAAAGTATTCTATTTTATATAAAAGATGTTTCGCATTTTATTACGTTAATAATACTGAATAAAACAAAACGTCATTATCGCTATAATAATTCATATTATTAATCGGCAATAATGGAATCAAACCGAGTGACTTCTCACATAAGCATCAATAATCAATACCGTGTGTCTACTATGCAACCACACGACATTCTTTGTACTTTTACTACCGAGTAGTTCAACAAGAACCACTTGGTAAAACTTCCGCCATTATTTCAATAAAATATTTTTGTCGTTTTCTCAATCCGAAATAAATTACATTAATAGGGTCCACCAATGATTGAGTAGTTATATTTAATATTCCCCGCTAAACCGATATTCCCAGACCAATCGAATATAATATAACCACTTGCATACTTTGCAAAATTTATAAATACTACCCACAACTATAATATTATCTCAAATTCACACCATAATATTAAAAATTATTTTTACAAAATTTAAATCTTTATTGATAAAATCTGGGTCTCACATGTGGCTAGTCTATATTATAGGGAGACTATGAAGAATTTTTTTAAGTATTATAAGTATAAGTTTGAAAAATGTTCACAAATATTATAACTTAGATGTAAATTGCTTTAATATATGCTAATTGATGTTGTATATTATAGTGATTTTTCGAGATAATAAGATCGTCAAGTGCATATCACAAATTGTGTTTACGAATTCGCCTACACTGTGATTACGTGGGCGAAACACACCTATCGCCTACAAGGATCTTTGTTTAAAGCGAAATTTCGTATGTTTTTTTAATTATGATGAAATAATATTTATATAATATTCAAAGATAATTATTTAGTAATGTTATTATTATTTTTTATTTGCAAAACGGTATAGATGGGAGGACGTGCATGCTTGAAGATTTCGCACATTATTACGGCAAAAGTGCGCGGTCCGCACTCAAGGACAACTTGAATAAAGAACGACAAAAAAGCCATTCACAATGCCGAGATCGACCATCCGTGCCGTGGAGAGGATTATATGCACGAGCATAGCCTCGGTGGTGCACCCAAATCCATATGGGCCGAGATGTGTGCCCAATGGAGAGTCGAGAGTCAGGTGAAAAGACGAAAGATCGCCACACACAACAGAGCCTCGGGTGTATCCGATGGCGAAAAGGCTAAAGGAACATACAAGTATGGCGGATTTCACAGTTCAAAACATATCAACGCCTCGCACGTATTTACAAGTTTTAATATGTTTACAATCATGAATTGTAGAAAATATCCCATTTTTACTTAGTAATATTGTGCTTTTTTTTGTATAGAGTCTCGGTCTCAAGGTCGACCTATCCATTGGGTGGATGTGAACGTACACCGTGATGGTTCCGCTGAGGCTATCCAGATAAGCGGTAATAAGTTTTAACAACCTGATCTTGTTTATTAATACTTACAAAATATTATTTTTAACTATTTAAGTGTTAACATGATGACGGATACTTATAAACGCGTTTATTGAATGAAGCGCTATCCTCGAAGGCACTCCACGTCCGCTTATTGATCAAGAGTTGTGGGAGAGGGCGTCACATGTGTGAAGAAGAACTACATTAAAGGTCAAGGACAACGACGACGCCCATCTTTCGATGGCTCGGGCGACTCTGCTACCCAGTCTTCCACAATCATCGAGTCATCCAAATTGCTCATACTCCTACCGACCGTGTGTGAGAGCTATATGTCAAGATCAAAATCTTCAAGATATCAAGGGCGGGCACTGGGGCTCTTGATCCTAAGGAGTTAGTCAAGTAGTAGCGGCGGCAGCAGCAGCAGATGCAAAGACATGGGAATGGCGACGGGTATAAAATCAATTTGTTGTATGTATTGTCGTAATATATATACTAGTATCAACATATTTATTATATTTGTAACTTGTTTTATTATTTTGTTAATTACGTGGTGATCAAGGAGGGATGACGCTTGACATAACCTTGTACTTGTATATTCATTATTTGGATGTTTGTATATATGTTACTTAAACAAGTTTTGAAATGTTATTATATTTATTCAAATCATATTGGTTTTAAAGGTTTATATACTAGTTTGGTGTATGTGTTGGTGGACGATGGATGTTTATATTGTTTTGTATGTTGTTTATCTTGGTGTGTATGTGTGTTGGGATAAAGGTGTAGAAAGCAGTACGAGTTTTTGGGAATTCTCGCAAAACAAAAAAAATCTGGTCAGAATTTTTTTTCATATCAACCAACGTCATGCGTCACTGAACGTTATTAGCGATGAGACGATAGATGACCATCGCAGCGTCAATGATAATGGTCACGACATCGTGGACCACGCGACTTTGGCTGGACCATCTTGACTCACTCAAATGAATCGTGTTTATCATTTCATCGCTCATAGCGATCGCAGATATCTCGTCATCGCTAATAGTGGTCACCGATGTGCATCCCAAATGACAGATTTTATCGACGATTATCGGCCACCAGACTTTCGGTCATAGAGATAGCTATCTCATGATCGCGTCTTGATGTCGATAAAGCGATCATTGATAAGCCTTTTTATTGTAGTGGATGCGGTACACCACCTGTCCACTCCTTGAAATTCACAATAGTAGCATGAGTGAGTACATGGTATGAGTATTGCAGCGGCTCATTATGCCATTGGATTCCTTGTTGCGTACAGAGCATGGCTACCACTGATGCATGTGGAATAGTCCCATTTCTATTCCCACGCATATAACTCAGCATGTTTCTGTGGATTAAAAGGCCGATATCGATGTACTTCCCTTTGATGATTCCCCATAAAATAATCGCCTGCTTTCAAGAGGGTATGGCATTATAATGAGTCGATGGAATGAGCTTGCACAAATAAATGTGTTCCAGGCACGGGCATATCGATTCAATGTCGACGATGTAAATGATTTTGGTTCCGTTGTTCCTGCTTATACTTCCATTTGGTGCCCGGATACAAAATCGATAATCACAATGCGAGATCTGCTCTCCAGTACTCGCCTTTCTAACCAATTATCGGACCTTAAGTGGTGCATCATATATGTTGAATACTTCTCGATCGCGGAAGGGCGATAATTCACCTGCTACGCTTTCGAACAATCGTTATGCCTCTTGTTAGCAACTCGTGGCATTAGCATAAAATTCTCTAACAATCCCCACTCGGAATGGGCATAGAGATGCAGATTAAGCCAACCCAATCTCGCTCGCATGTACCATCCGCCAAAGTTGACCATCCTGCTTTACCTATTGAAATCCCCTGCCCTTCATAAGAGATTTGGCCATACTCCGATAATAGTCTTGCTGCGCTTCTAAACTGACAAATCTGCTCTTGTCCAAGACCTCCTCTTCGTGGTGATCGGAAGAAAATTCGGATGAAGAGGAGAGTGAGATTGCACGTGCTCGTTTTGGACCCATATGGGGATGATAGAGACAATGGGAAGGACTTGTTGATGATTGTTCCTCAGATTTATTGCTTCACACCCCACGAAGAACCCTAAAATTATGCCAGGAACATGATGTGTGGGTATGAACTTTGATAAGAGTTGCTTAGCCATCTGAATATAGGAGATATAATAAGAGGCGGCTTTTATATTGGAAGAAAAACCCAAATTAGACCGCAACTCGGATTTGTGATTTAAAAAACTTTTTCCACGTCTGCGAGAACGCGCGGCCGTGCAGCTTAATAATGGAATTCAGCGCGCGCGCCGTGAAAGGCTAGGGACCGGTTTGCTTCACAGTCAATACATTGCGGGTGCTGTGATCGTGTGCTTTATGCATCGCGCGATCCTGTGTTTTGCATTGCTATATGCAATTGTAGGTGCATCAAGAGAGAAATGTGTGTTATCCATTGCACCTGCAATTCATCAATAAACATCATCAGAACAGAGTTTTATCACATACATCATTTTATGTAATACAGATACACGTTCCCCTATACTATCAGCTATTATGTGATTGTGTTAACTTAGGAAGTAATAATTCAACGAAATAAACAAAGAGTGAAAGAGAGATTTTAGAGAAGAAAAATAATGGGTTGCCTCCCATCCAGCGCTAAGTTATAGTCAATTAGCTTGACTGTCTCTGATGTTCATGTTGAAGAAAGAATTGAGGTGACTTTTTGTCTGTCTACCTCACCACCATAGTAATGTTTTAAACACTGACCATTCACCTTAAAAGGCTTATCGGGCGACGTATCGAATATTTTAATTGCACCATGCGAAAAAATAGTTTTCACTGTGAATGGTCCTGACCACCTCGATTTCAGCTTTCCAGGAAAAATTTTAAGTCTGGAGTTGTAAAGCAAAACCCTTTGTCCTGGTTCAAATGCTCTTTCAATGATTTTTTGATCATGCCATTTTTTCACTTTCTCCTTATAAAGTTTCGAATTCTCGTATGCCTGCAGTCTGAATTCATCCAACTCATTGAGTTGGTATAGGCGTTTCTCCCCGATAGCTATCAAATCAAAATTTAGTTTTCGAATGGCCCAATATGCTTTATGCTCTAACTCCATGGGAAGGTGGCAGGCTTTTCCATATACGAGCTGAAAAGGTGACATTCCTAACGGTGTTTTATACGCCGTCCTATAAGCCCATACTGCATCATCTAGCTTCAACGACCCGTCTTTCCGTGTGGGATTTACAACTTTCTCCAGAATTCTCTTTACTTTTCGATTTGACACTTCTGCTTGGCCATTCGTTTGTGGGTGATATGCTGTAGCGATGCGATACTTCACCTCATATTTAGCCAACAAAGTTGTAAACTGCCTGTTGCAAAAGTGACTGCCTTCGTCACTGATGATAGCCGTTGGAGTCCCAAACCTCGTGAAGATACTTCTATGTAAAAATCTGAGGACAATCTTAGCATCATTTATCGGAAGAGCTACCACTTCTACCCATTTCGAGATATAATCAACAGCAAGAAGAATGTAGAGATTTTCACAAGAAGAAACGAACGGCCCCATGAAATCAATTCCCCATACATCAAAAATTTTGACTTCCAAGATTGTATTTAATGGAATTTCATTCCTTTTAGAGATGTTCCCCATTCGCTGATATTTATCACATTGCTGGACAAAATTGTACGCATCCTTGAAAATTATCGGCCAGTAGAATCCCGCTTATAGTATTCTCACCGCTGTTCTTTCACCTCCATAGTGTCCACCATACACAGTAGAGTGACAATCCTGCATAATCCTCTCGGTCTCGCTATATGGAACACACCTTCGTATAACTTAATCAGAACATTATTTGAACAAATAAGGCTCATCCCATATGTACCATTTTTCATCATGCAGAAATTTCTTCTTCTGATAGCCCACTAAATCGGAAGGTAGCATTTTACTTACCAAATAGTTCGCATAATCTGCAAACCATGGCACTTCCCCTTTCACCACAAACAACTGTTCATCTGGAAAAGATTCATTAATTAACACCTTATCGTTTGTTTCCCTTTCTGGATTCTCAAGTCGAGATAAGTGGTCCGCCACTTGGTTTTCAGTGCCCTTCCTGTCCTTGATTTCCAAATCAAATTCCTGCAGTAGTAAAATCCATCTGATCAACTGAGGCTTTGCATCCTTTTTCGCCACTAAATGCCAAATAGCAGCGTGATCCATATACACTATCACCTTTGTGCCGATCAAATAAGCTCAAAATTTATCAAAGGCGTACACTACTACTAGTAATTCTTTCTCCGTTGTGGTATAGTTCAACTGTGCGTCTGTAAGGGTCTTGCTGGCATAGTAAATAACATGGAACATCTTCTCTTTCCTTTGTCCCAAAGCAGCCCCTACAGCGTAATCACTGGCATCACACATCAGCTCAAATGGCAATTCCCAATCTGGAGCAGTAATAATTGGTGCTGATGTTAATTTTCCTTTCAGATGCTCGAATGCCGACACGCAAGCCTTATCGAAGATAAAATTCGCATCCTTCTCCAATAAACTGCATAATTGTTTAGTTATCTTGGAGAAGTCTTTGATAAATCTACGGTAGAAACCTGCATGGCCCAGAAAGCTACGAACACTTTTACTGAAGTAGGTGGTGGCAATTTCTCTATAGTTTCCAACTTTGCCCTATCTACCTCGAGTCCCTTCTTCGATACTTTGTGTCCAAGTATGATTCCTTCCTGTACCATAAAATGGCATTTTTCCCAATTTAGTACTAGATTTGTTTCAACACATCGCTTCAACACCATCACCAAATTCTCGAGACATAGATCAAACGAGTCTCCGAAAACTGAGAAGTCATCCATAAATACTTCCACATTCTGCTCTACCATATGTGAAAATATAGCCATCATGCATCTCTGAAAAGTGGCTGGAGCATTGCACAACCCAAAAGACATCCTTCTGAAGGCAAATGTGTCGTATGGACATCTGAAAGTTATCTTCTCTTGGTCTTCTGGAGCTATCATTATTTGATTATAACCCAAATATTCGTCCAATAGGCAATAGTATTCATGACCTGCTAATCTGTCCAGCATCTGATCAATGAATGGTAGTGGAAAATAATCTTTCCTTGTAGCTTTATTAAGCCTGCGGTAGTCCATGCAAACTCTCCACCACATCACATTGTTCAGTGTTGAATCAACTCGTTGTTCTCATTAGTCACTACTGTCATGCCACCTTTTTTCGGTACACACTGCACTAGGCTCACCCATGAGCTGTCTGAGATAGGATAGATTATTCCTGTATCCAACCATTTTAGTACCACTTTCTTAACCACTTCTTTCATTATCGGATTAAGTCTCCTTTGCTGCTCAACCGATGGTTTACTTTTGTCTTCCATCAGGATTTTATGCATACAAACTGAAGAGTTGATCCCTTTGATATCCGCTATGGTCCATCAAATCGCTGATTTGAACTCTCAGAGTACTCGTAGCAGTTTTTCTTCCTGAAAAGATGTTAATGCAGAAGAAATAATCACAGGTAGCTTAGAATCTGTATTTAAAAATGCGTACCTGAGATGATCTGGAAGTGGTTTCAGTTCAAATTCTGGAGGTGTCTCCAGAGATGGTTTTAATTTTACAGAGGTTTCTCCTGCTTTTGTCAATGGTTCAATAGGTATCCTGAATTTCCTGACTTGTGGAGTGGTATCCAGATATTGCACAAGTTCATCCAGTTCCTCGTCCTCCACATCTGAATTTTTAGCAATTACACTCCTCAAAGGTTTAGCAGCCACCCGCCTTTGTACTTCATTATTTATAACATGTTCCACCAACTCAACCAAGAAACATTCCTCTTCATCTCCTGGAAACTTCATAGCTTTGAAAACATTAAAGGTGACCTCTTGATCATGAACACGCATAGTGAGTTCCCCCTTCTGCACATCTATCAGAGTTTTTCCTGTGGCTAAGAATGGTCTTCCTAATATGATTGGTATATTTTTGTCCTCCTCGTAGTCTAGAATGATGAAGTCAGCTGGGAAAATAAACTTGTCCACATTAACCAACACATCTTCGATAATTCCTCATGGATACGTGATCGATCTATCAGCTAACTGTAAAGATATGTTTGTGGGCTTTGGATCCGGCAATCCCAACTGATTAAACACTGACAAGGGCATCAAATTTATGCTTGCCCCAAGATCACATAAACATTTACTGAAGTTAAACTTTCCTATGGTATATGGAATTATGAAACTGCCTGGATCCTTCAGCTTTGGAGGTAATTTCTGTTGAAGCACTGCACTACATTCCTCTGTTAAGGCTACTGTCTCAAACTCATCTAATCACCTCTTTCTTGACAATATACCCTTCATAAACTTGGCGTAGCTGGGCATTTGTTCCGATGCCTCGGCGAATGGTATGTTGATCTGCAGCTTTTTGAACACCTCTAAGAATTTGCTGAATTGTTTATCTTCCCTTTTCTTAATTAATCTATGTGGATACGGAACTTGAATATGAATTGGTGGTACTAGACTCTTGAACGTCTCCTCTGAGCCTGCTTTGTCTTTCTCTTCCTGTCGATCCTCAGATTTCTCCAAATTTTCCTACTCATTGGCTGGTTCCTTCTTCATGTGGCATTGCATAACGCCTTCCTCGATGTATTCTCACAGGCGCTGCGACTTACAAAGAATCGACAAATCTTTCCCAGATCTCAATGTGATTGCTTGACACTGTTCCTTCCGTTCTCTTCTTGGATTTGTCTCCGTATTACTTGGCAATGAACCCTGGGGCCTATTAGTAAGCATGTTCGTTATCTGCCCCATTTGATTTTCCAGATTCTTTATAACCATTGCTTGGCTCTTGATCATAACTTCTGTGTTTGCCATGTATTTCATCATCATCTCCTCCACTTCTGATTTCTTTTCTTCTTTGAGGTGCAATTTGGAATGTGATGTTCTTTGTTGTTGTTGAGAAAATCTCGCGTAAAGGGTGGTCTAGGATTAAACCGTAGGCGCTACCAAATTGATTGTTTGGTTGAAACCGAGTCATTGATTCCTTGATTATTCGACCAACTAAAATTTGGATGATTTCTGTTGTTGGTGTGACGCCCCCAAAATAGGTATACATCACCTATTCTGAGTTGTCAATACATGGTACAGAAACAACTACAACTTTATTATTACAACAAGAAACTGCGTGAATTTGAATACAAATATTATCTTCTGACAATATCTATACTCAAATAAATCCTCATCACATTTATTGATACATTATTTTACAAAAAATGGTGAGGACTACTAAACAATCCTTTCTAAAACCTTCATTCCATACCCCGACTTGCATACTCGCTATATTCTCTCGCCTCCCGAGAAAAATGGAACAAAAGGAAAAGGGTGAGCTCAACTAGCTCAAGAAAAGAATATTATGACTAAGATAATATACAAAAAATTATCGTTAGTCTTCAACAGGAAAAATATAATAGAATACAATAGACAACAAATTTTAAATCAATATTCACAAATGAATAATAATTCATTAGAAGAGTTAAGTAGAGAATGCAAACTACTATCTTCTATGTATGAATTTAAAAGTTCATCGCTCATCTTTTATCCCCAGAACATCAATCAATATACATCCGAATCAAATATTCATCTTTGCACTACAGCCAAAGATATTCATCGATTAATCATGTTCATTTAAACACTGCTCATCTTTGCACTACTGGGCCAAAGATATTCTTCGTAAATCATTCATCTTTCCACTACAGCCAAAGATATTCTTAAGAAATCATTCATCTTTGCACTACAGCCAAAGATATTCCATAATATCATCATTTAAGATCGAGGATGATGAAAATATATATATATTTTTTTTTTAAAGAAACGAATCCAAAGAAACAAAATGACAAGGATTAAGGATTAAGGATTCGTACTTGGTTTTATCCACGTCCAAAATACCTCAAAAATAATCATAGTGGTGTAAAATTCAAGAATGATCAAAACATGGATACAATCGAGTTAGTATCCGTAATAGATGTTTTGGACGAAAAGAAGAAATTTTATTTTTCTATGAATAGTACCGTATATCGTGAATAGTCTTTGTCAGATACGTGAATAGTCCGTATATCGTGAATAGTAACTCCGACACCAAAAGATAGAAATTCCACAAAAACATCTTCACGCTTCATGAATAGTACTCGTGAATAGTAACTCGTGAATAGTAACTCATGAATAGTAACTCGTGAATAGTAACCCCGACATGAAAAAGTTCCAAATTTGATAAAAACTTCAGATCAACATTTCAGCATAATGATATTGAAGAAATAATATCATTTGAGAAGAAAATAACATCCCTTACCTCGAAAGATCAGTACTTCTAGCTAGAATAATGGGTATAGTCTTTGAAGGAACTTGCACCGCCTAGCAATACTCAAAGTATACTCAAAATACTCACAAGAATACGCCGATAATATAGAGAGAAAACTTCGATTTACGGTGTGATTTTTAATTCTAACCTAAGCACCCTATTTATAGGAAATTGCTTAGAACACCAAAGCGTAAAATTTAATATATTAATAATATTATTTTTCCACATCTTCCCACGCACACCATCACCTGAAATCAACCACTAACACATGTCCCATAAGTGACAAAAACGTTTTTCATGCAAAAGTTACTTAAAACTCCAAAAAAATGATAATCAATTAATCCTAACTTCAATAATTCATAATAAATAGCCCTTTCATCGAAAAATTCGAATCTCGCGAGTTTTTATAGGAAATTCAATTCTCTACAACTTTGCGTAAGAAAATTTTTCCAAATTCCAAATAGAAATTGACCAAAAAATCCACAAACCAGGCGATTTTACGTGCTATAATCAAATTTCAAATAATAAATGGGGTCCAATTTACATGTTTAACATGTTTTAAACAATTTATTGCAACAAAAATACTCTTCCTCCTCGTATACTCATATATCCCACATTCGTTGTAAAAAAATATCACCGTTAATATATTATTAAAATAATATATTTAAATGAATTATTTTATCGTAAAAAGATAAAATATTAATTTTCAACAATTGTCATTTTAAAATTTTCTCCATCTATATCCACATAAAATCAATATTTTCCTCATCATATAAATCAATAATTAATTATTCACAAATAATATTACGTAATCACAATATATTGACAACCGTGCGCCTCCTGGAAAGTGGGGGCTTTCCAATAAGAATTTCTTCTTCTTGGCCGCAATTAGGTGACCAAACCTCTCCTTAGATGAACTTTCTAGACATTGCCAATAATGTTATCTAATAATATTATTCAGATAATATGAATTATTGCTTCGATAATGAAAATACCGTGTAATGACAATTATTGAAACAACAACAATATAAAATATCAACGCAAAGAATTATTAACTCAATAAAATATTTTGAATAAGAATTACCGTAACCATTATTGAGTAGTGCCTTCTTACGTAAGAATCAATAATTGGTGCAATACCTACTGGTGTCTTCTTGTTCAACAACGCCGTATTAGTGTGTTTTAACCACCGGGTATTCCAACAAAGATAATACTAGAATAACTACGCCAGCTATTTAAAAACAACTTATATTTGTCGCTTTTCTTCATCCAATCGCTTTCCGTTATGGGGCCCACACATGGTCAAGCCCATCGCATTTAATATTCCCTGAAAGATCATTTAATATTCCACGACCAAACGAATATTCCCCGACGATAATGAATATTTTATAACCACTTGCTTATTTTGAAATATTTGCTTATTTAACCCTTAACTATCCACATTAATCAAATCAACCCTTACTATTTCAAAATAATAAATAAAGGAAATTCCTTTTATTTAAAAATTTGAGGTCTTACAACCTCCCTCCTTATGAAATTTCGTCCTCGAAATTGACGTCACGATACTGGTGTTTTGAAAAGGTGAGGATACCTCGCTTTCATTTCCGCTTTCCAATTCCCGTGTCATTTCCTCTATAGCATGATTCCTCTACAAAACTTTAACTTGTGGTATGACCTTTCATACAGTAGGGACATGCTCCTTCCTATCCAAGATCTTGGACAGTACCTCCTCATACGTTAAGTCTTCGGCTATCTCGTCCGGGTTCTAACTCAATAACATGGTTTGGGTCTTTCACATATTTACGTAAGTACGAGATATGTGAAACACATTATAAACACGAGACATACTTGGAGGTAACGCAAGTCTATAGGCTACATTTCCTACTCGGTCAAGAATTTGAAATGGACCAATAAATCGTGGATTGAGCTTTCCTCTCTTCCCAAATCTTGTAACTCCTTCCATGGAGCAACTCGCAACAATACATGATCCCCTACATTAAATTCCACGTCCTTTTCGATGAAGATCCGCATAACTCTTTTGTCGATCTTGTGCCGCTTGTATCGTTGTCGAATCATTTGGATCTTTTCGGTGTCATACGTATTAACTCGGGTCCCAATAATGTTGCTTCACCCACCTCATCCCAACATATTGGAGAATGACATTTTCGCCCATATAATGCTTCAAATGGAGCCACACCTATACTTGCTTGATAACTTGTTGTTGTAGGAGAATTCCACCAATGGTAAATACTTATCCCAACGCCCTTGAAGTCTAGGACACAGAGTCTTAATAAATCTTCAAGAGTTTGAATAGTCCTCTCGATTGTCCGTCTGCTTTGGGGATGGTATGCTTAACTAAATCGCAAATCCGTGCCCATAGCTTTTTGCAAGCTAACCCAAAATCTTAAAGTGAATCTTGGGTCACGATCCAAACTATGGATACAGGCATGCCATGCAACCTCACAATCTCATTCACGTATATACTAGCAAGACGTTCAAGGAATAAGTCTCCGTGATCGGCAAGAAATGAGCGGACTTGGTTAATCTATCAACAATAACCCAAATAGCATTGATGCCTTGAGAAACCGTAGGAAGACCAGTGAACGAAATCCATGGTAATGTGTTCCCACTTCCATTCCGGAATCTCAAGTGGTTCTGCGGACCCTTAGGTACAAGATGCTCCGCCTTTACACGCTTGGCAAGTTAAACACATCGAGATAAACTTTGCAATCTCTCTCTTCATATTGTTCCACCAAAATGTATGTCAAGATCACGATACATTTTAGTACTTCGAGATGGATTGCAAATGGCGTATTGTGCCCTCCATCATAATCTTGTACTTCAAATCGAGTCGTTAGGAACACAAAGTCTAGAGTGGACTCAAGTATTCCTTCTTCATCAATTCTCGCTTTGGAATAGCTCCTTCTTGTACTTTCTTCTTCATACGCGCATCGCCTTCCGGTGGTGGCTTGAGCAACCTTAACTTTTTCTATTAAAGTTGGCTCTATCGTATACTTGACATCATCGCACTCGCTCCCATATGATCTTCTACTCAATGCGTCGCCTACCACGCTCGCTTTTACCGGGATGGTATTGAATAGTGTGGTCGTAGTCTTTCAATAGCTCGAGCCAACGTCATTGCCGCGCATGTTGAGTTCTTTTTGAGTGAAGAAATATTTAAGGCTTTTATGGTCCGAATATATCTCCACTTTCTCCCCATATAGATAGTGCCTCCATATCTTTAAGCGCGAAACGATCACGCTAACTCTAGATCATGAGTAGGATAATTCCTCTCATACTCTTTAAGTTGTCACGAGGCATAGGCTATGACTTTCCCACGCTGCATGAGAACACATCCTAACCCTTTGCACAAGCATCGTCAGAGATAACAAATCCATCCGAACCGGATGGTATTGTTAGAACAGTCTTAAATAAGTCTCCTCTTAAGCTCTTGGAAACTTTTCTCGCATTCTTCGCTCCAAACGAATTTTGTATCCTTCCGAGTTAGGCGAGTTAATGGAGTAGCGATTCGAGAAAACCCTTCCACGAATCTCCGATAATAACCAAATAAGCCCAAAAAGCTACGCACTTGATCACCGACTTGGTTGCTCCCAACTTTGTATTGCTTCAATCTTGGCCGGATCAACAGATACTCCATGTTTCGACACCACGCGTGCCCAGGAATGCTACTTCCTCAAGCCGAACTCGCATTTCTTCAATTTGGCATATAGTTGGTTTTCACGAAGCCTTTGGAGTACCAAATTTCAAATGGTGCTCATGATCTTCACGGCTTTTGGAATATATGAGGATGTCATCAATAAAGATAACAACGAATTGATCCAAATATTCCTTGAATACTCGGTTCATCATATCCATGAAAGCCGCAGGAGCATTAGTTAGTCCGAAAGACATGACTAAGAATTCATAATGCCCATACCGAAGTTACAAGGCGATCTTCTTTGGAATATCCTCGATTCTAATCTTCAATGATGATATCCGAGAATCGAAGATCGATTTTTGAAAAGAATTGTTGTGGCGCCCCCAAAATAGGTATACATCACCTATTCCGAGTTGTCAATACATGGTACGAAACAACTACAACTTTATTATTACAACAATAAAAAAGCTGTGAGTTTGAATACAAATATTATCTTCTAGATAATATCTATACTCAAATAAATCCTCATCACCTTTATTGATACATTATTTTACAAAAAATGGTGAGGACTACTAAGCAATCCTTTCTAAAACCTTCATTCCATACCCAGACTCGTACTCGCTATATTCTCGCCTCCCCGAGAAAAAATGGAACAAAAGGAAAAGGGTGAGCTCAACTAGCCCAAGAAAGAATATTATGACTAAGATAATATACTACAAATTATCGTTAGTCTTCAACAGGAAAAATCTAATAGAATACAATAGACAACAAATTTTAAATCAATACTCGCAATGAAATAATAATTCATTAGAAGAGTTAAGTAGAGAATGCAAACTACTATCTTCTATGTATGAATTTAAAAGTTCATCGCCTATCTTTTATCCTGTAACATCAATCAATATACATCCGGAATCAAATATTCATCTTTTGCACTACAGCCAAAGATATTCATCGATTAGTCATGTTCATTTAAACACTGCTCATCTTTGCACTACTGAGCCAAAGATATTCTTCAGAATCATTCATCTTTTGCACTACTGAGCCAAAGATATTCTTAAGAAATCATTCATCTTTTGCACTACGGCCAAAGATATTCCATAATATCATCATTTAAGACCGAGGATGATGAAAATATTTTTTAAAGAAACGAATCCAATTGAAACAAAATGATAAGGATTAAGGATTAAGGATTCGTACTTGGTTTTATCCACGTCCAAAATACCTCAAAAATAATCATAGTGGTGTAAAATTCAAGAATGATCAAAACATGGATACAATCGTAGCTAGTATCCGTAATAGATATTTTGGACAAAAGAAGAAATTTTATTTTTCTATGAATAGTGCAGATATCGTGAATAGTGTCGTATCGTGAATAGTAACTCCGACACCAAAAGATAGAAATTCCACAAAAACATCTTCACGCTTCATGAATAGTACTCGTGAATAGTAACTCGTGAATAGTAACTCATGAATAGTAACTCGTGAATAGTAACTCATGAATAGTAACCCATGAATAGTAACCCCGACATGAAAAAGTTCCAAATTTGATAAAAACTTCAGATCAACATTTCAGCATAATGATATTGAAGAAATAATATCATTACAAAAAAATAATATCCCTTACCTCGAAAGATTAGTACTTCTAGCTGGAATACCGGGTATAGTGCTGAAGGGAACTTGCACCGTCTAACAATACTCAAAGTATACTCACAAGAATACGCTCAATATATCGAGAGAGAAATAGAGAGAAACTTCAGTTTCTGGTGTGTTTTTCAATTCTAACCTAAGCACCCTATTTATAGGAAAATGCTTAGAACACCAAAGCAGAAAATTGAATATAATATTAATATATTTTTCACATTTTCTTTAGCCCACCTTAGACAACTGATCTCAGCCCATTTGAATCACATGTGAGGCCAACTTAGTTGCAAAAAACGTTTTTCTCAAAATAATTAACTAAAACTCCCAAAAATTAATTATTTCGGAACTTCGGAACTTCAATAATTCATAATAAATAGTCCTTTCATCAGAAAATTCGAATCTCATGAGTTTTTATAGGAAATTCAATTCTCTACAACTTTGCAGAAGAAAGTTTTTTCAAATTCCAAATAGAAATTGACCGAAATCCACAAACGGGTGATTTTACAAGCTATAATCAAATTTCGGTCAATAATTGTGTCCACCAAAACATGTGTTAAACATTTAATGCCACAAAAATACTCTTCCTCCTCATATACTCATATATCCCACATTCATTGTAAAAAATATCACCGTTAATATATTATTAAAATAATATATTTAAATGAATTATTTTATCGTAAAAGATAAAATATTAATTTTCAACAATTGTCATTTTAAAAATTTTCTCATCTATATCCACATAAAATCAATATTTTCCTCATCATATAAATCAATAATTAATTATTCACAAATAATATTACGTAATCACAATATTGACAACCGTGCGGTTCCTGGAAAGAGGGGCCCTTCCAATAAGAATTTCTTCTTCTTGGCGCCATAATTAGATGACCAAACCTCTCCTTAGATGAACTTTCTAGACATTGCCAATAATGTTATCTAATAATATTATTCAGATAATATGAATTATTGCTTCGATAAAGAAAAATCTTGTGTAATGACAATTATTGAAACAACAAAGAATATAAAATATCAACGCAAAGAATTATTAACTCAATAAAATATCTTAAATAGAATTATCATAACCATTATTGAGTAGTGCCTTCTTACGTAAGAATCAATAATTGGTGCAATACCGCAGTGTCTTCTTGTTCAACAACGCGTATTAGTGTGTTTTAACCACCGGTATTCCAACAAGATAACGGTAATAACTACTGTGGTTATTTAAAAACAACTTATATTTGTCGTTTTCTTCATCCAATCACTTTCCGTTATGGGGCTCCACACATGGTCATGCTACTGGTCGCATTTAATATTCCCCGACATGCATTTAATATTCCACGACCAAACGAATATTCCCCATTTATAATGAATATTTTATAACCACTTGCTTATTTTGAAATATTTGCGTATTTAACCCTTAACTATCCACATTAATCAAATCAACCCTTACTATTTCAAAATAATAAATAAATGAAATTCCTTTTTATTTAAAAATTTGAGGGTCTTACAACCTCCCTCCTTATGAAATTTCATCCTCGAAATTGACGTCACGTACTGTGTTTCAAAAGGTGAGGATACCTCGCTTTCATTTCCGCTTTCCAATTCCCGTGTCATTTCCTCTATAGCATGATTCCTCCACAAAACTTTAACTTGTGGTATGACCTTTCTTGCGCGTAGGACATGCTCCTTCCTATCCAAGATCTTGACAGTACCTCCTCATACGTTAAGTCTTCTACTATCTCGTCCGGGTTCTAACTCAATAACGTGGTTCGGTCTTTCACATATTTACTGAAGTACGATATGTGAAACACATTATGAACACGAGACATACTCGAGGGTAACGCAAGTCTATAGGCTACATTTCCTACTCGGTCAAGAATTTGAAATGGACCAATAAATCGTGGATTGAGCTTTCCTCTTTCCCAAATCTTGTAACTCCCTTCCATGGAGCAACTCGCAACAATACATGATCCCCTACATTAAATTCCACGTCCTTTCGATGAAGATCCGCATAACTCTTTTGTCGATCTTGTGCCGCTTTGTATCGTTGTCGAATCATTTGGATCTTTTCGGTAGTCATACGTATTAACTTCGGGTCCCAACAATGTTGCTTCACCCACCTCATCCCAACATATTGAGAACGACATTTTCGTCCATATAATGCTTCAAATGGAGCCACACCTATACTTGCTCGATAACTTTGTTGTTGTAGGAGAATTCCACCAATGGTAAATACTTATCCCAACTACCTTTGAAGTCTAGGACACGAGTCTTAATAGATCTTCAAGAGTTTGAATAGTCCTCTCTCGATTGTCCGTCTGTTTGGGGATGGTATGCTCAAACTAAATCGCAAACTGCGTGCCCATAGCTTTTTGCAAGCTAACCCAAAATCTTGAAGTGAATCTTGGGTCACGATCCAAACTATGGATACAGGGCATGCCATGCAACCTCACAATCTCATTCACGCATATACTAGCAAGACGTTCAAGGAATAAGTCTCCGTGTCGGCAAGAAAATGAGCGACTTGGTTAATCTATCAACAATAACCCAAATAGCATTGATGCCTTGAGAAACCGTAGGAAGACCCGTAATCGAAATCCATAGTAATGTGTTCCCACTTCCATTCCGGAATCTCAAGTGGTTGCAACGGACCCTTAGGTACAAGATGCTCCGCCTTTACACGTTAAGTGTTAAACACATCGAGATAAACTTTGCAATCTCTCTCTTCATATTGTTCCACCAAAATGTATGTCAAGATCACGATACATTTTAGTACTTCCGTGATGGATTGCAAATGGCGTGTTGTGTGCCTCCATCATAATCTTGTACTTTCAAATCGAGTCGTTAGGAACACAAAGTCTAGAGTGGACTCAAGTATTCCTTCTTCATCAATTCTCGCTTAGGAATAGCTCTTTCTTGTACTTTCTTCTTCATATACATCGACTCGGCTTAGGTGGCTTGAAGCAACCTTAACTTTTCTATTAAAGTTGGCTCTATGCGTATACTTGACATCATCGCACTCGCTCGTTCAAGCATATGATCTTCTACTCAATGCGCCACCTACCACGTTAAACTTTACCGGATGGTATTGAATAGTGTGGTCGTAGTCTTTCAATAGTTCGAGCCAACGTCATTTGCCGCATGTTGAGTTCTTTTTGAGTGAAGAAATATTTAAGGCTTTTATGGTCCGAATATATCTCCACTTTCTCCCATACATATAGATAGTGCCTCCATATTTTTAGCGCGAAAACGATCGCTTTGCTAACTCTAGATCATGAGTAGGATAATTCCTCTCATACTCTTTAAGTTGTCGCGAGGCATAAAGCTATGACTTTCCCACGTTGCATGAGAACACATCCTAACCTTCTTTGCACGAAGCATCGTCAGAGATAACAAATCCATCCGAACCAGATGGTATTGTTAGAACAGTCTTAAATAAGTCTCCTCTTAAGCTCTTGGAAACTCTTCTCGCATTCTTCACTCCAAACGAATTTTGTATCCTTCCGAGTTAGTTTGGGTTAATGAAGTAGCGATTCGAAAACCCTTCCACGAATCTCCGATAATAACCAAATTAAGCCCAAAAAACTACGTATTTTGATCCACCGACTTGGTTGCTCCCAACTTTGTATTGCTTCAATCTTCACGGATCAATGATACTCCATGTTTCGACACCACGTGCCCAAGGAATGCTACTTCCTCGCCGAACTCACATTTCTTCAATTTGGCATATAGTTGGTTTTCACGAAGCCTTTGAGTACCGACTTCAAATGGTGCTCATGATCTTCACTTTTGGAATATATGAGGATGTCATCAATAAAGACAACAACGAATTGATCCAAATATTCCTTGAATACTCGGTTCATCATATCCATGAAAGCCAGCAGGAGCATTAGTTAGTCCGAAAGACATGACTAAGAATTCATAATGCCCATACCGAGTTCAAAGGAAGTCTTTGAATATCCTCGCTTTTAATCTTCAAATGATGATATCCGAACGAAGATCGATTTTTGAAAAGAATTGTGCCCCTTATAACTGGTCAAACAAGTCATCAATACGAGGTGAGGATACCTATTCTTGATGGTGACATGGTTCAATTCTCGATAGTCAATACAAAGTCGCATACTCCCGCCTTTTCTTCTTTACAAATAAAACAGAGCACCCCAAGGAGATGTACTAGGATTTAATGAAACCGATGTCCAACAATTCCTCGTAGTTGGACCTTTAACTCCTGAAGTTCAATAGGAGCCATTCGATATGGGGTTTTAGAAATGGGCTTTGTACGGGTTCAAGATCAATAAAGAATTCAACTTCACGTTACGGGGTAGGCCGGAAGTTCTTCGAAATACGTCGGAAAGTCAATAACAACAGAATATTATTCAAATTTGACGTGTCTTTATTCAAATCCATAACATGGGCTAAGAAAGCTTGACATCCGCTTTTTAATAAACGAATAGCTTTATGATTAGATATGATGATGATCGATTTTAATGGTTTAGTTGCTTGAATTACATACAACGGGTTGGCTAGGAATATGAAAACTAACAACCTTACGAAAACAATCAATTTTGGCATGATGAGTAGTTAACCAATCAATCCCTAAAATCACATCAAAAGCAAGTATCTTTAAAGAGATAAGGTCAATGTGTAAGGTAATGGTGCCAACTTAAATCAAACAAGATTTATAAATAGTGGATGTGATGAAAGTTTCTCCTAACGGAGTTTCCACAGATAGGTCAAAGTCTAATTTCTCCTGAGTCAAGTTTAAACGTTGAGCACATGCAGAGAGATAAATGAATGGGTAAAGACCGGTATCAAGTAAGGTATAAACTTTGCAAGAATTCATAAATAGCTTACCCGTGATCACCTCGTTTGGGTTCCTCGCATTATGACCAATCACAACAAACGCTCTTCCCTAATCGTTGACTTTTGACTTTTACGGGACGGTCTTTTGAGTCACCGTCCCCCTCATTGAACTAGGTTTCGCTACTGCATAATCTCGATCTCGGCGATATGTCCTTCTTTTCCACAACTATAGCATACCTTGAATCTGTTGTGGGCGCTTTGGTGATATGTCCTCTTTTCCGCATTTGTAGCATATGACCGGTGGTCGTTTCTCCTCCTTAGAACCGATTCTTTGCTTAAGACTTTATCGTCTTCATATGGTCGTTATTAAATCTCCTCTTTTAAAATCTCCTCCCGACTCGCTTCTTCGCTTTTTCATGGCCATGATTACCACCGTGGTTACCATTTCTGTCCGTCTGTTTCTTTCTCCGAGTTATCATTATTCTGCTGATCGCTATCTCTCGATACGATCCGGTTGTGGTCCTCAGTTGGTAGTACTCGTTATCTCGCTCTAATAATTGAGCCTGCTTACAACATCCGAATAGAGAGAAAGTTTATGAGAAATGAGATACCGACGTATCTTGGGTTTCAAACCTCTAAGAAACATCCGCGTCATACGTTCCTCATTCTCCACCAAATGAGGTGCAAACTGGATAACTCTGCAAACTTTGCCTCGTCTTGAGACACCGCCATGTTGTTTTGTTCCAATCGATGAACTCCACTTCCTTCATATAACGAACACTTTCGTGAAAGTATTTGTCATTAAATAATTTCAAAATGTCTCCCACGACATGCTTATGCTAAGTACTGATGGATGGAGTACGCTTCACGCACTCCCACCGTGTATCACGCTTCGCCACGGAACATAAAGGTGGCGAATGGAACCTTCTGTTCTCCGTGCATCCCAAGACATCGAATATCTTGGTAATTTGCTTGACCCATGTTTCCGCCATGATCGGATCTGCTTTCCTTTGATTCGTGGTCCCAACTCTTTGAACTGCTTGGTTGTGACAACCCGTGAATTCGCTATCATTTCCTCCTCAGATTTTGAACACGAGTCTCCCTCGTCGATTTTGCATGAAATGCAAAAACTTCTAAACATCCCTCGTTCATCATCTCGCTTTCAATGGTGTTGTTCATAGGAGGTACATTGCCACGACTGTTGCACGCTTCTCCTCGTTGGTAAGTACAGAGGCATCTCCACTGGTCTCATTTCCATTGTTAATATTCTCGGTCGACATTCTCAAATACCGTAATAAAACAAGGGTTAATTAAGGAAATCAATATATCACATAATATCCCTATATACCGACCAACTAACAAAAAGCTTAGGTAGGACACACTAGCGAAGGATTTACTCGTCTCTCCCTCCTAGTTCTATTCCCCGATCTCCGCCAGAGATCATATCCTAAGCTCGATACCAAATCCGTGACGCCCCCAAAATAGGTATACATCACCTATTCTCGAGTTGTCAATACATGGTGCGTAAACAACTACAACTTTATTATTACAACAAGAAATCGTGAGTTTGAATACAAATATTATCTTCTGACAATATCTATACTCAAATAAATCCTCATCACCTTTATTGATACATTATTTTACAAAAATGGTGAGGACTACTAAGCAATCCTTTCTAAAACCTTCATTCCATACCCCACTAAGTACTCGCTTATATTCTCGCCTCCCGAGAAAAATGGAACAAAAGGAAAAGGGTGAGCTCAACTAGCCCAAGAAAGAATATTATGACTAAGATAATATACTACAAATTATCGTTAGTCTTCAACAGGAAAAATCTAATAGAATACAATAGACAACAAATTTTAAATCAATACTCGCAATGAAAATAATAATTCATTAGAAGAGTTAAGTAGAGAATGCAAACTACTATCTTCTATGTATGAATTTAAAAGTTCATCGCTCTATCTTTTATCCTCGTAACATCAATCAATATACATCCGAATCAAATATTCATCTTTTACTACAGTGCCAAAGATATTCATCACCAATCATGTTCATTTAAACACTGCTCATCTTTGCACTACAGCCAAAAGATATTCTTCAGAAATCATTCATCTTTGCACTCACAGCCAAAGATATTCTTAAGAAATCATTCATCTTTTGCACTACAGGCCAAAGATATTCCATAATATCATCATTTAAGACCGAGGATGATGAAAATATTTTTTAAAGAAACGAATCCAAAGAAACAAAATGACAAGGATTAAGGATTAAGGATTCGTACTTGGTTTTATCCACGTCCAAAAATACCTCAAAAAATAATCATAGTGGTGTAAAATTCAAGAATGATCAAAACATGGATACAATCGTAGCTAGTATCCGTAATAGATATTTTGGACAAAAAGAAGAAATTTTATTTTTCTATGAATAGTGTTAGATATCGTGAATAGTGTCGATACGTGAATAGTAACTCAGACACCAAAAGATAGAAATTCCACAAAAACATCTTCACGCTTTCATGAATAGTACTCGTGAATAGTAACTCGTGAATAAGAACTCATGAATAGTAACTCGTGAATAGTAACTCGTGAATAGTAACTCATGAATAGTAATCCATGAATAGTAACCCCGACATGAAAAAGTTCCAAATTTGATAAAAACTTCAGATCAATATTTCAGCATAATGATATTGAAGAAATAATATCATTACAAAAAATAATATCCCTTACCTCGAAAGATTAGTACTTCTAGCTAGAATAATGTGGGTATAAGTCTTTGAAGGAACTTGCACCGCCTAACAATACTCAAAGTATACTCACAAGAATACGCTCAATATATCGAGAGAGAAATAGAGAGAAAACTTCAGCTTTAAAAGTGTGTTTTTCAATTCTAACCTAAGCACCCTATTTATAGAAAATGCTTAGAACACCAAAGCGTAAAAATTGAATATAATATTAATATATTTTTCACATTTTCTTTAGCCCACCTTAGACAACTGATCTCAGCCCATTTGAATCACATGTGAGGCCAACTTAGTTGCAAAAAACGTTTTTCTCAAAATAATTAACTAAAACTCCCAAAAATTAATTATTTCGGAACTTCGGAACTTCAATAATTCATAATAAATAGCCCTTTCATCAGAAAATTCGAATCTCGCGACTTTTTATAGGAAATTCAATTCTCTACAACTTTACAGAAGAAAGTTTTTCCAAATTCCAAATAGAAATTGACCGAAATCCACAAACGGGTGATTTTACAAGCTATAATCAAATTTCGGTCAATAATTGTGTCCACAAAAACATGTGTTAAACATTTAATGCCACAAAAATACTCTTCCTCCTCATATACTCATATATCCCACATTCATTGTAAAAATATCACCGCTTAATATATTATTAAAATAATATATTTAAATGAATTATTTTATCGTAAAAAGATAAAATATTAATTTTCAACAATTGTCATTTTAAAAATTTTCTCCATCTATATCCACATAAAATCAATATTTTCCTCATCATATAAATCAATAATTAATTATTCACAAATAATATTACGTAATCACAATATTGACAACCAAGCAGCTTCCTGTGAAAGAGGGGCCTTCCAATAAGAATTTCTTCTTCATCGGCGCAATTTAGATTAGATGACCAAACCTCTCCTTAGATGTAACTTTCTAGACATTGCCAATAATGTTATCTAATAATATTATTCAGATAATATGAATTATTGCTTCGATAAAGAAAAATACCGTGTAATGACAATTATCAAAACAACAAAGAATATAAAATATCAACGCAAAGAATTATTAACTCAATAAAATACCGAATAAGAATTATCGCTACCATTATTGAGTAGTGCCTTCACGTAAGAATCAATAATTGGTGCAATACCGGTGCTCTTCTTGTTCAACAACGCCATTATTAGTGTGTTTTAACCACCGGGTATTCCAATAGTATTAATCTGTA
The DNA here is from genome assembly GCA_020205615.1 of Panax quinquefolius. Classification (NCBI taxonomy): domain Eukaryota; kingdom Viridiplantae; phylum Streptophyta; class Magnoliopsida; order Apiales; family Araliaceae; genus Panax; species Panax quinquefolius. Next base: position 114,082,290 of record CM035160.1, on the reverse strand, counting down.
ATAACTACGCCGTTATTTAAAAACAACTTATATTTGTCGCTTTTTTCATCCAATCGCTTTCCGTTATGGGGCCCACACATGGTCATTGGCTTACCGTGCGTTTAATATTCCCCTGACAAATTTAATATTCCACGACCAAACGAATATTCCCCAGCGATAATGAATATTTTATAACCACTTGCTTATTTTGAAATATTTATGTATTTAACCCTTAACTATCCACATTAATCAAATCAACCCTTACTATTTCAAAATAATAAATAAAGGAAATTCCTTTTATTTAAAAATTTCGGGTCTTACAATTGTGCCCTTGCAGAATCGGTCAAACAAGTCATCAATACGAGGTAGAGGATACCTATTCTTGATGGTGACATGGTTCAATTCCCGATAGTCAATACAAAGTCGCATACTCCCCGCTCTTTCTTCTTTACGAAATAAAACAGAGCACCCCAAGGAGATGTACTAGGACGAATGAAACCAATGTCCAACAATTCCTCAGTAGTTGGACCTTTAACTCCGAAGTTCAATAGAGCCATTCGATATGGGGTTTTAGAAATGGGCTTTGTACCGTGTTCAAGATCAATAAAGAATTCAACTTCACGTTACGGGGTAGACCGGAAGTTCTTGAGAAATACGTCAGAAAGTCAATAACAACAGAATATTATTCAAATTTGACGTGTCTTTATTCAAATCCATAACATGGGCTAAGAAAGCTTGACATCCGCTTTTTCAATAAACGAATAGCTTTATGATTAGATATGATAGTGATTGATTTTAATGGTTTAGTTGCTTGAATTAAATAACAAAGTTGGTTAGGAATATGAAAACTAACAACCTTACGAAAACAATCAATTTTGGCATGATGAGTAGTTAACCAATCAATCCCTAAAATCACATCAAAAGCAAGTATCTTTAAAGAGATAAGGTCAACAGTGTAAGGTAATGGTGCGAACTTGAATCAAACAAGATTTATAAACAAAGGGATGTGATGAAAGTTTCTCCTAACGAGTTTCCACAGATAGGTCAAAGTCTAATTTCTCCTGAGTCAAGTTTAAACGTTGAGCACATGCGGAGAGATAAATGAATGGGTAGCACCGTATCAAGTAAGGTATAAACTTCGCAAGAATTTATAAATAGCTTACCCGTGATCACCTCGTTTGGGTTCCTCGCATTATGACCAACCACAACAAACGCTTCTTCCCAAAATCGTTGACTTTGACTTTTCGGGACGATCTTTTGAGTCACCGTCCCTCATTGAACTAGGTTTCGCTACTATACAATCTCGAGCGATATGTCCTTCCTTTCCATAATTATAGCATACCTTGAACTGTTGTGGGCGCTTTGATCGATATGTCCCTCTTTTCCGCATTTGTAGCATATGACCGGTGGTCGTTCTCCTCCCTTAGAACCGATTCTTGTCAAGACCGCTGTCATCTTCACATAGTCGTTGTTAAATCTCCTCTTTTAAAATCTCTCCTCGACTCGCTTCTTCTATTTTCATGGCCATGATTACCACCGAGTGGTTACCATTTTGTCCGTCTGCTTTCTTTCTCGCAGAGTTATCATTATTCATTGACCGCTATCTCTCGATCACGATCCTGGTTGTGGTCCTCAACCGACCGCACTTCGTTATCTCGCTCTAATAATTGAGCCTCATTATCAACATCCGAATAAAGAGAAAATTTATGAGAAATGAGATATTTGACGTATGCCTGGGTTTCAAACCTCTAAGAAACATCCGCGTCATACGTTCCTCATTCTCCACCAAATGAGGTGCAAACTCGGATAACACCGCAAACTTTGCCTCGTCTTCGAGACACCGTCATGTTGTTTTGTTCCAATCGATGAACTCCACTTCCTTCATATAGATGAACACTTTCGTGAAAGTATTTGTCATTAAATAGTTTCTGAAACGTCTCCCAAGACATGCCGAGTCTTGGTACGGATGGGTACGCTTTCACGACTCCACCCAATGAGTCTCCGCCGCCACTTTAACATAAAGGTGGCGAATGGAACCTTCTGTTCCTCCGTGCACCCCAAGACATCGAATATCTTGCTAATTTGCTTGACCCATGTTTCCTTTGCATGATCGGATCCGCTTTCCCTTAAATTCGTGGTCCCAACTCTTTGAATCGCTTGGGTTGTGACAACCCGTGTAATTGCTATCATTTCCTCCTCAGATTTTGAACACGAGTCTCCCTCGTTTGATTTTGCATGAATCGCAAAAAACTTCTAAACATCCCCTCGCTCATCATCTCGCTTTCAATGGTGTTGTTCACAGGGAGGAACATTGCCAACTGTTGCACGCGCTCTCCTCGTTGGTGAGTACAGCATCTCCACGGTCTCATTTCCATTGTTAATATTCTCGATTCGACATTCTCAAATCTTTATCATAAAACAAGGGTTAATTAAGGAAATCAATATATCACATAATATCCCTATATACTCGACAAACTAACAAATAAGCTTAGGTAGGACACACTAGCGAAGGATTTACTCTCTCCCTCCTAGTTCTATTCCCCATCTCCGCCAGAGATCATATCCTAAGCTCGATACCAACCATGGCGCCCCAAAATAGGTATACATCACCTATTCTCGAGTTGTCAATACATGGTATGTAAACAACTACAACTTTATTATTACAACAAGAAAACGTGAGTTTGAATACAAATATTATCTTCTGTATAATATCTATACTCAAATAAATCCTCATCACATTTATTGATACATTATTTTACAAAATGGTGAGGACTACTAAATAATCCTTTCTAAAACCTTCATTCCATACCCCACTGTACTCGCTTATATTCTCGCCTCCCGAGAAAAATGGAACAAAAAGGAAAAGGGTGAGCTCAACTAGCTCAAGAAAAGAATATTATGACTAAGATAATATACAACAAATTATCGTTAGTCTTCAACAGGGAAAAATATAATAGAATACAATAGACAACAAATTTTAAATCAATATTCGCAGCGGAAATAATAATTCATTAGAAGAGTTAAGTAGAGAATGCAAACTACTATCTTCTATGTATGAATTTAAAAGTTCATCGCTCATCTTTTATCCCCGTAACATCAATCAATATACATCCGAATCAAATATTCATCTTTTGCACTACAGCCAAAGATATTCATCGATTAATCATGTTCATTTAAACACTGCTCATCTTTTGCACTACGGGCCAAAGATATTCTTCAGAAATCATTCATCTTTGCACTACAGGCCAAAGATATTCTTAAGAAATCATTCATCTTTGCACTACAGGCCAAAGATATTCCATAATATCATCATTTAAGACTGAGGATGATGAAAATATATTTTTTTTTAAAGAAACGAATCCAGTGAAACAAAATGACAAGGATTAAGGATTAAGGATTCGTACTTGGTTTTATCCACGTCCAAAAATACCTCAAAAATAATCATAGTGGTGTAAAATTCAAGAATGATCAAAACATGGATACAATCGAGTTAGTATCCGAATAGATGTTTTGGACGAAAAGAAGAAATTTTATTTTTCTATGAATAATACCGATATCGTGAATAGTCAGATATCGTGAATAATAGGTCGTATACATGAATAGTAACTCACACCAAAAGATAGAAATTTCACAAAAACATCTTCACGCTTCATGAATAGTACTCGTGAATAGTAACTCGTGAATAGTAACTCATGAATAGTAACTCGTGAATAGTAACCCCGACATGAAAAAGTTCCAAATTTGATAAAACTTCGATCAACATTTCAAAGATAATGATATTGAAGAAATAATATCATTTGAGAAGAAAATAACATCCCTTACCTCGAAAGATCGGTATTTCTAGCTAGAATAACGGGTATAGTCTTTCAAGGAACTTGCAATCGCCTAGCAATACTCAAAGTATACTCAAAATACTCACAAGAATACGCTTCGATAATATAAAGAGAGAAAACTTGAGTTTACGGTGTGATTTTCAATTCTAACCCAAGCACCCTATTTATAGGAAATTGCTTAGAACACCAAAGCGTAAAATTTAATATATTAATAATATTATTTTTCCACATCTTCCTACGCACACCATCACCTGAAATCAACCACTAACACATGTCCCATAAGTGACAAAAACGTTTTTTCATGCAAAAGTTACTTAAAACTCCAAAAAATGATAATCAATTAATCCTAACTTCAATAATTCATAATAAATAGCCCTTTCATCGTAAAATTGAATCTCTCGTGAGTTTTTATAGGAAATTCAATTCTCTACAACTTTGCGAAAGAAAGTTTTTCCAAATTCCAAATAGAAATTGACCAAAATCCACAAACGAAGGCGATTTTACAAAGCTATAATCAAATTTCAAATATAAATTGGGTCCACCGACATGTTTAACATGTTTTAAACATTTATTGCAACAAAAATACTCTTCCTCCTCGTATACTCATATATCCCACATTCGTTGTAAAAATATCACCAATTAATATATTATTAAAATAATATATTTAAATGAATTATTTTATCGAGAAAAAGATAAAATATTAATTTTCAACAATTGTCATTTTAAAATTTTTCTCCATCTATATCCACATAAAATTAATATTTTCCTCATCATATAAATCAATAATTAATTATTCACAAATAATATTACAGAATCACAATATTGACAACCGCATAGCTTCTCGTGAAAGAGGGGCTTTCCAATAAGAATTTCTTCTTCTCAAGCATGATTAGGTGACCAAACCTCTCCTTAGATGTAACTTTCTAGACATTGCCAATAATGTTATCTAATAATATTATTCGGATAATATGAATTATTGCTTCGATAATGAAAAATACTTTATGTAACGACAATTATTGAAACAACAAAGAATATAAAATATCAACGCAAAGATTATTAACTCAATAAAATAATCGAGCAAGAATTATCGTAACCATTATTGAGTAGTGCCTTCTTACGTAAGAATCAATAATTGGTGCAATACTGCAGCTACCGCTTCAACAACGCGATATTAGTGTGTTTTAAACCACCGGGTATTCCAACAAGATTAATCTGTAATAACTACGCTGTATTTAAAAACAACTTATATTTGTCGTTTTCTTCATCCAATCGCTTTCACATGGGGCCCACACATGGTCATGCTACTGCCGCATTTAATATTCCCACAAAGATTTAATATTCCACGACCAAACGAATATTATTCGCCATTTATAATGAATATTTTATAACCACTTGCTTATTTTGAAATATTTGCGTATTTAACCCTTAACTATCCACATTAATCAAATCAACCCTTACTATTTCAAAATAATAAATAAAGGAAATTCCTTTTTATTTAAAAATTTCGGGGTCTTACAGTTGGGGTGGTATGTGTTCTGAAATTGGCCTTGGTCTTTTTTGTAGTTGCTCACATACTGCACTGATTCTGAGCTGATAGCACATTGATGCGTCGAGTATGACCCCGCACAAATCTCACATACGTAGGCAACCGTCTTTACCTTTCCTTCAGCCAAAGTATCTATCTTCTTTGCCATGGCTGCCATCTGTGCTGACAGCTGAGTAATAGCATCAACCTCCAATACACCTGTAACTTTGGTTTGTGGCATTCGGGATGTAGGATTCTGAAAATCATTCGATGCCATTGTCTCGATAAGATCATAGGCTTCCTCATAGTTCTTTGCCCATAATGCCCCTCCTGCAACTGCATCTATAATCGGTCTCGACTGCCATCCCAATCCATTATAAAACGTGTTGATTACTATCCAATCTGGCATACCGTGATGTGGGCACTTTCTCAACATTTCTTTGTATCTCTCCCATGCTTCATATAACGACTCGCCCTGTTGTTGCTCAAACTGAGAGATAGCTGTCCTCATCTTGGCAGTTTTCGCCATTGGGAAAAACTTAGCTAAGAATTTTTGTGCTAAATCTTCCCATGTAGTTATAGATCCTGCTGGCAGAGAATGAAGCCAACTTTTTTCTTTATCCCTCAATGAAAATGGGAACAACCTTAGTCTAATAGCATCCTCCGTTACATCGTTGTATCTGAATGTATCACAAATTTCAATGAAACTCAATAGATGTTCATTCGGATCATCTGTAGCAGCACCCCCAAACTGAACTGTGTTCTGCACCATTTTAATAGTGCCAGTTTTTATCTCAAATGTGTTTGTTGCTATCGCTAGTCTGACTATGCTAGACTGAAGTCCGTTAATATTGGGCATGGAATACTCCTTCAGAGCCCTATGCTCCTCTCTTTGATCTTCTCCTTGTGCCTCGGCTGCCATGTTAGCTGTTGTGTTTTCCAACTGCTCTTGTAAATTTCTACGAACACCCGCTTTCCAACCTCTACTGTTTATATTATCCTGAAAAGGTGTTAACTCGGGGTTGGTTGACCGTGTGCGCATAAAAATTTATCCAAATTCCTGAAACAAAAACTAAAACTGAAATGAGATAACACTAGAATTGTCTAAGTCATACAATATAGATTAAAACTAATGATAATAATACTAAATTAAAAGCCTTTCCCCGGCAACGGCGCCAAAAACTTGTTGCCTCTTTTTTACGACTAACAAAAGAGCTCTAACTTATACAAGCATACATGCGTCAACAAGTAATACAGAGCAAGTAAAGTATCGATCCCATAGAGAAATTTATTTAACTTAAACTACTATTCATTAATTAAATCACTATATTTATATGATCGTACTATGGATTAAACTTGGTTTGTTCTTGAACTAAAAATAACAACTAAAACAATAAAAATGATATAATAAATGATATTGGAACTAATGGGATTCTAACTTCATTTAATATTTCATTCAATCGCCACTATCATGCATGACTTGTTCACATATCACAGGAAAGTAGCCAAGAGCACTAAAAGAGTTGTCGACGTCGAGATTTTTGGATGTCCCTTTCCGTTACTTGTTCTTTGGTGTTCTCATTTTAGGTGAGATTTATTTGAAAAAACAAGTGAAAAAGGTCCGACATGTATAATATCGACGATGGACTGTTAAGAGTCGCCAATTGGTTTTTTAAATGGTTGTACCAACACAACCGAGAAAAGGTTTGCACATTAACCCAGTGATGTGATGACACTTTGATAAACGGTCGGTGAAAACAAGAGATTCATTAGGGTCAGGGGACTTGGTTATCTGGGGGGAGGTGTTAGGCACCCCCCGACATCCGTGTTACCACGGTGACCGCCTCTTTTCAAGAAACTGTTATCTGAATATGTGTGTGTGTGTGTGTGTGTCAATGTGTTGTTATTTGGAAGTAGTGTGAAGCCTCATTCGAACCTATATACACAAGATTTGAATTTATGTAAAAATTCAGTTTTTAGCAAGATATAGCAATGATGTTTTATAAAAGAGGTTTTTCAAACCCTGATGCTCAATAGTAATTGAGACCTTTTACACTCCCATTTTATTAAGTGATCGGCTTGATTGATTTTATTTGCCAGATGCGAGGCATCCGTACGAAAATAATGTACAAAATAATACCGATTTCCTCGTGGGTATGGAAACCATCTGAGGAAATTCAGATAACGCAAAAAAATTTACAAGCTGCTTACAGTTGAAAAAAGGTCCATCACGGGAACCGAATCTAGATTCAATGGGATGAATCTGTGATCACATGATTCCTAGGCACACAGAATACTGTAATTTGTATGAAAGCGATGGCGGTATATATATAAAAAGTCAGTAAATATATATATATATATATATATATATATGACAGATCACCAACCACGAAGCACCTCCATGGGGATCGAAAAAATGTAAATAAAGTGCTAAAAAAGCTATCAACCGCCACGGAAGAAACTCCAAAGTGGGACGAAAACGTAAATAAAGTCAGAATACTGGTCAACCGCCACAAAGGAAATCCAGCGGGGATGAAAATGTAAATGAAATCAAAAAGCGATCAACCGCCACGAAGAAAACTCTCGAGCGGGGACGAAAAAAATATATATATATATATATATATATAAGCAATAAACGCACAGATGTGTAAAATCCGGCTCATCGAACAAAGTTCACCCATTCATATATATATATATATATAAGCGCTATGCGGATGTAAAATCCGTGCTCATCGAATAGAGTCCATGTTCATATATATATATATATATATATATATATAAAAGCGAGTAAACGCCTCGAGGCAAAATCAGGCTCATCGAATGAGTTCGACTCACGATATATATATATAAATATATATATATATATATATATATATAAAAAGCGAATAAACGCCTGGAATATAAAATCAGGCTCATCGAATGAGTTCGACACACGCATATATTAATATATATATATATATATATATATATATATATATATATATATATATATATATATATATAAAGCGATAAAACGCATCGCATCAAGTCTAGGCTCATCGAACAAAGTTTGACACACACGTTAATATATATATAAATATATATATATATATATATATATATATATATATATATATATAAAAGCGAATAAACGCTTTGCATCAAGTCTAGGCTCATCGAACAAAGTTTGACACACGATTAATATATATAAATATATATATATATATATATATATATATATATATAAAAAGCAAATAAATGCTCTCGGGCATCAAGTCAGGCTCAATCGAGGCATAACTCGATAATGTTAGTCAATATATATAATATATATATATATATATATATATATAATATATATATATATATATATACAAACTGAAATGAAACCACGGATCGAAATCCGAGCAAAAGCAAGCAACACGACTCTCAACGTGCAGAAGGGTGTGTGCAGAGATGAAGAGAAAGACTACTAAAGTGTGTGAGAAGGCTTACAAATTGACCGCCAAAGAAGACTTCTATATCTTTAGAGTGGATAAACACCGACTTTTGTAGGTACAAAAGGTATATATGAGCTCACGGGTGTTTAAAAGGGGAAAAAATACCTTTGCGTGGGGTGAGTCTTGAGCAAATTGGGCGAGGCTTCCTCGCCTTTTTTCTTTGCAAAATGGGCTGCCCAAGCCCTCTATTTATAGGCATTTTAGCGCGAGTGTACTGCAGAGCCTGAGTGTATGTGAACCCGGGTGGGCCCGGTTTTTTGGGTCGTCGGTCGTCTCGAAATCGTGCACTCGAACCTTTGTAATGTCCACTCGAACTTTCGAAAGTGCAATCCGGGCATCCGTTTGAGGTATACTGAGACCTATTTCGGACCATGGTTGTCGAGAGTTTATGCGATGGCATGGGATTAGAGTTTGTCTGAAGTCATTGAAGATGGGGCGATGCCCTCCGGTCTTGAAGCTTCAACTTTCATCCGTTACCCGCGCACATAGTAGTCACTCGGGATTGGTTATCCTTGTGGGACATCGTTGCGTAGAGAGATGTGATGTGGCATCGTGTTGGTGAGAGATGATGATGTTTCCCTCACCGGTGTTATCACGGATTGAAATGATAAAGCATGAGCGTTGCTTAGACTTCACCGAGATTGGACTCTGCTGATTGTTGAAGGTCCTCATTGTCACCTTTGAGGTGTGTCTGTCTTCCGATGTTATTATTAGGGTTGGTGCGGTGTATCTCGTTGTGGCCTTAGAGATTGAAGTGAGGTCGCATTTGAAATAAGCATTTAGGTTATCGTTGGCTTCGCATTCCTTGGGGTTATCACCAAGGTTGGTGGCTATTCCATGGTTGGGATCGAGGCCCAGATACCTCGGGGTTATCTCCAGAGATAAATCGGTCTTCTCCGTGTGTGTTTCGTATTGGATCTGCATGCCTCGGGGTTATCTCAGGGTTGGATTTATTACTCCCGCATTGTGATCCGGGTTGATCTTTGAACTTTCGGTAGTATCCGGTATGGATTTGGATTGTCTTTCAGGGTTCTCTCTTAAAAGATGAATCTGTCCTCCTGCGATGTTAGTGACAGTAGTACAGAAAATTTCGAGTGTCTACAGATGCCCCTCTTTGTCATACTCATGCATGTCGATGCATGGGTAGGATAAAGAATCCTTGACACTTGAAACGCAACAAGACTAACGTGGTACTACGGGTAGCAAAATGATGCAAATGTATGATGCATGTATGCGGGGTTTGTAGCCCAACATCTTTGGGGATGATTTTGGATCCTGTTGCTTCAATTTGGGGATTGGCAATCTTGACCAAATTTATGTGTAAGACGAATCATTAGGATGTTGATGTTGGAGTTATCACCAAATTCACATGTTCTTGATAACGACTTGATCCTGAAGATGTACCTCTTATGTAAAGAGATCCGTGGGGATAAAGCTTGATCTGTTTTTGAGGATGTGTATAACATATTCCATCATCTATCCTCTTTGATAACATCGACCTTTCTGGTTGGTATCGCGGGACATGTCAAGATTACATTGGATTTACTTGTCAACAACAAATGTTGTCGAGGATGTCGACCTTTTGTTGATGTGTACTTCAATCATCGATGTGATATCAATCAATTTGAAAAATCCTATGGGATATATCATCAAGGTTAGTTGACCTTCCACGTCGTGTAGATCAACAGAGCATTGCGTTGTGTGACCCCGTAGGGGATCCGCCGGGGAATATGAAAGATTGGGTATGAAAATCTTCGAATAGCTCCATAGCTCGATAGGTTTAATCGCTATCGGTCGAAATGACGTCAAGGTTGCTTGACCTTCGTTGATATAAGTGTCAACGGATGAATGTTGTTGTAACCCCCACCGGGATCTACGTTGTAACCCGTCGTCGAGACCTACTTTGGGGACTTATGATGAAATGCGTATACAATTATCGAATAGTTCTCAATGCTTGATGGGTTTACTTGCCATCGGTTTGAAATAACGTCAAGGCGCTTGACCTTCATTGATAGATGTGTCAATGGATGAACGTGTTGTAACCCCCAGGGGATCTAACGTTAAGTAACCCGTCGGGGACCTCGTTATAACCCGTCGGGGACTCATTTTAGGTAATAACGACCCGGAGTTGGTGGCATCGGACTGTATAAGGTATTGCCGGATGTGATTTGTAGAAAATGAGATCATTGGCGGGGTATACCTTGTGTTCGGTGACTACCAATGAGTGATGTATAGACCCAAAGTTTTATCCGAGAAGACCGAGGATTGTATCTTTGTTTTGCTCGATCGCGTGGCATTTTATTCTCGATTTGACCTTTCAAGTCTGTAAGAACTCCTTTCAACTCAACTCTAAGCTGGAGGGTGGGAGGTGGGGACCCAGGTAGGGGGCCCCACATTACACTAAGTTGTGCGAGAGTGAGCTGCGACCCGAATCGTGGATCATAAATCCTGCAGTTGGTCTCACATGAGTCACTTTCAACTTGCTTCGCGATAGAAAAACCGTGAACCATCTTCGGATCTGCTGAGTTTCGGCCGCTTTCTTTAAATTACATCACCGTACAAGTGTTCTACACTATCCACAGTAACGTATGTGTATTTTTTTCCCCTTTTTATCCATTAGATTGTGAGTTATCACACAAAATGCATCTAAACACATAGTAGTGATTATGTATGCACAAATGACTTGATAAAAATATTCAACATAGTAAATGTTAGTATTAAACCATCTTTGAACATAATGATGTGAAAAATTTAACTTTTGAGACAATCAATTGGCACCTTTTTTCTCGCTATTTTTTGTCTATTTTGAGGTCCAATGAGCAAAAGGTAGAAAGGCAAAGTACTCCTAGCATTGAGGTTGACCTTATGCATGATGATTTTAATTTTTAATGCATATATTATGTATATGACTTTGGGGCAGGTGTGCTACTGAATGGCCACCTAGACATGCCTATGTGCATGTGGATAGTCTTATTTTCAAAGGGGACTATGGCAAAAAATTTCCAAATGTAGGCATTGGGTAGTCATGAATTTTAACTCTATTGTATGTTAAAGTAAATGCATGCATGCATATAGTCATAAATGCATTTAAAAAGCTCCAGGTAAGGAAATACCACACCCTTTTTGAGGTGATTTTGAGACTTGTTGTCCAGATATCATGGATCCGGATCAATAAAGCGGTTCTATAGGACCACTTACGGCGTATGGCGGAGGGCTTCAAGTGCCTCGTCCCGTTACATCGAACGGACCTCGTCGGTTGGTGGAGGCCATGATTAAATCTGTCCGGTAGATGTGCGGACGGCGAGGAGAGGAGGCGGATATTCTGATTGAGGATCCCGCTCCTGTTCCACATGTTCCTCGTAAGGAGCTCCCGAGCATTCAGGTGGTAAACCTAGAGTTACTGGGTGATTTGAGTAGACATCCATCGATGTACTTGCATGCTAACAAGTATGGCATTAGACTTTGATCTTCCTTCTTTCCTATTGATGAGGATTAAAGGGTTCTGATGTTGATCTGCATTTCATGCAGGTTCCTGGTTTTACACAGCCTCGAGGCGCGGTTTAGCATTCACTCCATGTACCGAGCGCTTCATCCCGACTATAGAAGCGATAGTGCATGAGTGGGGATTTGGGGCATTCTTCTCCATCTTTCCCGTCGTTGTCCACAGGGTTTACCTCGGGGCATTATCTGAGCGATGGTTTCATCGGACTCGATCCTCCATCTCTTTGGATTGCGAGGATGATGATGATGCCTATGGATTGGCGATTTATCACGGTATGGAGTTTGGAGGGGAGCGATTGCCTTGCATGGCGAATATTACCCTCTGCCGTCGGATCCTTATTAGGAGTTCGGCGGGAGGCGCTCAAAGCGGGGACTGTCCGTTCGGTCCTTTGGCGTAGATGGTATGAACGGGCTTTTGAGTGAGCCCATGCCTAATGATGTCAGGATCAGGGATCGTGTTCTGCGGCGATTGTTCCTGATGATCATTCGAGGCTGCTTCATAGCAGATAACTCTTCTATGGTATCCTTTGCTTTGATCAGCGCCACACGTGATGTGGACCGTATTGGAGAGTATGATTGTGGCTCTTACACCTTTGCTAATTTCCTCCGGGGCATGCGTATGCGCTCACAGGGTTTGACTGAGGCTTGGCTAGGATTTTACCCATTTCTGCTGGTGAGTATTTCTCTTGTCTTTTCCCATTCATAGGTTAAGAGTGTTTATTGATAGTAGATGTTTTGCCATTGTGTTGGCAGTTTTGGGCCTATGAGAGGCTCCCATGCTTGCGTCCTGTGAGTGTGTTAGGTTTAGATACCTATCCACGAGGACGATAATGGCATCATTCTATTTTTCTGGAGGTCCTTGTAGCTGAGGGATTCACTCACTGCCGTATGCAGCTGGAGTTGCTGACAGCTGACGCCATCACATAGATTCCCTATTCAGGGGAACATTTGACCATCGGCTTTGAGGATGGACACCCGACTGGGGTTGAGTATTTGATTTCCACCAGGAGAGTTCCTCTCTTCACAGATGGAGGCTGGGAGCTCTATTTAGGAGAGCGTGCTATTAAGAGCACCACATGGGAGATCCATATACCGATTTTGCCTCCTGTCAGGCGTCATTGGCCCGTATCACAGTCACCCATCACTGATATCCCATTGTTGGGGGTTGACGGTTTTGCATTATCAAACGGTCCATGTACTCAGGAGACGTTCCAGCGGTGGTGGTCCCCTCGCACTATTGGAGCCCAGTCCCGCGCCACTCAGTTTATGGGGGATATGGTTCCAGGATCCTTAATGATGACGGATTGGGTAGCTTGTGTCCGAGCTCTGACTCATATGACCCAGATTGATAGTTTGACCTGGCAGTTGGACCAGGCACATATATTTATCCGGCATTTGGGCAGAGATCCTGCAGAGGCGGAGTTATTTATTCCTTCCATTTCGGTGGCCGGCCCCTCGAACGACCCATTTGGTTTCTTTGGCATGATCCTCCTCCTCTTTATAGGCTGACATCCTGTTGATAGAGATCCAGTGACTCAGGAGGAGTTACATCAGGTGGACAGGATTGATGACGTGGACATCGAGACCTTGGTCAAATTCTGATGTGTATTCTCGTTATATCTTTTGATAGGCCTCTGTTAGATATTGGGTGGATGTTCCCCATTCTCGCTATATCTTTTTGATAGGCCTCTCTATTAGTAGTAGGGCGGTTTGTGCCCCATTTCCCTGTATTTGTAGGTATCAGAGTGATGTATTAGATGATGATATATACTTAGGAATGTATGCACCGTTTTTTCATTCCCCATATCATATTGTCATCCATTATCTCATTATGCATGTATCATGTTATGCATATGTATGTATGTCCGAGATATTCAACATTGACCTGGATGGTCTTATGACCACGGCCATCTGAGATGTCTTCTTGACGATTAGCAGTATAGATCATACCCCACCATCATTGGTGGCATTGGGTATCTTGATCGTGGTATGATAGCATATCACCACTAGAAGGGGTGACCAGTAGATCATTTCTTTGCGACATACCATGACTTTATTGATGTTTTAGGTTCCTGCGAAGGATTTGTAGAGATGGGATGCTTTAGAGCATTGGCTACGGATAGGCGGTATTCCGATTTGGCACCCATGAGTTGACTCTACTACTGGAGGAGTAGTATGCACGTTTAACGACGATCTTGCCTTTAGAGCAGACCTTGCGTACATTTGGCTTTGGGAGACATGAGTAGGCGATTCATGACTCTCACGAGATTGCGGCGTGAGTAGTGCGAGATGGTGACATCTAGCCATGTGATATCCCAGCGTTTTCTATACGACAGATTTGGCTCAGAGGATAGCTACTCACGATATTTCGGGGATTTCACGGCACCGGAGGACCATTGGCGTTTGTCCAGGGTCGATGTACTGTTGTTGTGCATACTGTCGTACGTCTATATGCCGCGTTACATGGATGAGATAGACATTGGCGTCATATGGCTGTGAGAGCTCTTAGAGAGGGTCGTTCCATTGTACCTATGAGTGTAGCGAGACCTGCGATCGACATCCTCTTGTTTGCACTTATCCGTCGAGAGTGTTCACTTTGGGAGTTCGGTCATGTTAGATGTGTGGTTTATGTCACACTTGAGACCGGTTGGTACCCTTAGACGGCATGGGTATTGGTTCACCCATGATGTAGCCATGTCATACTCCTTTCAGTCGTCGGAGTGTATAGATGCTCTGTCTTGGTCCGCATTTTTGGCAGATATCAGAGATCCATTCAGCATATTGTCGTGCTCAGGGATTTGCTCACCATATAGCTTCATTACTCACTCTCCGGGCATGGACTTCTTCCCTCTGGCTGGCTTGAGGGGCGTGACTACTTATCACCCACTGGCCGTGATGTCGCATTTCAACCCGTTCTAGTTTTCCATCCTTTTGAGGCGATAGGTCGACGTTCGACTTCTCGATATCTCTCGGCGAGACCGATCCGTGTGTATGCTTGTTGGGATCAACGTGAGATAGCTTCTTTTTTGTCGATCATCCAGTTGTTCTCAGAGAGTATTCCGCATGGATGGAGACAGAGATTTTATCAGGCTTGCGGCGATGTCTGCGATGTGGGATAGCGAGTCAGATGATGTAGAGCCCATGGAGGACATCGATACCTACATCGAGGAGGAGCCCGTTCTTTGGGTTGCCGACATTTCTTCCGATTCTCCTAGTACCGATCTTGTTGTGATTCAACACTCGACACAATACTTAGAGCAGAGTCTTCATCTGATGACCTTTGAGAGAGATCAGGCTCGATCTATGATGTTGGCGCCCTTGATGGGAGGGACGCACTCTATTAGAGAGAGAGCGAGGCATTAGATCGCGAGAGATGCCACTTGTTGTTGAGCGGGATGAGGCCATATCGGCCCGGAGATCACGATGATAGTTGAGCGGGATAGTGCTATATCTCTGCCGGATGTAGTTATCACAGATAGATCTTGCGGTGAGGTCCCTTACCACCGGCATGATCGCGAGAGATGAGCGCATATATTGATGATCATATGGTCACCATGCGAGGATGGTTGCTGATCTGTTGGGTCGTGTGGATATTCTCATCTGAGGAGACCACGACTTCGCTCCTTCTTCGAGAGGGACGCCATGTTGGGCTTGTTAGCTCGCATATACCCTGACTTGTAGATGAGCTTGTATTTTCCTGCATGCAGACTAGCTTAGCCATTTTGTCATGTACGATTTACATTGTATATATATCAAACAACATTATATATGATAGGGAAATATATTTTTGGATCACTTCCCTTTTAGATATGCCTTGCTATGTGCTTGATATTTTGTCTGCTGCTTCAGGGCTTGTGGTCTTGATGTATTCTGAATTTCTCCTGGGTGGATGGACATTGAGTTGTCTCTGGATAGTTTAGAATGGATCATTGATCTATGTGTATCCCTACCATCTTTGGTGTCTTGGGACTGGTTTCTGGATGGAAATGTGGAGATGAGTGTGGCTTTCCTCTTTGAGATTGACCGCACCACAGATGGTCGCCGGTACTTCTATTTAAGAGAAGCCTAGTTAATTCCATCTCTTATGGATTGGTGTTTCTCTTCAAGTATATGACCATGACTTAGATGGTCGTAGAATCTCTATTTGGGAGGAGTTCGAGGTAATTCCATCCTTTTATGCGAAGCCAAATAAAATGTAGTGGATTGAAGGATGATCCCAGTACCAACTGACAAGGGTTTGTGTTTTGGTAGAGGGTGAGATCGCACCATGAATGGTTGCCTACGTACTCCTATTGAAGAGGAGATCAGGTCTGCGTAGTTCAAACCTGGTGTAAGAGGTTCAATGCTGCGTATGGCTGAAATGGTGTAGGTATATTTTTTGTTGTTTTTGTGAGGAGAAGATGGTAGAAATTTTTTTTTGTTTTTGTTTTATTACGACTGGGCCATATGACATGGTTGCCTACGTACTCCTATTGAAGAGGAGATCAGGTCGACGTAGTTCACCCCTCGGGGCGAGATGAAAAGCGTAATCCCATGTGCAGGTCAGAGTGCGGGGAGGAGAAAGTTTAATCCTAGGTTGAGGATAAACTGCAGGTATGAGAAGTTTGATCCCATGTATGGGTAGCCAAACTGCAAGTGTGAGAGGTTCAATCCATGGTGGGATGACCTAAGTTGTAGGAACGCGGAGGAGAAAGCCAGGCTGCTGGTTTGAAATGTATGTTTCCCTGAGGGGCAAAGTGTAGGAAAGTTATAGGTGGTAAAGGGTTAAAGAACTGAAATGACTGATGACCAGATGATTCCGCACCAGGGTGTTTGCGAATTACTTCAGACATAGTACCGTTTCACGGCGTCTGAGTTGATGAGTTGTGGGAATTCATCGTCATCCATTTCCTGCAATCTGAGAGCGCCTCCTGTCAATACTTCCTTGACAATAAGCGGTCCTTCCCAGTTAGGAACGAATTTTCCTTTAGCCTGATCTTGGTTGTCAAGAATTTTCTTCAAAACCAAGTCATGTTGTTTAAACTGCCATAGCCGAACTTTTTTATTGTAGGATCTAGTGATCCTTTGTTGATATAACTAACCATGGAAGACAGCCGCGGTTCGCCTTTCGTCTATTAGAGATAATTGGTGATACCTGTCATGTACCCATTGGTCTTCATCCAGCTGAGCGTCTATCAATACTCTGAGGGATTCCATTTCAACTTCTACGGGGAGCACTGCTTCCATCCCATAGGTTAAAGCGTAGGGGGTTGCCCCAGTGGAAGTGCATATATATTGAGCTTCTGTAGGCTAACAGAGTCAGAGGCAATAGGTCAGGCCAATCTTTACGGTTGGCGGACATCTTTTGCATAATCTTCTTGATGTTTTTGTTAGCCGCTTAACAAAGACCGTTCATCTTTGGACGATAGATGACAGAGTTGAGATGTTTGATGTGGAATTTACTGCATAATTCCTTCATCATTTTGTTGTTGAGGTTTTTGGCATTGTCTGACACAATCACCTCTGGTTGTCCATATCGACAAATGACATTGTTTTTTGATGAAAGCAATGATGACTTCTTTAGTAACCACAGGGAAGGAGGTTTGCTTCTACCCACTTGGTGAAGTAGTCGATCATAGTGAAGATAAATCGATGACCATTACTGGCTTTAGGCTCGATGGGCCCGATAACGTCCATTCCCCACATTGAGAAGGGCCAAGGTGAACTCATTTGTGGAGTTCCCGTGGAGGGGCGTGTATAGCATTCCCATGAATCTGGCACTGATAGCATCTCCTGACGTGGTCATTGCAGTCATCTTTGAGAGATAGCCAATAATGTTTTGTCCTGAGGACTTTCTTAACAAGGAGGGGGCCACTCATGTGGGGGCCACAGACTCTGCCATGGATTTCATCCGTCAGCCTTTAGGCTTGATCTTTGTCTAAACATCTGAGGAGACCTAGTCCTGTATCTCTTTTATAGAGGACATCTCCTCTCAGATAGAACTTCATAGTGAGTCGATGGATTCGCCTTTTCTCAGTCGGGCTCGCATCAGCGGGTGTAGATCCATCTCGTAGATATTCCTTGATATGTTGATACCAAGGATGTTGGATGGGAGGTAGTTCATCCTATACTTCTCCAACGTAATTCCCATAGGCTGGGGCCTTGCGCAGGGAAATTGTGACGCTTTCGCAAAGTGTTCCTTATCCGATATCTCTAATCAAGGAGGCCAAAGTTGCTAATCGTCCAGCAAAGTCATTCCTATTACGAGGAATGTGTAGAAAGGAGATTTCTTCGAACTCCAAAACCATCTTCAAAACCTGCCGATGGTAAGGCAGCAAATGTAGTTCCTTGGTTTGATAGATTCCGGTGGATTGTTTGATTACCAACTCTGAATCTCCAAAGACAGTTAACCGCCTAATGCCCATTGAACGGGCAAGTTTTAGCCCCATGAGACAGCCTTCATACTCAGTCGTATTGTTGGTGCTGACAAACTGTAATTTGACGGCAACGAGATACTGCTCCCCCGTGCCAGATACTAGAACTGCTCCAGCTCCAGAACCTTCCATATTAACAGCTCCATCAAAATACATCTTCCATGATTGGTGCGTATCGTACTGATGGTGTTGCTGCACTGTCATTACTCCTTCATCGGGGAAATATGTTTCCAAAGGTTTGAAATCCCCTGAAGGTGCGGCGGCCAGTTGATCCGCAATTCCTTGACCTTTGATGGACTTTTGAGTCACATATACGATGTCAAATTATTGTAGGATCAACTGCCATCTGGACAGTCTACAATTTAACATAGGTTTGTTGAACACGTACTTGAGAGGATCCACACGGGATATGAGATGGGTTGTGTGACCATGGAGGTAATGTTGTAACCTCATGGAAGCCCATGCTAAAGCACAACACGTCTATTCGATCAGAGTGTACTTGTATTCACTGCTGCTGAATCTTTTGCTGAGGTAATAGATAGCTCGTTCTTGGCCTCTATCGTCTTTCGTCTCAAAGATGCGATTCCATGGCATTGTCACTTATGGACGGTACATAAACAGGGGAACATCATCCCTGGGTGGTACCAAAACGGGAGCTTTGACTAGCTGTTTCTTAATAGTAAAGAAGGCATTTTGACACTCATCATTCCATTCCATGGAGGAGTTCTTCCTTAATAGCTTGAAGATTAGCTCACAGGTTGCTGTGAGTTGGGAGATAAACCTGCTATTGAAGTTGATTCTTCCCAAAAATCCCCATATTTCCTTCTCTGTCTGAGAAATAGGCATTTTCGTAATGGCTTGGATTTTGGAAGGATCCAGCTCAATCCCTTTGTGGCTGACTAAAAATCCTAGCAACTTACCCGATTTAACGCCAAAGGCGCACTTGGCTGGATTCAACTTCAAGTTGTACTTACGCAACCTGTTGAACAACTTTCTGAGATGGTCTATATGGTCATCCTCCTTCCGGGACTTGACAATGATGTCATCCACATAGATCTCGATCTCTTTGTGCATTAAGTCGTGGAAAAGAGCCATCATAGCTCGCTGATAGGTGGCTCCGGCATTGATGAGGCCGAATGACAACCGTCTATAGCAAAAAGTTCCCCAAGGACTGATGAAAGCAGTTTTCTCACGATCTTCCTCGGCAACCATAATCTGAAGATACCCCGCAAAGCAATCAGCAAAGGAGTACATGTCGTATTACGCAGTATTGTCAATAAGAATGTGAATAAATGGCACGGGAAAGCTATCTTTTAAACAAGCTTTGTTCAAGTCCCAGTAATCCACGCAAACTCGCACTTTCCCTCCAGGTTTAGGCACAGGCACAATGTTGGATATCCACTCAGGATATGTAGACACCATTATGATGCCAGCTTGAAATTGTTTCACAATTTCTTCTTTCACCTTTAAACTCCATTCAGGTTTCAATCGCCGGAGCTTTTGCTTGACTGGCTTAAATCCCTCTTTAATGGGAAGGCGATGGAGGACAATGTCAGTGGACAAACCCACCATGTCTTCATGAGACCATGCAAACACATCCTAGAATTGGGTTAATAGCGTAACCATGTCATTCCGTTGGTTTGGGGTAAGGTCTGAACCAATCTGGATTAACTTAGGGCTTTCTAAGGTTCCGAGATTGAAAGAAGTGGTTTGATCAAGGTTGGGTTTGGGTTTGTCTTTGACCCATTCTTGAATTTTTGGAGGCACCTCAATGTCATCCTGTATATCCATCAAGGCTGAATTCATCTCTACATCAAAGGTACAATCCTTGTGGAGAAGAGGCAAATGTCGACGCTAAAGTATGCATACACATCTAAATTTAGAGTCCTAAAACAAAATATGCTTTCACTTAGTATATATGAAATGTGTTGATCATACACAGTGTTAGCATATACTGGCAAAATAAACTGCTAATATTGTACAGAAAAGTAAGCAGTTATTATATCTACAGGGCAGAAAGAGTTTCTGCCCGCTTTACCCTTGACGACCAATGCAAGGAATGTTGTTCCAATTGGCAAGGGCAAAGTCCGGGTGGACCGCAGTGATGGAGGGATTGTCATCATCCTCCCTGTCCCGAATGATGGCCATTACGTCTGGGCAATCATCGTCTGGGGTGTATCTGTTGGTATGTTCGTCATGAACGATGATGCGTATGCCTGATTAGTGAGTTTTATACTCATAATTGCGTGCATTTGAACTTAATCTTTTGGATGTTTTTAAGTGTTTATGTCTATTCATGCATGTTTTATGTTGTTTTGTAGGAATTGGAACAAAAGTTACTTGGATCGACGTTTGGGGTGGCTAGATGCGCGTTTTTGGCTTGCCATTTACATAGCAGTCACTTCAGAGCCAATTTGAGTATTGTTCGGGACCTTATTTCGAAACACTTAAAAATGAAAGTTGTAGATCTACTTATCCTCTTTCCGGATCATCTTGAATCATCAAAATCGGAGTTCGGACTAAGAAGTTATGGCCATTTTCCCAAAGGACGTCGGAGCAGAAAATGTCAGAACATGGGACCAGCGCCACTCTACTTTCACTTTATTACTTGTTGATCGTGTATACTTGCACGTATTCATTGATTGCGAAATCGATCAACAAGTTTTTGGCGCCGTTGCCGGGGAATTAATTTAATAATTATTTACCAATATTAATTTCAATCAAATTAGTCTTAATTTAAACATTTTTATTTTTAATTCTCTTCCTATATTTCTCTCTTTTCAGGTACCATGGATGAGTTTGAGTATCAATGGCCATACACGTTCTTGGCTCAACCAAGGGAAACAGGGATTGATGGACTTAATACATCTTCTATAGAGGCAACTTCGAAGACGTTGGAGGTTTGCGCAGCCATACGGAGTCGAAGGATGGCAAGAATGACTCAGCCAAGGGGAGAGGAGATTGACAGACTCGAGAAACTTTATGCATTGTCAGCACAGATGGAGACACTTTTGAGGATGTTTGAAGCTTTTAAAGCTCAACGTCATCAAAGTGTGGCGGTTACTTGTGATTATTGTGCTGGAAATCATATGAGACATCAATCGCCATCGGCCGAGCCTTAGAGATAAAGATGCGGTGGTGATTACCCCAATAATTATGTCTATCTTAACAACTATTATCAGGATTGGGGGTATCACCCGGATTTTTTATGGATCCATACTCATCAAGATCAATTTTTTTCTCCAAGTCCAACATACCCACCGGATTTCTCGTGTCCACCTCCACTATAACAGGAAGAACATTCAAATTTGGAGGAAACTTTGTCCAAGTACATAGCTTCATGTGAGGAGAGGAGGATTAATCAAGAGATATTGAGTCAAAATTTTACGAACCAAACAGAACAACTAACCAATGCCTCAAACATTTGTCCTCAATACCCTTGGCTCTATGACATGAATTTCGAGACTGATGGTGAGCCCAAACCAAATCTGCAACCGGATGTACCAAATGATATAGATGTTGAAAGAGAGGAAAGACTTGGAGACCAAGAAAAAGAGATCGGCAAAGATCTAACTTTGAGTACCAACGAAGATGAACCGATTTCATTAGTGTCCCATGTACCTTCTCCACCAAAGTTCAAGAATTCGGGCAATTTTGCAAAACCATGCCCAATTGGCAGTCATGTCGTCGGCAAAGCTCTTTGTGACATAAGAGCTAAATACAACATGGAGTCATGGTGGGATGAAAAGGAGAAGATAGAGGAAGACTCCATTATGTTTATTAAGCTTCAATGCCCCAATCTAATCATAGACATAATGGAGAAAACACCTAGTTGTTGGACGTTCTTAATAGGGAACATATCTACAAAGAGCATGTTAGGTGACTTCAATTCAAGGGTTTTTATGAATGGGAACCTCCCAAAAGAGACATTGCTTCGATGGATGGAGGGTTCCTCAATTTTCGTGGGAATTGGATAGAGAATTGAAGAAGTTAATGAGACTATAAAACAAGCGCTTATTGGGAGGCAACCCAAGTTTAATTTTTATTTTAGTTTTATTAGGTTTTATATTAGTAGTTTTGAATTTGCATTTATTTAAGATTTAATAAAATTGCTTCTATCATTGTTTTACTGAGTTATTCAATTCAAATTCAAGTGTGGTGCCCAATTTGTTCCATGTGCTAAATTTATTCTCCAAACTTAGTAGACAAGGAGGAAGATTGCTATATTTTCGTGGAAGTCCTCCGCTTTACTTTTTTATATTTCATCCATTGAGGACAATGTCTAGTTTAAGTTTGGGGGCATCTTAGTGTCGTATTGCATATAGTTTGTTATCTGCATAGTAGTTCGTTTTTTTTTAATGTGTTAGCATTGTGTTTTTTTAGGTTGCATATAGTACATGGTAGTTATTTGCATATTCATATATGTGTTGCATTAGTATGTGTTCATGTAGTATAATTGCATTTTTTTTGCATGAAACTGTGTGATAGGTTGGTGTGGTCTTAGCTCGGCCTATGATAAGATTGGTTTTGCATGTTAACTTGAACAGTGTTGATAATTGATGATGAGTTCTAATTTTAATCATGATGATAATCTGAGCCTGTCTTCATCTTATGTAACTGGTTAGCACTTAAAGTTTAACTGTTTTAACCACTTGGTTCAAGGGTTTCATAATTTGTTTCTGAGGGAAAATCTTGGTTAAAATTTATGGAAATTAGTGAACTGACAATAAAGGTTGGAATGACGCAAAAGCTTGAGTTTGGGGAAATCTATGGGATATATATATTACAAAAAGAAAAACAAAAAGAAAAAAAATGAAGAAAAAAAAAGAAAAGAGATGATGAAAAAGAAAAAAAAAAATAAACACCGTGGCATGCTTGTCTAGTTTTGTGGCCTTTGTTACTTGAGTAAGTAAGCCCGAGGGGATTGTCTTTACACCTAGCGCCCTAAGGTCTTAATGGCTTGGGAGTCGTTGGTCGAAAGCTCGTTAAGGTAGCACTGAAAAGCCTAAGGGAATACGACATTGCACAGCCATGAGAAAAAAATGAATAAAACACGAGAAAGAGCAAAAATGCCCTTGTGGTTGAAAAAAAAGTATAAATAAATCCTGTATTTACCTTAAGACTTGGTAATTGCTTAGTTTTAACCGGAGTTGTCATGTTCACAAAAGTAATTGAATTGGAACTGAAATTTTCCTTTTAAGAAGTTTGTTATGTGATTATCTTGAACTGTTGTTGGTTAGAATGGTTAACAAGCACACACACACAACATGGGTGATTACAGGTTTGGATTGACTAATTGGTTAGAGTTATGGATTTTGACTTGATTGGATATATTGTTTGAGTACCAATGGTATCTTTGAGGCCAGTTGCTATATATCATATTGATTTATTAATGGGTTTGAAGGTATATTAGGAAGTAGATCATGCATATGCATTCATGTAGTTAATTTACGTTGTTTATTTTTAGTTCTTTTGTGTTTTTGCTTGAGGACAAGTAAAGGTTTAAGTTTGGGGGTATTTGATGAGTGAGTTTTATACTCATAATTGCGTGCATTTGAACTTAATCTTTTGGATGTTTTTAAGTGTTTATGTCTATTCATGCATGTTTTATGTTGTTTTGTAGGAATTGGAACAAAAGTTACTTGGATCGACGTTTGGGGTGGCTAGATGCTCGTTTTCGGCTTGCCATTTACACAGCAGTCACTTCAGAGCCAATTTGGGTATTGCTCGGGACCTTATTTCAAAACTCTTAAAGAATTAAAGTTGTAGATCTACTTCTCCTCTTTCTGGATCATCTTGAATCATCGAAATCAGAGTTCGGACGAAGAAGTTATGGCCATTTTCCCAAAGGACGTCGGAGCAGAAAATGTCAGAACATGGGACCAAAGGCTTGGGCCCAAAATAGAAGTTTATGCCCGGCGCCGGCTGCCTGGGAGCAGCGATGGTTGAGCGTTAAACCCAATACTTGGGGCTTTGGGAAGGGCTTGGTGATGGCCTGGACACGTTTTTGGGCGAATTTTGACACCTTTTTTACTCCAAATTGGATTGGGTTTGTTCCTAAGCTAAAAATTGGACTTGTAACCTATAAATACATGATGTAAGGCATAAAATAAAGGGGGATTACATAGATTAGATTAGAGATACACTCCATTAGATTAGAACATAACCCTAGTTCTTAATTAGCCATTGGAGATTGAAGCAACTTGGAGATCATTGAAGATCAAGAGCAAGAGCAAGAGCAAGAGGGGGAGCATCGATTTATTTGACAATGATTCTATTCTCTTCTCTTATCATTCTTTTATCTTTTAATGTCTATTCAGTTTGTGGATTCTTGGTTTAATTCATTAATTATGAACTAACTCTTTTACTAAGATTTCAATTGAACCTTTTATGTCTATAAATTAGTTATTCAATTTATTCCAATTATTTATGTTAAAGTGAATTATTTATCTTGTCTTGAGCTTATTGATTAATTATCTGATCAGTAATTACCTTGTTACTCTAGAAGGAATTGGAAGAAGAATTCTAGGGTTAGAACTGGGCATGATATCATGTTATTTAGTTATTTGCAAAGTGAATAATTAGGTTTGTGAATTGAATGGAAATATCTGTTCACCGCATGTAACACATAAGGAATTGGGATTGAAAGAAGTTTAATTCAATTGTTTTGCATAGGAATATAGCAAGATTAATCTGGATTAAATAGAAGGCAATTCATCACTTGGAAAAGGACTTTTGGCATTTGAGAATTCATGTTAACAATTCAGTAGGCATAATAATTGGGATAATTGGATAATTGATTTATAGTTCATAATTGGGGATATTGGAGTCTTAATCATTATTTATCTGAATTCATTTGTTAAAATCTTAGTTTTGTTTATTTGTTTTATTTTAGAATAATCTCTTTTAATTGTTTAATTTAATTTTCTTAATTATAAAAATCACATTTTATGGTTGTTTAAATAAAATTGATTTGGTTAAGAGTTAGTACTTGGTAATTTTTATTAAATAATTCCTCGTGGGAACGATACTCTACTTTCACTTTATTACTTGTTGACCATGTATACTTGCACGTATTCATTGATTGCGAAATCGATCAACAGTGCATGACATCATTCGGATGACGTCTTGCTTGATTCTTCGTTCCTCTTCTTCCAAAGGGGATTTGGAACAAAGATTTCTTTTCCTTTCACCGCATGCAAGCTTGGGGTATAACATAGCCATTATGTTGGTGGCACCTTTACTTCGAGGTTGTGCGGACTCGAGCTTGAAGGCAAAGATAAACGCCACATGGTTGAAGCTGAAGGAATCTGCTGATGTTTATGAGGATTCCTGTGACTAGAACTGGCAAAATAGCCTAGCCCAGCTGTTCCGGTTTGCTTGGTTAATCGAATTGGGTACTTGATACCCTGGTAATCTTTACCCAACCCTTGTCCCGACTTATGACCCAATGACATCATTTCTTGAGTGGCCGACATTACCTCGACAGAAATTTTGGGTTCGGGTAATGGCGTTCCAATAGCATGGTATTGGGTATTGCTTATTTCCAA
Organism: Panax quinquefolius; assembly: GCA_020205615.1. NCBI lineage: Eukaryota > Viridiplantae > Streptophyta > Magnoliopsida > Apiales > Araliaceae > Panax > Panax quinquefolius. Next base: position 114,056,013 of record CM035160.1, on the reverse strand, counting down.
AGCATGAAAACTGACTGGTTCTACATCTGCATTGGCATTGATGAACGGCATGTCTCCGTGCTGAGGAATTTCTGGTTCAGCGTTGACTGTGACCAGGCTGTTGTTGATAATGTATTTCAACTGTTGGTGAAGAGTGGAGGGAACTGCCCCTGCCATGTGAATCCGTGGTCGTCCCAATAGCAGGTTGTATCCCGAATCTATCTTGAGCACATGGAAAGATACGCAGAATGTGTGAGGACTAATTTTGATTGGCAGCTCAATTACTCCGACCTAATTCCGGCGGGCTCCATCAAAAGCTTTGATGATAGTATGGCTACTCCGAATTCGGTTGAGATTGATATTCATTTTCACCAAGGTAGCGTATGGGCAGATATTTAGAGAGGAACCTCCATCTATTAAGACTCCAGCTACCATATATCCGGAGGACAAGACCGCAATGTGCAACGGCTTGCAATGATCGGTCCCTTTAGGCGGTATGTCATCATCAATGAAGGATATCACATTGTTGTTGAAAATGTGATCAACCAGATTTTGAAATTTTTCCGTATCCACTAATGTCGGGAGATAGGCTTCTTATAAAACATTTAACAAGACCTTCCGGTGATTCTCGGAAGTTAGGACCAAGTCTAAAATTGATATTTGTTGTGGAGCTTCTTTCAAGCTTAAAACCATCGTGGCTTCGTGATGACCCATAGTGTGGAGGAATTTTTCAATCTTCTCCATGGGTATTTTCCCCTTTGATTTGATGGTAGACTTCATCACCCGGTGGGGAAGATACAATGGATTTTCCTTTGACACTGCAGCAGTTGTATGTGAGGTGGATCCTTCACCTTCTCCATAATTCCACGAAACTGTGCGCAAGCTAACAATAGGATATTGTGCTCTGCACGGTAAGTTGATTGGCTCGGGAGCGGCCACTTTCAAAGGATTGTTGCCTCCCTTGAGTTGAATTGTTGGCGATGTGAGTAATGTGCTAATACCATCAGTTTTAGTGGATATGATTGCTACCATACTTTTCCACTTAGTAAGGCCTGCATTCTCACTTGCACGTAACATAGTATCGTCGTCCGCTAGTCACAGGACACCACTGTCGATTAGATTTTGAATAAGGTGGCGGAGTGCCCAGCATTCTTCTGTGTTGTGACCACGAGACTGGGAGTGATATTGACATACTCCATCAGAGTTGTATCGCCCTGAACGGGGGTTGATTGGAGGTAGAAGGGAACTGATCCTTCCTTCATTGATTAACATATGAAGGATTTCCTCCATAGGTTGGCCCAGATAGGTGAATTCCCTTTTGTTCGCAAAATCCCAACGGGCTTTGGAATTGGCTCTCTTTGTCACTTTGTCTTCCAGCATTTCATTTTCTGAAAGTGACGAGGGAATATTCATGACAATAGGTAGGAGACTGGCATGCTCCTGGCTGATTAACTGACGAGTCACTTGATGCTGATAAGTCACTAGTTCCGCCAATTGCTCAATTTGTTTGCAGAGAGATTTCATCTTTCATTCCATTATGAACTGGAACTTGGCATAATCCCATTTGTCATCACCGTCTTTGATGGTCTGGGAAGAATCACAGCTGAAATTGGAACTCTGTCCGTTGCTCCAATTAATCATGTTGACCTCTTCTTCTTTGTGTTGAGAAAGAGGGTTGTCTTGAACGTGAGGCTGATCTGGTTTGGTGACCATGATCTCCCCGTTGTCTATCAGGTCCTGGATCTTGTGTTTCAAGGCCCAACAATCCTGAGTATCATGTCCAGGTGCCCTGGCATGATAAGCACATTTACTTAGCAAAGACATTAAACCTGTCCATTAGAATTTGGTGGTGGAAGAAGATGTGTAATTTTCTTCTGTGTTGTCAGAAGATTTAAGATGTTCTTGAGGGTATCCCCTAAGGGTGTAAACACTCAAGGGCGTTTGACTTCTCCACCTTTTGGTATTGGAGGGTTTGTAGACTGTGCTGGAAAGGGAGTGTAGTTTCTCCTTTGAATAGGCATGTTCTGATTGCCTTTTTGACCCTGTAGTATCAGGGAAACATCTTCTTCTTTCTTTTTATGGACCCTCTGGGGGTTGTTCCCATAATTTCCAAATTGGATGTGATCAGCAACAGCTTTGAGTGCAACTAGGTCTTGAATCTTTCCGGATTTCAATCCCATCTCAGCCATCTCCCCATGTTTGACCATTTCAGAAAATGATTTGCTGATGCCGGCTAAAACTCTCTCATAGAAGGGAGCTTCTTGTATGTCTATGAAAGTCATAACCACTTTTGATTCTGTCATGGAAGGACTAACTTGGGCAGCCAGGCGTCTCCACCTCTGAGCATACTCTCTGAAAGACTCGTTAGACTGTTTCTTGATCTTGGTAATTTGATACCAATCAGGAGCCATCTAAGTTTGAAAGCTGTATTGAGTGAGGAAAGCATGTGCCAGCTCTTCCCAGCTATGGATTTTTGAGTTGTCTAATCTTCTGTACCACGAATGGGCTTCTCTAGTTAGACTCTTTTGGAATAATTACATTCTAAGCTTTTCGTCATATGCATAAGATTTAAGTTCACTAATAAACACCTTTAAATGTGTGTAAGGATCTCCTAACCCATCATATTTTTCAAAGTCAGGAGTTTTAAATTTTTTTGGATAATGAACACCAGGAAAAATACACAGATCAGCATATGAAACACTCCCGTGTGTTCCAATTCCTTTAATAGCGTGAAGGGTCTCTTCCATTTGGAGGACTTTCTTTTTGATGTCACTAGTGTCTCGATCTCCGGTGGGATGGGCAGCATCATGAGTTTTGTTGGTCGTATCCAACTATGGTTCAGGTATGGTAATGACCGGGATTCCTCCTTGTGTGGAGGATTCAGCATGTACGGGTATTTTCTGAACCTGTGTAGACTGGTGTAATTCTTTGAGTAGAACAGCCAAATCTATAATTTTTTTGCTTAATCCATCAAATTCTTTGCGAGAAACTGGATTAAGTTCAGTCTGGTCGGATGACGACATGGTTGACTGTAGGCCTGTTGCCTTTTTGGACTTTGAACGGGTAGTAGGTCCGATTGATTCCCTGCGAAAGACTTGCATAGTTTAGTCTTTAGGGAATGTATACAATAACATGCTATGTGATGTGTCCATTTTAGGAATTTTTATCCTGCACAACGGATGTCAGTTGTTTGTAGCATGTTAATTAAAATATGTATGTGTACACACCTCTTCATATTTCCCATTACATGGAGATAGATATGGAATGAAATTACAAGTAATTGTGTTTACAAGTAATTGAAATGAGAGCATGAAGAGACTTTCCTCCGTTTTGGGTTTATCAGAGGCTGACCTATCTTAGGTTACTCTCGCGGCTTTTTGGCATGAAGGTTCCCAAATCATCGCAATCTACTTGACGGGAAGTTAATCCTATTCTTTCAACCGGAGTGAATTTGGGTGGTGCCTTTCCTGAGCCTCGGAGAATTAGTCTTCTCACGAGTCCAGTAATCAAACACCGACGGGATAGCCTCCTGGTGGAGGGACCACACAACATACATTCACATACATCGCGTCTCACCGTATGAAAATGATGACATGTGCGAAGCACTAATATCACAAGCAGATATAGTGCGAAGCACTAATATCACAAGCAGTTATGGTGCGAAGCACTAGCATCACAAGCAGTTATGGTGCGAAGCACTAAGTGCAATAAGGAAATGCATTCGTACACATTCATCAAATGTAAATGTAATATCCACACACAAGCAGGTAACAGTTTTGAAAAGATTGTAATAGCGGCTTAAGTCCTCTTACTAGAGTCCCCAGCAGAGTCGCCACCTGTCAACGTCGGGATTTTTGGATGTCCCTTTCCGTTACTTGTTCTTTGGTGTTCTCATTTTAGGTGAGATTTGTTTGAAAAAACAAGTGAAAAAGGTCCGACATGTATAATGTCGACGATGGACTGTTAAGAGTCGCCAGTTGGTTTTATAAATGGTTGTACCAACACAACCGAGAAAAGGTTTGCACATTGACCCAAAGATGTGACATCGCTAAATCAATTCCTGGTGAAACCGAGATTCATTAGGGTCCGGGACTTGGTTATGCGGGGGGAAGGTGTTAGGCACCCCGACATCCGTGTTACCACTACCATGACCGCCTCTTTTTAAGAAACCGTTATCCTAATGTGTGTGTGTGTGGTCAATGTGTGTCGTTATTTGGAAGTAGTCACGAGGCCTCGTTTGAACCTATATACACAAGGTTTGAGTTTATGTAAAAATTCAGTTTTTAGCAAGATATAGCAATGATGTTTTATAAAAGAGGTTTTTCAAACCCTGATGCTCAATAGTAATTGAGACCTTTTACACTCCCATTTTATTAAGTGATCGGCTTGATTGATTTTATTTAACAGATGCGAGGCATCCGTATGAAAATAATGTACAAAATAATGTCGATTTCCTCGTGGGTATGGAAACCGTCTGAGGAAATTCAGACAACGCAGAATAATTTACAAGTTTCTTAAAGCTGAAAAAATGTCCATCACGGGAACCGAATCTAGATTCAATGGGATGAATCTGTGATCACATGATTCCTAGGCACACAGAATACTGCAATTTGTATGAAAGCAGTAAGCAGATATATATATAAAAGTTGTAAATATATATATACAGACAGGATCACCAACCACGAAGCACCTCAATGGGGGATCAGAAAATGTAAATAAAGTCATTAAAAGCTATCAACCGCCACTTTGAGGAAACTCCAAAGTGACGAAACATATAAATAAAGTCAGAATATCGATCAACCGCCACGAAGGAAACTCCAAAGTGGACGAAATGTAAATGAAGTCAGAAAAGCGATCAATCGCCACGAAGAAAACTCAGCAGCGGGGCGAAAATATATATATATATATATATATAAGCAATAAACGCACCGGATATAAAATCCAAGTTCATCGAACAAAGTTCGACTACAATTCATATATATATATATATAATTATATATATATATATAAGCGAATAAACGCACCGGATGTAAAATCCAGGCTCATCGAACAGAGTCCGACCACAGTTCATATATATATAATGTATATATATATATATATATATATAAGTGAGTAAACGCCTCCGCACTAAAAGTCTAGGCTCATCGAATGAGTTCGACATACGCTTAATATATATAAATGTATATATATATATATAAGCGAGTAAACGCCTCGCATCAAGTCTAGGTTCATCGAATGAGTTCGACACACGCTTTAATATATATAAATGTATATATATATATATAAAAGCAAGAAATGCACCCAGCATCAAGTCTAGGCTCATCGAACAAAATTTGACACACAGTTAATATATATAAATATAGATATATATATATATATATATATATATAAAAGCAAATAAACGCTCTGCATCAAAGTTCAGGCTCATCGAACAAAGTTCGACACACGCTTAATATATATAATATATATATATATATTAAAGCAAATAAATGCTCCGCATCAAGTCTAGGCTCAATCGAGGCATAACTCAAAAATGTTAGTCAATATATATGTAAATATATATATATATATATATATATATATATATATATATATCTGATCGAAATGAAACCACTGAATAGAGTCCGGCAAAAGCAAGCAACACGACTCTCAACGTGTAGAAGGGTGTGTGCGAGAGATGAAGAGAAAGACTCAAAGTGTGTGAGAAGGCTTACACCGACCGCCAAAGAAGACTTCTATATCATTAGAATGGGGAACACCGACTTTTGTAGGTACAAAAGGGCTATATATGAGCTCACAGTTGTTTAAAAGGGGAAAGTACCTTTGCATGGGGTGAGTCAGAGCAAATTAAGGTGGGCTTCCTCGCTTTTTCTCTTGCAAAATGGGTGCCCAAGCCCTCTATTTATAGGCATTTTAGCGCAGTGTACCAGAGGCAACCTGTGGACCTGTGTTTTTGGGTTAGGTCGTCTCAAAGCACGTGCACTCGAGCAATCATAATGTCCACTCGAACTTTCGAAGTGCAATCCGCATCCGCTTGAGGTATCTGGAGACCTATTTCGGACCGCCGTTATCGAGAGTTAGACGATGGCATGGGATTAGAGTTTGTCTGAAGTCATTGAAGATGGGATGATGCCCTCCCGGTCTTGAAGCTTCAACTTTCATCCGCTACCCCCCATAATAGTCACTCGGATTGGTTAGCCTTAATGGGACATCGTTATGTAGAGACGTGATGTGGCATCGTGTTAACTAGATGACGATGTTGCCCTCACCGTGTTATCACGGATTGGGTGATAAAGCGAGACGTTGCTCGACTTCACCGAGATGGACCGCCGCAATTATTGAAGGTCCTCATTGTCACCTTTGAGGTGTGCCTGTCTTCCCGATGTTATTGCCGGGTTGGTGCAGTGTATTTCTTTGTGAGCACCGATATTGAAGCTGGTCGCATTTGAAACAAGCATTTCCGGGGTTATCGCCGAAACTGCATTCCTTGGGGCTATCACCAAGGTTGGTGGCTATTCCCATGTTTGGGACTGAGACTGGATACCTCGGGGTTATCTCCGAGATTAATTGGTTTTCTTCGGTGTGTGTTCCGGTATTATATCTGCAGGCCTCGGGGTTATCTCTGAGGTTGGATTTGTTACTCCCAGAGTGTGATCTGGGGCTGATGCTGAACTTCTGGTAGTATCCAGTATAGATTTGGATTGTCTTTTAGGGTTCTCTCTTAAAAGATGAATCTATCCTCCTGCGATGTTAGTGACAGTAGTACAAAAAATTTCGAGTGTCTACAAGAGTATTAGCCATTTTTCAATGCACTAAGACCTACTTACACATCATCCACATATGATAGACTCTATGTATTCATCAATATAACCAACGTCACTATATGTCTATGTGAAATTGCAATTATATTGATTTTAAGTTCAAGCTCTTATTCTAACTTATACGGTGAAACAGTATATGTCTATCTAGTTCACGAAATACATAAGCCATATAACACAGCCCTATATATGTATACTATCATGATTACAATCCATATTTGCATGTTCATTGTCAATTCCATACAAATACTGAAACGAATGGTGATCAAGCATTCATGTATGCAAAACAATCATGACAGACATCCCATATGATATGCAAAACAACCCAGCATTTAAGTGTGCAATCAAACTACAGAATAAAATCCGTTAGAATCCCATAATGGAGTTTAGTTCATGACTAAACCAAAAGCCATTATGGGATCAAATCTAAACATGATTAATAAATGACAATTGAAAGATGAAAGATGAAACTATCAAACCCAATTGTTGAATACGCATCAATATTCAATCCTCATAAGATTCCAGCAAAAACTAATATTAATAATCTGCTCTCGTAGAGAAATCCCAAGAAGGAGTAGAAAAGTAGAGTTATGGCCTCCTTCTACGTTGGAATCCTCTCCAGAGAGTCAAACCCTAATTACCAAGTAAAGATACGTAAAAAACTAATAATATGTCAAGTGATACCCCTGACACCAGTCAGGAATCATTTTAAATCAAATACAACCTTTAAAATTTGGAAATAAAATAAAACAAATCAAGAACTTTGAGGCTTCAAGCGCTTGCAACATGCTTCTTCCACTGATACTCTCATGCTACCACGAGACTTGACTTGCATGAGGTTTGTATGTTTGGCGGGTCATGGCGGACGCCGCTCCCCTAGGGTTGCCAAGAACTTGCGATGAGGTTGTCTGGTTTTGTTGGAACCTCATGGCCAAGGCCTGTTATCTTTTTTTGCGATGACCACAGCGAGTTCAATTGTTGTCTTGATTCACTCTCCTTAGCTTGGTTCTCGCAATGTTCTTCTTTCACATCGACATGTCCTATGTTTATCCATGCTTGTCCATCCATGCTCCACTCACTCCTATTCACATCCTATCTTTTGCTTCGCGTTACGCTTTCGTTAGCCTCGTGCCCGATATCACCACCAAATTAAGCTAATTCCTTCACTTATTCACCAAAAGGAGTTTTAAGTATGCGAAATGCAATTTAACATAAAATACAGCTAAAATAAACTAAAATGTACTTGAGATAGGCATAGTTCGCATGAATTGGTACTCCATAAGTAGGTAAAAATCCTACTTATCGGCGGCTGATTGCAAGAAAATTTGTGGAAGGGAGAATTAATTGGGGGGACAAGGAGATGTGGGAGAAAAAGAAAGGAAGAAAAGAGGGGAAAAGAAGAAGAAAAAGAGGAAAGGAGGGAAGAAAAAGGAAGAAAGAAAGAGAAATAAAAGAAGGAAAAAGGATACTCCAATCTCACCCATTACAACTCACGGGAGTTATCAGAAAAATAGAGAAGAGAGAGAGAGAGAGAGAGAGAGAGAGAGAGAGAAGAAGAAGAAGAAGAAGAAAGGAAGGATGAAAGAAAAAAGGAATTTGATAAAGAGGTATTTTTAAAATTCTTAATTTATTTTCTTATTTAAGTTTTCATGAATTTTATATGAAGATGTTTTGTTTATACTTGATTTAGATAATTTAAACTTGTATAAATATGAATTAAATGAGAGAAATCACGAAATCAAATGAAAAACAAAATCTGGAAATTTTCATAAAAATTAGTTTACTGTTTGATTTTGTAAAATACATAACTCTTTGTGTATAATGAGTTAGGAGATGAGCCATATACCAAAAGAAATCCCTAGAAGTAAGCTAACTGTAGAAATTTGAATCACCTAAAAATTCTTTGTGGAGTTTTCATGGTGACAGTTTGAGTGAAACTAGTACGAAGGACTTATAGTCCGAAAAATCAGTTTTATTAAGCTCTATTGCGTGAGTTATAATTTTTAATCCGACCGTTGGATCGTTGTAATATTCGGATATGTTATGCATATATAAGTTGAGTATTTGTCCACAAATTTGAACCGTTATAGATTAACGTATGATTGTTTATGAATTTAAGGAGGTGACTGGTCCAGAAATTATTGTAGCAGAATTTTTCGGTAAGCCTTCTCTATATTTTAGAATAAGAATTTGGAAAAGATTTCTTCTGCAAAGTTGTAGAGAATTAAATTTTACATGGAAAGAACATAAGAACTGTATTTTTCTGATAAAAATGCTAATTATTATGAATTATTGAAATTTCAGATATAGAATTTATAATTAATTTATCGTAAAAAATTATTTGAAATTTGAAATATTTTTACAGTAATGCTTATAATGTCATCTTAGAATTTCGTAAATTTTTGATGAATTATTGAAAAGCATAAGTAATTATTGTATTTTTAAACTATTTATAGTTAGTTTGAAAATAGAAAAATTCATAGAATATTCTATGAATGATGAAAAATTATGAAATTTCTTTGAAAAATACTATAATAATATAAGATAAATATTGATGATGTTTTAAATATATAAAAGTATGTGGAGTGGGTATTTCTATTTTGAAGCTATTAAATGATAGTTTTATAAATAGAAATAATTATAGAAAATTGTTGAATAATTTGAAAATTGTGAAAATTGTTTGAAAAGTTCAGAATCATATTTTTAAATATTTTATAAGTGTTAGTAAGCTCATGAGGTGTCGGGGTGTAAACGCACTAGTAACGAATGAGTTATGATAAAAACAAAAATAATATTTTTGTTAAAGTAAAAATGGTGATAATACCATAATAGTGGATTGTCATATATGAGGTTTTAGATTTCTCAAGTTTTATTATTCACTTCTAAAGTTTTGGAATATGAATAAAGATTTTATGCGATAAATAAAAACAACTTGAATGAATAATGAAATGTTGGTTGGTTTATATGTTATTCGAGATAAATATGATTTGGTGTTGATCCCTACTTTTAATAGAATTTAAATTGTTTATAGTAAGGTATTGATTTGATTCTTACGTAAGAAGTCACCATGTATTTCATTCAATAATTGTCACAGTAATTATTGCACAGTGATTCATATTATTGATTCTTAATTACGTAAGAAGTCACTCAGTCTTTTATTCAATAATTGTCACATTAGTTATTGCACAGTGACTCATATTATTTGATATGATATAATTAAACCAGTTGACAGTGTTGTGAGTCTTTGTTAATAATTGTGAATAATTGTTAAAAGATTGAAAATGCGTAAATAATTGATGAATAAAAGGTGTTGATATATTAAAGATAAGTATGATATACATATGTTTGTTCAATTATTTTCTGTTTACAAAAGTACGTTTGGCAAGACTTGCCGACACTCTACTTTTTCTAAAGTAGTCTAGACCACAACTCTATTATTGAACAAATTTTGTTAAAACGTGCACAAGTTGGTTTAATTTTCTCAGTGAGAACATAAATTCCACCACTACCATTATTATATACCTTGTTTGGTTCTTTTGTCAAAACGGGTGTGCTAGTTGTTTATTAAATTTTCAGTATAAATAGTTTGCCCGATTGAACAACTAAACGCACACCATCACTACACTAAAAATATAAATTTCTTTTACTACAATATTGTGAGTATAATATTATGAGTATTTCTATTGAGGTAATGTTACTCCAAGTGTAGATAAGGAAATTTAAGCATTGTTTAAGTTGATCACTTTTACAGAAAGCAAAATCGAGTCACATGTTAAGGTAAGGGATATCATTATTGTGGTAAGAGAGTATTATTTTTATGGTAAAAAGAATATCATTTTCTTTCATACTCCATATTATGGTAAGATATTATTATTCGTTTATTCAGTTTATCATTAAATGGTGAAAAATCCTGAAAGGATTAGAATATCCTTAATAGTTTGTGCTTCATCTATTATTATATTATCAATTTGGATTCTGGATAATTAAGTTGAAACTCACTAAGAGCTATGTTTTCTTATTATTCTGATTATTCATTATATATATCATTGTCATCATTCTCGTGCTTATATTGTGTTGAAAGTCATCTTTGGCCCGTAATGCATAGATGGACTTGGTATGATTACGACCAGGGATTATTCGGTATAATCATGATCGTAATGTTATATATGATGCGGTAAAAGTCATCTTTGGCCCATAGTGCATAGATGGACTTGGTATGATTATGACCAGGGATTATTCGGTATAATCATAACCGTAATGTTACAAATGATGTGGTAAAAATCCTCTTTGGCTTACGTGCAAAGATGGACAGTTAATTGGCATGATTATGACCTAGAATTATTCGGTATAATCATGACCATTGGTGAAAACACGAATATCCTTGGCCCGTAGTGCATGGATAATTCATGGTCATGATACTATTGAGCTAAGTCTCAACGTTATTGATTTTACAGTTGTATGTCTTAGGCTTGTATTGCAAAGATGGACTGTTGATTTACCTGATTATAAATATGAATTATGATTTAATTATAATCTGTGGTGGTTCAGGTGAAGACAGGTGATGAGAGTTCTCCTTATCTTGGGTATAACAAAGAACTGTTGATGAGTATTACAGGAATGAAATATTAACGATGGACTTTTAATCTAGAGGAGATAGTAGACATTATGTTCTACTTGACTCTTCGAATGGATTGTTGGTTTTGCTGTAACTATGGTTGAAAAGTTTTATCATCTACCATATGTTCTAAATCTCTGATTTATTACTGATGAAGGCTATTGATAATTTAATTATCTTTAGTCATGATATTCTTTACTGGTCTAGTTATGCTCACCCTTTTGCTTCACAATTCCTTTCAGGTAATAAGAGTGTAGCTGGGTCGAGCGGAGGTAACAGGGGATTAGAACGTTGGTCTATAGCTGTTGAGGTTCTCCTTAAACAGTATGAAAATAATTTTATTGAGAACTTTAGATAAGTGTGTTGTATTTTTATACGACATTTAATAGTTATATTTGGTTAATCAAATAGGGTGAGGCGAACCCAACTTTGGAATGGTGTTTTGCCACTATCATACGAGATGTCTAATGACATACGACTTCGTGTTATCATAAGACAGGGTTGTGCACATCCACTTGCTGAGTATATCTACGAGAACTACCTATATAATCTTAGAGTTTGGTTGAAGTATAATTCTCAATTGGAGATAATATAGATAATTATATGTCAAGAGAAGACTCACCATTGGAAAGAATATGATTGTAATCTGCTCGTTTTTCTTTGGAGACTATTGGGTCAACCAAGGATAATTCTCGAGTCATATGATATGTATCATAACTTAGATGCATGGCCTCCCATGTACGAAGGTTTTCTTTAGTATTTTCCAAAGATTTTAATTTCTAAAATAATTATTGACTGTACTTTTATGTAAAGTACCATTGTAAGGTGTTGTGGTTGAGGCAGCATGAGAGTTACATATATTTGTATTAAAACTCACAGATTAATCGTGTGGTCGATTCTCGCATTTACGCTTCAACAATTGTACAAATGAAGTTTGTATTTGATTTCTATAGTGTGATATCTGGCGACTCAGAATGGGTCGTGTGGACCTATTTTGGGGGGTCACACTATGATACTATTGGATTCGTAGACGTATGGATTAGATACATCATATATCATTGTATTGCATTGCATAGCATGTTAGTTTGTTTTGTGCTCGAGGACTAGCACGTTTTAAGTTTGGGGGATTTTGATAAGTGGGTTTTATACCCGCGAATCGGTTCCTAATTCAAGCTTAATCGATGTTAATTCCTTGTTTTTATGTTTGTTTTTATTTGTTTAGTGTTATTTTATTTTGTAGGTATGGCGGTGTTGGAATTGATCAATAAGGATGGATTTAAGGTGCATTGTGGCAAGAATTGAGCAAGATCTGAGGTTAAAATAAAGTCAACTAAAAGGAGCCTAGCCCTTCGGGGCTAGCATTTATAAGCTTTACACCCCCGCCAGGGCGGGGGGTCCAATACTCAGAAGACAGGAGACAACCCACCAAGGCGGGCTACTTGCAAGCCAAGACCCCCGCCGAGGCGGGGGGTGCCGAATCTGAGCAATCCTATGAGGTTTTAAACACTGCTAGGACGTGAAATTTAGTACTTGGAATGCTTTGGGACTCTAAATGGCATGGGATTTCAACCAGAATTCATGTATTGGATATATATTGAACAACAAACAACAAGATGATGGTCACACAAGGCAATTAACAGAGATTAAGGACCGATTTTCATATCAAGCGTTGGAGTGAAAATTTTGAAGGAACGTTTATAGTGATTGCGGATTAAGGCTAAAGTGAAGTGTGTTCTAAATTATTCTTCTTCTTTAGTTTTATATTTGTAATTGAAAAGATGATATCTTTAATTTATTCAGTTATTATTTCATTGATGATGAACTAAATACTTTTTAGGCTTATGACGGATCTTTAAGTGGGAACGATGATTATGTAATTTTGATTTTCAGTCTAATAAGCTATTATCCAGTTTATCTATATTAATTTGAGCTTGAATTTATGAATTGCCTGATCAACAATTCTATGTGGACTTGTATGAACTCGAGAGATGAAATACGAATCTAGACTTGGTTAATATAGCATGTGTTCTTTAATTTTATGAATGAACAGAATCTTAATGAATGTTAGGGTAGAGATATGCTTAACATCGCATGTAATTAGATAAAGAACTTAAACTTAAACCTTCTTTAATTGTAATTCACATAGAGATATAGTGAGTTAGTTGATTAAGGTGTTTAACTTGATTATATCTAATTTGTGGATTTGAGTTAATACGGTATTAGTACATCGAGATATGGCTAGTTCTACATATGTGTTCTTGATTAATAATCTGGGATAGTGGATTAAACTGGAATAAAGGTGTAATAATCAGAGTGATGCTTAGAGTGAAGTCGAAAGCCTAATTCTCCAATATTTGTTTGAACATTCAATTTTTAGGGTTTGTTGATTGTTTGGTGATTTTAATATTTTTAATACTTTTAGTTACAAACTTGAAATTGGTTAGTTTAATAAAATTAGGATTAATAGGAAATTGGTAATTGTGAAGGTTAATTTCTTATTAAAGTCTCTGAGGGAACGATACTTTACTTACTATTATATTACTTGTTGACCACGTATACCTGCGTGTTGTGCGTAATTAGATTTTACTCAACAATTATAACTTGCAATATTAATAACCAGATCATTCCCATGAAAGACAGGGTTTTCCGATAAGGATTTCTCCTTATTGGCGCGCAATCAGGTGACCAAACCCCTTTTCTCGACAGAGATTTCTAGACATCGTCAATAATACAAATAATAATATGAATAACAGTGTCGTCTCAATTATTAATTTATTAATATAAAATATTATGACAATAATTGAATCAACAACGTGCACTACAAAAAAATGGGGCTTCAGCAACAACCGATTTTCGTTGCTAAAGGTGCTAAATTTCATTGCAAAAGGGTTTTGACAACGATTTTATTGTCGTTGTGTCTTTCGCTGCGCAATGAGCATTGCTAATTGTTCCGCAACGAAGGTATTTTTTTCGTTGCCAAAAGTAATACATTTTGCAACCAAATTTGACTTTCGTACAGAGACATCGATTCTTTAGCAACAAAATGTATTGTTGCAGAATAATTAAAATTTCGTTGCTAAAAAGCCTATTTCATTGCAAAAGCCTTCTAATTGGCAACGAAACGAACTCTTTTTTTTTTCAACGACCATGCATTTTCGTTGCAATTGACACCATTTTGCAACGACATTTTTCGTTGCAGTAAATTATGAAAATTGTTGCCTAAGCTTGCTTTCGTTGCGAAATGTAAACTTTTTAGCAATGATTTTCGTTGCTGATTACATTATTTGGCAATGACATTATCTTTGAATCAAGAATCGAAAATGTTTGTTCTTTGGTTATTTTCAATAAAGCAACGAAAGTCGTCGATTAGCAACGACATTATATGTTGTCATTTCTTTATATGTGCAACGAAAGTTAATATGATTTGCAACGATAAAAAATATTGCCTTTTATTTTAGTATTAGTAACAATATCCTCTCCGTTGTTATTAGGTTAATTTTTCGTTACCAAATATTATATTTTTAATGTCATTAGCAACGAAAAATTGTTGCTAAATGTATAAAAAATTGTTACTATATTAAAACTTATTGAATGCTTTGATAACGAATTATATTGTTGTCAAATCAAAATTTGAAATTCTTTTTGTGTACCTGACTGGCTCAATGTCCCCATAACAACTAATGGCAAAAATAAAAAAAAAACTAAAATATTATTAACTTAATAAAATCATCCACTACATAATCATTCATTATCTTTACAAATTAACCATCTAAAGCTACCACGGTTCTTCAATCAAAACTATAATGTCGACTCAAATTATATCGTGGTGTGATGTAGAGAAATTTCGTAAGATACGCTTTGATGATCCGGAGGGCTTAAGATGTCAGAAATAGCATTACGTTGCAAATCTCTTGTCGATTGAGCTGCTTGATGGTATGTTTTAGTCTTGATATCTTCCGTAATGTATATGTATACATGAAAAAATTAACCTAGGATAGAAGACTAAAAGCTTTAATAACAATACAAACAGCTTTTACAGCTTTGAGAACTTTGCCTAGAGTTTCGACTTTACGCTTTTTTTATTCTTTTGTTTTTAAAGTGAGAAGGTTGAAATCCTTCTCTTTCATCTCTTCCCCTGCTTTCTCAAAATGGGAAAAAGTAAACACAAGAAATTATTTTTAGTAGACCCGTAATTGTAATCGTCTTTTAAAGTTTATTTGTTTATCTTGATAACTATCATGGTAAACTATTTTCTTAATCTATGTAGTAATGATGTTATAGGTGTTAGTCATTTGTCATTCTTTAATTCTGTCAACATATGCAATAAGTTTGTATATTATTTTTTTCCTAATAACTTAGGGTGGTGTTATCTCTGAAGATACCATAAGATGCAAGGATTGATCTAAAGAGGGATTGTAGAAATGATGCAAGAATATTTTGGAAACCATAAAAAAAAGTAGCACATAAACTCACGGGCTGAGCTGGGTTATTCTGACCATCAACTGAGAAGAGGATGTTTAACGCAGTTCCAAGACCAAGAACCTGCAGCTTTCCCCACAGGCGACATTTCTCACATCCTACACAGTCCATCAGGGTACTATAACAAGAAAAGTCAAAGTTACAACTATGCTTAACATAATTAAATAAATTATCAAGATAAAAAGAACAATTTTGAAACTTCATGCAGCCTGTGATGACTTGAATAGTGGATGAGTATGACAATATTGTGGATCCGCTTTCACGTAATCATATATCAATTGATGTCATGTTAAGCATATCACACCGGCAATATAATCTTGAAGGTCCTCTAAAATCGGGATAAGCAAGCAAGTTAGCCCTTTTATGCGAAACATAATTTTATTTTGTTTTTCCAATGAAAAGTTCGGTAGAAACCTAATATCTCTAAATTGCTTTTGAATCTGTTTTGCTTGATTCAGACCATTTTGTCCTTGCCACAATTTGGCCTCATCAAATGAAAGTGGACATGCAACTTGAAGTTTTGGATTGTTAAGTAGTCACGCATCAAGGAATGCGCTTTCGTGTCTTCTATATGGTTACCGAGTCATACTCAAATTGCTCCAAGTAACTCGATGCTCAGAAATTATATCAATAAAGAAAATGTATATTCTTAAGAAAAATTCACCAAAAGATATACAATAAGTATCGGGATGGTCCGCACTAAGGCACCTTTCATTTATAATAAGTTCCTTGTGTTGTTGCATTATGGCCCAAAATTAAATCTCCCACGTGGTACGTAACTACCAAGAAGGTAACCGAAACTCACAATCACCCACAACGAGTGTTATGCAATACAATCAAGTTAAGTCACTTCTATTGCATTCATAGAATTCTCATAGCGCTTAAAACATACAATAGGAAACTTTATAACCGTAAAAATGATTTTCCAACAATTAAAAAAATCAAGAAACAATTTCATACGCCGAGATAGTAGTTCTGTGTCATCCATAGCATGAAGATCAAAAAGACCAGCCTCCAAAATCCCCACGAACTCGGGAGAATAAAATCCATCGACAAAGAAATTCCATCTAACTTTGGGCGCTTGGAGTATATGGCTCGTAACTGATTCCCCGCTTAGATTAACGTTTCTCATTAGTTTGAAAGCCTTTGTTTCTCTTGAGATTGTGCTCCATAACCCTACAAATGTAAACCATTCAATTAACCATAAACTAAAAACCCAATAATACATAGCCTTGTAAAGCATTTCACAAAGATTTAAACTCACATAAACACCAAAAAAATGTAAAGCGGATACATACACAACATCATAAGCAAACAACCGAAAAAGGAAAACATGACACAAATGACTATTATCATCAAGTAATCTTTATACAACCTCAATTCAATGAGGTATGCGAGAATACTAAAACGTCAAAACTCTCACTCAATATAAAGATCCTGCATTCCCTTTCAACACGCATTATTAACATAAAAATCATGAAACAAATGAGACTCAATTCAAATGAACTGCATAAAGCGGACTCGCTTTAGAATACTCGGCAAATATTTCACATTGTTATGCATTTTAATTGAAGAAGCAAATTAGTACAAACAAACTCAAATGACATCCATTTAGTTTCCAAACATCGAAAATCAACCGAAAATGACTTGAACTATTAAAAGCTGAAACAAAGAAAATTTTAGGAGCAAAACAATAAAAGAAGACAAATCCACGATTGTCGCCCTGCAATGACCTATACGTGAGAGAAAACAAGGTCAATTTATATACATGAGAAAAAACAAGGTGACTTGAAACCAATATAGACGAAAGTGATAAAAGCGATTGTAAACAAATTACTACTGAAAAGGCCCAGCACATTTTTAAAAGTGATAATAACCATAACAAATAATAGATGTTGTTGCTTCCTAATTCTGTAAAATAAGTTTTTGTTAATAAAACTCAACACGAAATATGTCTAAATTTCCATTCATTATCATGTAGATCTCTTGCAATCAACTCTTGAGCAGGAGGTTGCTGGGAGAAGTCCTGTAAGCGAAAAACATAATGTTACATTACAAGGTAGTCAAATGAAGGGTATCTCAAAACAAACCATTTTTAGACTAAAGATGTACCAATGGAGGGAAAACTTTTCCAAATTTGCAGCGACGAGGACTAAAAACCACCATGAGTACTTGTGTCGCTAATTAGTCAATGTTTTACATAAATAATTAGTTGGTCGTTTGTCAAGTTACCCAAGTCCGCTAGAAGGAATGCCTCCTTTTGCTTTTCCTACGACATGATAATTAATAATAAAAAATAATAAAAACACAAGTAGAGCGAACTTGACCAAGTTGGCATGACATCTGGTTTTAGCGGTTGTAGAGTCATCCGAGCATAAACCTCATCCGTCTCAACATCACCTGAAACAAAAAAATTTAGGAATCCCATATATGATTGCAAGGATAGTAAGAATCAAAATAATAAAAAGCAGTATGGTCGCTTCACATGCATGGTCAAATTTTGATTAAAAATAATTTCCACGACAATAGAATAGAAAGTACATTTGACTCGAGGTTAACTTGTCCTCTATTTCAAATCTCATGACAATGATTCAAAACCATTGTCATGTCCATTCAATACCCCATTTTCATTTTCTCCAAGAATCGCATCAAAAGAGGAAGAAGTCTCTTTGCTTTTTGCACCCATAATTCTTCCTTCTTGGTGATGTTTCCCATTCATTTCCTTGGTGTAATAACTATTTTCCACCCCATTAGCTTCTTCACCATTGAAATCAGAACTCTCATCCAAATGTTTGCCATTCTCTTGATAAAAACGCCCAATTGGCCTTAAATCCTTCAAATGTTGTTCATCTTCACTCAATGTTAAAAGCTTATCTTCTAAAACTTTGAGCTGCTCTATTATGGACATCCTCTCTTCCTCAAAGTCACCGAAAGAATCCCCAAAAATTAGAATTGCGTCAACTGGGGTATTGTGGTTTCTATTTTCTTGATGAGTAAAGAATCTATCGACAATTGATTGTTTATCTTGTGGTCACTTAACTCAATCGATAAGGCCTTGAATTCAACTGTTTGTTCATGGGATTTTCTCTCAGAACCTAACATTCAAGAAAAACAGAGATCAATCTCTATACTTCTATCTATTGCCATCATAATCAGTAATTCAATTATCACTTATCAACAACTCAAAATTTCAATAATGATCCTTTTTAAAAAAATTATGCTTTCAAGTTACAACTACAAAATGAGAGACGAGCTTAATATTCATATACACACATTACACAAATAACATGATGTTCTATAACATTTCTCATGAGAGATTAAAACAAATGTTCATACATGAAACTTTGAAGACAAGTAGACAACCCTCACTTTACATTGTAGTCAATATTTTAGGAAAAGGCAACACAGATGCATTAATCAAAGCACGTGTGATCCGCCTTTACCTCTTTTTCTTCTTGATAAAAATGGTAAAAAGATTCCAACACACATTAAGGTCCAAAAAAGAGCAAGTACACCTTTAAGTAAACTTAATAATCTCTAAAAGTTAGCACCTCGACACATTTTATACCTGATTGACAGTTTAGAACATACACACACAAGTTACTCTAAAATGATTCAACAATAAAAAAAAAATTAAATCCACATGCTCATTCCACCAATGTTGTAAAAGTTAATCAAACAAAACCTAAGAGATGAGACGAAACACACCTAAATTTTAGTAATCACCAACTCAGAAATCACATGAAAGTTATCATAATTCTTATATGAGATTAAAGTAGAGCCAAGCCAAACTATTAAACTTATAAGTAATGTAAAGAATTTTAAGTTGTTCGATAATGGGTTTATGTTTTTATATAGTTTGGTGCCATTTAATCGATTTCTGCATTTCAGTAACAACTTTCATGTGGTTATACTAAGTAGTACACCAAGTTCTAAATTAATAGAAGAGTTAAAAGGGCTTCTCCAATTTTCAAAATCACCAACTCAAATTTTCTCCAATGTTTTATAAAACCAAAAGACTTTCATGTAATAAAACCCAAAATGGTTACACTCTTCACTATAAATACGACCTAATTTATGTCATTTTTGTCGGTTGATTGTATAGAAGAGTTGCTCCACTACTTTGACTGTTTATGCCTAAATTCATTAAGACTTTACAAAATTAGCTCTGCTAGACTCATGAAACGGTGCAAGATTCCAAACAAATTAAGTACCCTGAAAATCAAATCGCAAAAATTGATCTATATCCTACTTGATGAAAGAATAAGCAGACATGGCGAATACTTAACTAGATCTAGTGAAATCTAGTGAAAACTCTAGTGAAAACTCTGCAATTCAAAATTAAGACCCCAATACAACAAAACACAGTTTCAGGAAAATGAAATTGAACAAGAAAATAGAACCTTGAGAAGCAGATATCAAAGGAATCATCAATAAGCATTTGTCGAGAAGTTTCTACCGAGACTCCCTTTCGAGTGAGCACAGAGATATTAGAACTTCCTTGAATCCTCCCTACCTCGCTCCACGTGCTCTCGCCTGCGTGCCTCACACCAAAGACGATCCTCTTCGTCGCCTTAATCGTCGAAAAAGGGGTTTGAATCGCGTAGTCTCAAACTAACTTTTTCTCTCCTCCGATGAAACTTCATCTAGAGGTACTTGTAAGCTCGAAGATGATCGGATTGTAAAGGAACCGTTAGGGCTTGCTTTGATGCCGATACAATTCCTAGGGTTTGTACGGAGGAGAGAGAGAGAGGGTCGTGCCTGAAGAGAGGAGGTGTGACGGATCTGAGTTTGAGAGAGAGTTCGAGATCTGGGTCTGGGTTTGAGAGTTCAAAATCTAAGTCTCAGGGTCTAGAGAATTCAAGATCGGAGACTTCAGTTCAGAGTGGGGCTTATTATTTTACCAAGTGTTTTGTTCGGTTATATTATTATTTCAATTTTGCAGAGTTTGTTCTAATCAAAAAGTGAAACCCGTATAAATTAATCAAAAATCGTAAAAAATTCGGATATAATCGAAATGTTAAAAATAATCAATTATCAAAAAAATTGGTTAAATTATTTCGATTCTAGGTTCGATAATTCTATATACTGCTTTTTTCTCAATCCTAGATAGTTGTCATTAACCAACTTTTCATCCGATCAATTTATAGTTTTACCTATAAAGGCTCATATTTATTTTAAGCATAAGTAATATAAAATTTTAATTTGAAAAATTAAGATAATATTTTAAAATTAACTTTTAATTTATTTGTATAATTAATTATTTTACCAACTATTATCTTTGTACTATAATATTTAATCAAGATAATGTGTACATATACTTATAGAATTTATTATAGCATATAATATATTATTTTATAAAAAAAAATTATATACCTTTGTTATTTAAAAAATATTTCTAGTAAACTAATGTATATATCAATTTATTAACTATAATTATGTAAAAAATTAATATTTAAGAAAACATTTCAAGTCATAATATCATATCCGTATTCGTATCCAATATTCGACTGATTTTAAAAATACTATCCGTATTCAGTATTCGAAATAATGTCCGATTATGGAGAATATCATTTTCTAATTATTTTATTCGAACGAACAAATTATTCGATTATTCGAGTATCCGAATTCGTTTATCAATTAGGTTAAATTATTAAAAAAAATCGGTTAAATTATTTTGGTTCGGTTCGACAATTGGATTTACCTGCTTTTTGCTCGATCCCTACCGATAAGATTATAATTTAATTTTATAATATATTTGGAAAAAAAGAAAAAGGAGAACTAGGAATAGCTAGGGGTATACCATTACTGTTCTTATTTTTATATTTTATTTTTGGACTTAAAAATATGTTCA